>CM062819.1:442733448-443110215 GCA_031772625.1 Pinus tabuliformis
TGCTAGATCATGAAAATTATATTATGTGGAGGTATTGTATTGTAACTTATGCACGTCACCTTCCATTTCAAAACCTCGGATCCTCATGATAAAGCATTTCACCCGACATCAATATTTACAACTTCATGCTTTAGGGGGTAACTGTTATAAACATATTTGGGCACATCAACCCCAAACTTATATGTCAATAAATTAAGGCTCATCAACCCCTAAAAGAGTTGTTTCATACCCTAAAAGACCATAGTCATTTGATTACATCATTCCCCAAAAGTTCCACTTGAGAAACCATCCAAAAATGGCTTAAACTGAACCATACTGAGTGTTACGCTACCAAGGTGCGATGCATACTGTTTGGGCATTCTATATGTTGCGATGGACGAGGATGGAAAAATGTGTGAGACAGTTTGCTAGGTGGTTGCTCATGGAATCTTCTAGAAACTTCTCCTGTGCCACTTGCCTCTTTGAATTCGCAGCGATGAGTAAGAGATCCAAGAAATCTCCAAGTGGAACCAATTGTAACAAGTGGAATGACACTAATCAAAACCCTAGAGATGACTCACACCCTTGCACACATATATAAATGGATCCCTCATCTAAGAGATCTAGAGGTTGGAATATTGTGAATTGCAAGGAAGTCCTCATAGTTTGTAATTGAGGAAAGAGCATTGTATTGTTGGTGTGATCTTGCTATTTCATGATGTGAAGAGGGATTGATGCTCGAGTGTGATGCTAGATCACACAACTCGGTTGTAATTCTCCCTTCTATTAATAAATTTCTTCAAGTTTTCTTGCATATGATTGTTCAATTGTGAATGTTATCATTTGTGAACGCTATCATTTGTTCATTATATATTTCATTCTGTAATGTTTATGTTGTAATAGATCACGATGCTTTGACGGTTCTTTGTTGTTGTGTTTGTGTAGGTACTCTCTAAGCGGGTTAAGTACGGGGAGGAGTTGAAAGCTGTGTCAAGGGGGAGAGAGATCAAGCAAGGGATTAAGCAGAAGTTCCACGTTGGTTTCATTATCTTTCTCTTATCCGTTACACATACAAGAAATCGTTGAATTTCTTTAAAATGTTGTTTCTAGCATAGCTCCCAAACCTAGAGGGATAGTTGTTCAACAAGACACTAGTTTTCGGAGAAACAATTGGGTTATTAGAAAATGGCTTTCTAGTGTTAGTTGCTTGTTTTTCATATGGTTTTGTTTCCATCTTTCGGACATCAAGTCTAATAATATTTATACATTCAAGTTTGTTTTATGGAGCCTATCAAGATGTAACATGAATGTGAATTAATAGAAAATTTACTTTTATAGAAAATAAGGGTGAGGGAAAGTAAATCCAACATACTTGTCAATTTATTTTAGTTGTTCTTAAGAATAATGTTCCAATATTATATCAAACATTACATATCTATATTAATCTCCTAGCCACACAAGTTGCATGTCAAACTTGAATGGAGCCGGAGATGCTTAGGATCTAGAACAAACCCTAATGGGTGAGAGCTTTACATTGAGTAGGGTTAGCATGTTTGTTTCCATCTAAAATTGAACCCCTCGGTGAATTGACACTTAATTGGTTGTAAAAATAAGTGGTGATTTTCCTCTAATAGAAATAGGCTCCTAAACATAAATTTATATTGTGTTAGAGAATTTAAGAGTTTTCACTAAAGCAAGATTTCTATTAAACACTTATCTTGCTTACATAGTTGTTTTTTGGATTGCAAAAATAATTAGAAGTAGTGTTGTTTAAAGACAGTTGTCTTGGATCTCAATGGTAACTAAAAAAAATGTTTGGAGTTTTGGTCCCAATCATTCATCGACCATCTCATTTTTTAGGGAGATTTGATAAGAGAACACAAAACACTAGAGAAGTGGTGGTGTCTAAAGACACCATGATTGGGATCCCAATGGAAGATACCTTTATATGTATTTTTTGCCTTTAAATAATGATTTTCAACATGAATTTCATTGGAAAAAACATACAATCTCACAAATATGAAGTCCAAAAGCCAAAATTATGTTCACTACCATGATTGAAGAAGCCCTTGATGTATAATGAAAAGTACCAACATAAGGACTTAAAAATTGTGAAGTACCCGTAGTTAGTAGTGATAGGGTTAATATTTGAAGTTATTAAAAAATTAAAATATTCTAAGAATATCCTTATTAATACTTATGAATAGCATTTAATGGAAAATTATTTCAAGAAAGAAATAAAATTCCTAAAATTTATAAGATCACTCAAGAAAAGAAAAACCATAAATTCTCACAAACTCTAGTCCAAAACCAAAAAAAAATGTTCACCACCATGTTAAAAAGGACTTTCATGCATAATGCAAAGTGGAAGCATTAAGAGCTAAAAGATTGTGAAGTACATAGTTGAAAAAACTATTAATAGACACTTTAATTTATCACACTCAGTTATTAGAGGTGATAGTGCTAATATGAGAAATGTTTGAAGTTAGAAAAAAAGAGTTAAATATTCTCATAATATCCTTATTAATAGTTCTACATAGCATTTATTTGAAAATTATTTCAAGCATTTTATTAATAGTTCTACATAGCATTTAATTGAAAATTATTTCAAGCAATAAATAAAATTCTTAAAGAAAGGTGAAATGCTAAAGATTAATAGCACTGGTAAAGTGGAAATGAGACAAAGCCTGTCTACTTCAACTTTACTTAATCACACTACTGAATTGACACACTCAATGCAAATGAATCATGATGATGTATCCATGTAGAGTCAAGATGCCTTTTCCCTTTGACACATAGAATGGGAGTAAATTACAATTTATTGAGAACAACTAGCTCTTGACAAGCACAATGATAGGAAATAAGGTATAAGGGTCATGAATTTTCTCCAATAGAACCTACTGTGGATTTTGGGCATGATGTCATCGAGTGAGAGGTCAAAAAAATCCATGACAGATTAGTGAATCTTGAAGGTAGAATGGAGCATATACAAGGTTATGTCCATGAGGCTTTCCATCAACCTCTGCCTAGAGTTAATTAGCAAGGTGGGCCAATTCTTGCTCTCCATCTTGAACATTAATCATGAAAATGGGTTTTTTTTAGCTAAGTGGGATTTTTTGGTTATATTGGGTTATGAGAAAATGGCTTTAGAGTGTCATTAGCTTATTTTTAATGTGGATTTGTTTCCATATTTAGGCCATGATGTCTAATAAGAATGAGGCCTTAATGTTTTTTTCTGGAGCCTATCACAATGTAACATGAATGTGAATTAACAAACAATTTTGATTTACAAAAATAAATCCAACATACTTGTCAATGTATTTGGTTGTTACTAAGCATAATGTTCCCTTATATCAAAAATTATTGTTCTATATAATCTTCTAGCCACACAAGTTTCATGCAAAACTTGAATGAAGGTGTAGATTCTTAAGAGCATTAACAACCCTTAAAGGGTGAGAGCTCTAGGATGAGTACAGTTAAGCATGTATGTGTCCATTGAAATTGCAATGAGCCCTGAAGTAAAGTTTAATTGGTGGAATAGTGTGTGGTTCTCGGATTCTAATAGAAATAGGCTCCTAAACTTAAAATCTATATTGTTGTTAGAGAATGTAAGATTTTTTACTAAAGCAGGTCTTCTATTCATGAATTTTTATGGCTACATAGTTGTTAGAATTATAAAATGATAGAAGTGATGGTGTTTAAAGAAACAATTGTCTAGGATCTCAATGGTCACTAAACATATTTATTTTTGTTCTTTGGTCCCAATCACTGAACAACCATCTCATTTTTTAGTGAGAACCAAAAACACTAAGAGAAGTGGTGGTGTCTAGCCACACCCATGATTAAGATCCCAGTGGAAGATAAATTTATCAGTATTTTTTAAAACTTTAAATAGTAGTTTTCAACATGAATTTCATTGAAAAAACATAAATTCTCACAAACCTAAAACCAAAATTTTAATCACTACCATGATTAAAGAAGTCCTTGATGTATAATGCAATGTAGCAACATCAAGGACTAAAACCTGGTGAAGTACATTGGTTTCAAAAAATTGTTAAGGGACGGGTCAACCATGTATTAGTAGTGACAATGCTAATATGATAAAAGTTTGAACTTATTAAAAAATTTAAATATTCTCATAATATCCTTATTAATACTTAATAATAACATTTAATGGAAAATTATTTCAAGAAAGAAATAAAATTCCTAAGATTTATAAGATCACTCACCAAAAGAAAAACCATAAATTCTCACAACCTATAATCCAAAACCCAATATTTTACTCAAATCCATGGTTAAATAGGCCTTTCATGCATAATGCATAGTGGCAACATAAAGGGCAAAAGCTTGTGAAGTACATGACTTGGAAAAAATGTTAATAGATTTTAGCTCTAATGTACTAGAGATGATAGTGCTTGTATGAGAAATGTTTGAAGTCAGTAAAAGAGAGTTAAACATTATAAGAATATATTTATTAATAGTCCTACATAGTATTTAATAGAAAATTATTTCAAGCAATAAATAAAATTCCTAAATATTATAAGAGCAATCAACAAAAAAAGGTTGCTTAAAGATTAGTAGCACTAGTAAATGAGACAAATCCTGTCTAATTCAAATTTTCTTAATCACACTAGTGAATTTACACACTCAGTGCAAATGACTCATGATGTTGTATCCTCATGATGATGCTGATGTATCCTCATGATGATGTATCCATGTAGAGTTGAGATTCCTTTTCCCTTTGATACATGACTCATGATGATGCATCTAGGTAGAGTTGAGTTGCCTTTCCTTTTAGACCAATTGGCTCATGACAAGAACAAAAATAGGAACTAAGCTATAAGGTTCGTGAACAATCTCCAAAAGAACCAATGGTGGATTTTGTGCATGATGGCATCCACTAAGAGGTCAAAATCTAATCCATGACAAATTAGTGAACCTTGAAGGTAGAATGGAGCCTATAGGAGGTCATGTCCATGACTTTTTCCATCATCCTATGCCTGGATTTAATTAGCAAGGTGAGCCAATTATGGCTTTCCATCTTAAACAATGATCAAAATGGATTATTATGAGCTAGTGTCTTTAGCTTGTTTGTAATTTTACCCAGCCGCACTAGTTCTATAGATACCCATCAGTAATGTAGTTTTGTTTCCATATTTAGGCTATCAAGTCTAGTGAGAATGAAGCCTTTAGGTTTGATTTTGGGATCCTATGATGCAACATGAATTTGAATTAGTAGAATGGTGGGATATATTAAATCTAACATACTTGTCAATGTATTTTAGTTGTTCCTAAGAATAAAGTTCCTTTCATATATCAAGCATTATAGTTCTATATTGATATCCTACATACACAAATTTCATGGAAGGCATGAATGAAGGTGGAGATGCTTAGGAGATTGAACAAACCTTAAAGGGTGACAACTCTAGAATGAGTAATTTAACCATGTTTGTGTCCATAGAAATTGGAGTCAACAATGAATTAGGGGTTAATTAGTGGAACAATGCCTTGTTCTTGGCCTCTAATAGCCATAGGCTCCTAAACATAAAATCTATATTGTTGTTGGAGAAAGTAAGAGGCTTCACTAAGGCTAGTTTTCTATTGAAGAATTCCCTTGGTCACATAATTGTTAGGATTACAAAATGATAGAAGGATGGTGTTTAAAGACACAGTTGTTTGGATCACAATGGTCACTAAACAAATTTATTTGGAGTCTTGTTCCAAATCATCATCAACTATCTCATTTTTTCCTAAGCTTTGATACCATTTATTAGGGATCACTGAACAATGAAAGAAGTGGTGGTGTCTAAAGACATAGCTGGTTGGAATTTTCAACATGAATACCATGGCAAAAACCATAGATTCTCACAAACCTGGAGTCCAAAAACCAAAATTTTGATTACTACCATGATTAAAGAAGCCTCCATGTATAATGCAAAGTGGAAACATCAAGTACTAAAAACTTGTGAAGTACATGAGTTTCAAAAAACTATTAATAAGCAGGTCAATCATGTATTAGTAGTGATAATGAAAATATTGTAAATGTTTGGAAGTTATTAAAATTTTAAAATATTATGAGAATATCCTTATTAATACTTAAGATTAGAATTAACAAGAAATAAAATTCCTAAAAGTTATAAGATCACTCAGCAAAAGGAAAACCATAAATTCTCACAAACCTAGGGTCCAAAACTCAAAATTTTGTTGAGGACCATTGTTAAAAAGGCCTTTCATGCATAACTCAAAGTGGCAACATCAAGGGCTAAAAACTTGTGAAGTACATGAGTTGAAAAAACTGTTAATAAACAAATGGTTTATCACTCATGTATTAGAGGTGATAGTGCTAATATGAGAAATGTTTGAAGTTATGAAAAATTCTATGAAAAATTTCTCAGAATATTATTATTAATAATCCTACATAGCATTTAGTACAAAATTATTTCAAGCAATGAAAAATATTCCTAAAGATGAGGAGAATTAATAGTCCTACATAACATTCAATACAAAATTATTTCAAGTAATAAATAAAATTCCTATAAGCTCACTGAGACAGAAGAAAAAAAAAATTTAATATAATTAAATAGATAAATAAATATAATCTTAAATATCAGTAACACTAGTAAAACCCGTCTATTTCAACTTTGCTTAATCACGGTACTGAATTGACAGACAATCAATGCAAATGACTGATGATTAGAATATTAAAAGAAACCGATAAACCGCAAGAACAACTGAATTGAAAGATTGTAAATACATTTAAACATTGATGAAAAACCAATTTCTAATCTAATCGTTAGAACAAATTTTCTAGTTGATTAATAAATAAATTCTCTATCAATCGGAACTCTAATATCTGCCATTTTTGACTTGAAGAGTGCAGACATGAAGAGTGCAGGGAAATGAACACTGTCGGCTTGAAGAGCCGAAGAGTGCAGGGAAATGAACACTGTCGGAACAACTACTAGAAGCTGTGAATTGTACATCTCAGAATTCTTACATTTTATCGCGAAAATGAATTATTACATTTACGCGCAATGTGTTTTTCAAGAGGACCAATTTACAATATTAAGGTTTGGGAGAAATTTCAACCCTAGTATTTTGTAGATTATTCCATTTTAATTATTCATTTATTTATTTAAATAATTGTTTAAAATAATAGTTTAAAATTTTCTTTTAAAATAATGAAAATTTAAGAATATTTTAATAAAATTTAGGTGATATTTTGAAATTGTCAATGCAACTATTAATTTTTGGATTTTGGGTGTGTTTTGGGTTTTTAATGGTGCTGAATCCATTGGCACCATCCAAAAAGTGATTTCTCACTAGATTGTAGCAAAACCTTTGTCAATAGACCTTAAAGATATATAATACATTTTATTAAAAACAATAATTACAAAACAAGTATTTTACCTTAATTTAAATTTGAAATTCAATATTTTTCTTTTACTTTTCTATGTTAAACAAAATATAGTTTAAATTATTATTGCAATTTTAAAAGTTCCTTAAATCAAATTACTATGATGTATTCATCATATCTTCATAGCAATAAGGTTTCCATTTAAAATTCTATGATTGTGAGCAAAATGTTTATTTAAAACATAAAATGTTAATAATGTCAAAACTAACAAAAATATCTAAATTAGTTTGCACAGAGATAAGGTTTACATTTTTAATTCTATGATTGTTGAGACTTAACCTATGGTATATAGGTTTTAATGTTCTAATGGACACACCTAAGAACAATCTCATGTAGGTAAAACTATCTAGTTTGTTGTTAGAGTATTGGATCTATAAATCCCAAATGAAGATTGGTAATGTAGGACCTTTCTTCTACATGGACCCCCTCTCTCTGGGGCTAGGGCCAAGAGGGAGGCTTGCATCCTTGTTTAGGTGAACCACTCCAAGGGCTTCCAAGAAAACATAGAATTGGAATGGGACTCTAGGAGTTTTAGGGAGAAGATCTATTATTGAGGCATCTCTTTCACATTTTATGTTATGTCATCATATGGGCCAAGTTCTTGAGAGATGTCCTCAGTATACTAAAATGGAAGAAATGTGGAAGAAATGTGAAAGAAATGTGCACCATGAGAGACACTTTCCTATGGATGGATCACAACCATTTGGAAACTTGGAAAGGTAATCTGAACAAGGTATTTCTACCTCCTCTCATCAGCCCATTTTCTTTAAGCATATGTCTATTTCTAACACCCCTCTTTGTATAAACTCAAACTATAGTGGACTTTTACCCACTCTACGTGATGTTACCAAGGCTCCTCATAGTACCTTGGTCACCCTCCTACCACCCATGATGACACCCTTTTAATTCCACCTTTGGAACAATCTTGATATGGACCAGGTCATGGTCCTCACCACTAACTTCCCTCCCAAACTCATTGAAACCTCTTACTCCATCATCCTGATAATTTAGTTGACACTCATATTGAATTTTTGATGCTAAACCCTGTCATGGATCTCTCTTCCCTCACCATGAAAAAGGGGAAAGGTCATGCCTTGTCTAGTGTTATTAGGGCCCAATGGAACTAAACTAGAACATTAGTATATACTTTCCTGTGAGTAAGCCTCCAAGGCACTTTTTGCATGATTCTACTGGGTTTTTTAGATGTTCCTATCATAAAATCCTTCCACGCCCCTTAGAGAAAATGTACCTCTAAGACTACACCACCATAAATATTTTTTCCTTCAATATGGCATGGCTTGGGGGATGCCACTAAAATGTTGTCCATACTAAACCTATATCTATTTCATATTTTCAGTCACTATATAGATATTGGTGTATGACTACAATTGGTTCATGTGGGTTTTCTGGTGGCTCTTTGGGATCAAAATTAGGTAGACTTAAAGGCACATAAATGGCCATTTGGGAAGGGTCATAGGATTATCATCACACTAGAAGGGAATGTGGGGTTGTGGTATAACACCTTCCTCAAATAGGGAACTATGGTGGCATTACAACATAGAATAATTTTTGTCCTAGATCAAGCAATTAACAAGTGGAATGTAGCAAATCCTAAATGGAAAGAGGCCTAGAATATTGGGTTTCTAGGGTAGGCCTAAAGGAATGGAATCTATATATAAACTAATTAAAAAGGGTAGGACTATGTTGGAGTCCAAGAGGAGACACTTTGGTGGATAGGGATTCTCAAAAAAGGTGGAAATGGAGGATGGCTGAGCATGAGTGAAAATTCATGGTATGAGTTACACTAGCATGTTGGGATGGGTACAAACACCAAGGCTGAAAGGGTGGCCCTATGGGCACTATGTGGTTTTCCACAAAAGGAAATGATCCTAAACATCCAATCAAAAAAATCATAGATATTATATCCAAAAATTCCACTCAAAAACAATCATAGATAGTATATAGAGTAAATCTGCATTTGATCCTACAATAGTAGGATCATATCTATGCATTGATACATGAATTCTAGAGTTTATACATAATGCATATCTTGAGAGAATCAAAGAGGACAGTCTAATCCCTTTCTAATATTGGCTTAAATGATTAAGAAAAATACATATATTATAACTTTCTGTGAGATGATGTTTTGAGGGAAGAAGGGACCTGTGTTTCAAAATGCATAGTTTAGAGATATACCATTATTGGAAATGTTTATGTAAAGACTAATTTGCAGAGTAAATAAATAGTATTAGGATCACTTACATGTGGGATATGATAGTTATAAACTATAAGAATTATTATCTATGTAAAAACAACTAAATAAAAGTTTGGTTAATTTTTATTCTTTCTCATAAAAAAAACTAGTGAAAAAAATAGAAAAACTCATACACTTTTATTGAAACTCTTAAAGATTGGAAAAATTCCATCTACTTAAAATGCCTTCCACTTTGGTTTTCATACAAGATGTTGGAAAGAAAAGGATATGGTGAAGGTATCAAAAATACAATACAAATATTCATTTATGTTTTGTGGGATTCATATTAGAAAGAAAGGTTATGAGTATTAACTTTGCCCTAGTATGGTAGGTTGAATCATATAGAGAATACATATATTATTTTCAATAAAATAAAGATATTCATTTCTGTTTCATGGGATTCATATTAGAAAGAAAGGTTCCCAGCCCTAATATGATTTGTTGAAGGTATAGAAAAACAATACATATATTCTTTTTTGTTTTGTATACCTTTTTAAAATCATGAAATAACTTTATTCCATACCATTGAATACAAAAATATGTATCCCTACCATTAAATCATAAATATCTATTTACTGTAAAAGCCAATCAATATCCTTATACCTTACAAAAAAATAAAAACAATTCATCATATCTTCATAGAAATAAGGTTTCCATTGATAATTCTATGATTGTCAAGAAAAAATTTATTTAAAACATATGATGTCAATAATGCCAAAACTAACAAAAATATCAAAATTAATTAGCATAGAGATAAGGTTTCCATTTTTAATGCTATGATTGTTGAGACTTAACCTGTGGTATATAGGTTTTAATGTGCTATTGGAGACACCTAAGAGCAATCTCATCTAGGTAAAACTATCATGTTTGTTGTTAAGAGTATTGGATCCATAACGAGCAAATAGACATTGGTAATGTAGAGGAAGTTTGGTCTATATGGACCCTAGAACTCTGGCCAAGAGGGTGGCTTGGATCGTCCTTTAGGTGAAGCACTGGAGGGGCTTAGGAGAAAACAATGATTTGGAATGGGATTCTAGAAGCTTTAGGGAGAGGATCTATTATCTCCTTTAGATGTATGTTATGTCATCATATTGGTGACACATTCTTGAGAGATGTTCTCACTTGATACCAAAATTGAAGAAATGTGTAGCATGACACACATTTTCCTATGGATGGTAGAAAACCATTTCCACACTCGTAAAGGGAATGTGAACAAGGTATGTGAGCCCATTTTATTTAATCATATGTCTATTTATAACCCTTCACAATCAATACCTTCTTCCCCTACCCTATTCTAAGTTTCTTAGGTGGGTGGGAATCAGACTTATACCCCTTTTTGTAAAAACTCTAATTCTAGTGGACTCTTACCCACTTTACCTGATGTTAGCAAGTTAGCAAGGCTCCTCAGGCCTATTCTCTATGGAGTACCTTGGTCCTCCCTCCTCCCACCCATGATGACACCTCTATAATTCCTCCTTTGGAACCATCCTGATATAGACCAGTCATGGTCCTCACCACTACCTTTCCTACACACTCATTGAACCCTATTCCTCTGTCATCCCCTCATAATTTAGTTGACACTAGTATTTAATTTCTAATGCTAAACCATGTCATTGATCTCTCCTCCCTTGCCATGCAAAATACGAAAGGTCATGCATTTTCTCTTGTTATTAGTGGCCCAATAGACCTAAAACTTAAACAATCAGTAGCATATACTTTTGTGGGAAAAGAAGGCACCTATTGCATGATTCTGTTAGTTTATTTGATGTCCCTGTCCTAAATTCCTTCGAGGGCCCTTAGATAAAATGTAACTTTTTCAGAGTGGACCACCATAAATATTTTTTCCTTCAATATGGCATGGCTTGGGGATGCCACTAAAAATGTTGTCACTGCTAAACCTATTCTAGTTTGTAGCTTCTTTCATCATAACTTGTTCAGGAGAGGATGGTATATGTTGGGAGATCCATTTCATATTTTAGTCACTATATGGATATTGGTGCATGGCTACAACTGATTCATGTGGGTTTTCAGGTTGCTCTTTGTGATCCAAATTAGGCAGACTTAAAGGCACATAAGAACTATTCTAGGATTTTCTTTCTGGACACATTAGGGGTATGGTGGACAACATCTCCTATTTTCCTTCAATGATGCCAAAAGTAGGCCAGGAGGGGCATAGCATTCAAATTAAGAGGACATGGCTCGAGGAGGAATATTTTAATAAACTAGTAATGAGGGTATGGAAATCATATGAGACACCCTCTACCATGAAAAAAATCACTATGAAATTAAAGAACCTAAAAAACAAGTGTGTATATGGGAGAGAAATAAAAATAATAACTTATATCAGCAACTAAAGGCATTGATAGAAGAGATTATAGATATAAGGGAGAGGGAGAGTGTGTCAGTAGTGCCACCCACTATGCAACAATTGGAAAGATTGAATACATTGAAAGAAAGGAAGAAGGGCGTTGTGACATTTGAGGAGACTACATGGAGGTTGAAGAGTAGGGCTATTTGGATCAGTGAGGGTAGGTGAGGGGATCTAAACACTTAATTTTTCCATAGTTTTGAAATCAAAGGAAAATTTGGAACACTATTTGGAACATCAAGGGGCTTATGCAAATTATGTTATGGTGAGATCCATAAAGAACAGGTTTATGAGATGATGAGATCCATAAATTCTCTGAACCTCTTCACACCCAGGGATGAGGTGCACATTGAAAATGGATGAGGTGAATATTGAAGGTCTTCTTTGGGCTCCAGAAGAATATCCTACAATGTTTGACAATGAATGAAATGCTACTCTATATATACTGATCACTATAGAGGAAATCCTTTTGGTATTAATCCTTTTGGTATTGAAATCCTTTGGGGTGACAGTTGAGATATTTTTACATTTCTTGGAGCTCTTGGAACAAGAGTTATTGGGTAATGTAGAAGAGTAGGAGGAGATGAGATCCATTTTGGCCTATATAAATCAACTTCATTGCAATAATTTTGACCTTCTCCTTTTGGAACTTAGGGTAGATTGCAGTCCATAAGCTCATATATGGATGGTATCAGTCAAAATATTAATTTGGCTAGGGCCATGGGGATGTTTATGGGATCTAAATGACACGGGAGGTTAGTATCACTCACTTATTTTTTGTAAAGGATATTCTAACATTTTGAATGACATTGGGAGGCTCTACAACACATCTTTCACAGTTTCATTAAGGCTTCTAGACTTATTGGAAATGGACAAAAGTCTATTCTTATTTTTTCTCACATGGGAACCCTTCAGATATAAATTAAATTGCTCAAACATTTGGGGTCTCCACCAAGACCCTTCATGAAAGCTTTACCTATTTGGGATGTAGGTTGAAGCCTAACAACTACAGTTTGGGGGACTAGACATGGCTACTCTCTAAATTTTGGAAGAATCTGAAATGTTGGACTCACCCTTTGGCTCTCACTAGGTGGGAGGTTCACTTTGGTTCAATCTTTCCTTCAACAATTGACAATATATTGGATGCATCTATTTTCTCTTCCCACACTGATTATTTCTTGCATCGCCTTAGTTTTAGCCAGCTTCCTATGGAAACAGACACATAGGAATCACAAATTTCACATGGCTACTCTCTAAATTTAGGAAGAAGGTCAAATGTTGGACTCACCATTGGCTCACTTTGATTCAATATGTTGGATGCATCTATTTTCCCTTATAGCACTCATTATTTCTGAGATCCCCTCAGTTTCAGGGAGCTTCCTATGGTTCTAGACTCATGGGAATCTAAAATTTCATCTCTTTAAGTGGAGCTCTATTTCCAGCATAGGAGTAATAGGTGGATGAAGTATTCTAAATACAAAGGTATTTGGTTAGTCATTATTAATGAATTCCCTTAGGTTGGAACTATTTGGTGAAGACATTTGGAAGGAGGTTATATGAGCCAAATACCTTAAGAAATTTGTCTAAAGATAAAACGTTGGTTCTTGAAGCTCATTAAATTGGCATTTGGGAAGGGCAATATGATTATCATCACACTAGAGGGGATTGTGGGATTGTCAGATAACACTTGCCTCAGATAAGGAACTATGGTGGCATTACAACATAGAGTAATTTTTGTCTTAGATCAAGCAATTAACAAGTGGAATGGAGCACATCCTAATTGGAAAGAGGCCCAGAATATTGGGTTATTATGGTAGACCATTGGAATGGAATCTATATATAAACTAATTGAAAAGGGTAGGACTATGTTGGAGTCCAAGAGGAGACAGTTTGGTGGATAGGGATTCTAAAAAAAGGTGTAAATGGAGGATGGCCAAGCATGAGTAAAAATCATGCTATAAGTTAGATGGCATGGTGGGATGGGTACAAACACCAAGGCTAAAAGGGTGGCCCTGTGGGCATTATGTGGTTTTCCACAAAAAAAATGATCCTAAACATCCACTCAAAAACAATCATAGATAGTATATAGAATAAATCTACATTTTATCCTACACTAGGGGGATCATATCTATGCATTGATACATGAATTCTAGAGTTTAGACATAATGCATATCTTCAGAGAATCAAAGAGGATAGGCTAATCTCTTTCTAAGATTGGCTTAAATGATTAAGAAAAATACATATATTACAACTTCCTCCAAGATCTCACGGAAGAATGACTTGCTTCAATTCCATAAAGGCCCACATGCCTGGGTTTTCTTGAAGTTTTATTATATATATATATATATATATATATATATATATATATATATATAATAATGGTATATACCTAAAATATGCATTCTGAAATAAACCAAACTAAGAGGCTTTGGCCAGCATGCATATTTTAGGTATATACCATTATTGGAAATGTTTTTGTAAAGGCTAATTTGCAGAGCAAATAAATAGTATTAGGATCACTTAAATGTGGGATATGATAGTGATAAATGATAAAACTCATTATCTATATAAAAATAACTGAATAAAAATTTAGTTAATTTTTATTCTTTCTGATAAAAAACTAGTGAAAAAATAAAAATAAAAAAACTCATAAATTTTTATTGAAACTCTTAGAGATTGGAAATATTCCATCTACTTAAAGATACCTGCCACTTTGGTATTTAATACAAAATGTTGGAAAGAAAAGGATATGGTGAAGGTAAAAAATACAATACAGACATTCATTTCTGTTTTGTGGGATTCATATTAGAAGGAAAGGTTTTGAGGATTAACTTTGCTCTAGTATGGTAGGTTAAAGGTATAGGAAAAAAAATACAGATATTCTTTTCAATAAAATACAGATATTCATTTCTGTTTTGTGGGATTCATATTAGAAAGAAACGATCTGAGGATTAACTATGTCCCAATATGATTTGATGAAAGTATAGAAAAAAAATACATATATCCCTTTTTGTTTTGTATACTTTTTTAAAATCATGAAATAACTTTATTTCATATCATTGAATACAAAAATCTGTAACATTACCAAAAATAAGAAATATGTATTCACTGTAAAGCTACAGCAATCAAGTTAAATATGTATTCACTGTAAAGCTACAGCAATCAATTAACTTGCACTGTACACAAAAGCCAAAACAATTCATCCTATTCATCCTATCTTCATTGCAATAAGGTTTCATTATGATTGTCCAATTTTTTTTTGGTTTAAAACATATAATCTCAATAATGTCTAAACTAACCAAAAAAATATCAAAATTAGTTTCATGGTAAAGAAACGTGCTGAGACAATAACCCTGAAAACAGTAAAGACAAATCTAAAAAAGTCACCCTATATATGCCCTTCACCACCTGGTCGTTCCAGACAAATCTAAAAAAGTCGCACTATATTTGTCTACCTTTCTGCTTCTGTCAGATCCGACTGGAACAATCCACGTTGCTAAACCTGCGCAGGCTGGACGTTCAGCTGCTCCTGGTGGATGTCCGCAACTGTGCCCGCCATGAGAAAGACGCGGCCGAACGCTAGAAGGCTGTCCATCACGGTTCCTGCCACTATGGCACCAGTTCGCACGTCTTTCAGACTGACGGTGATTTCTGTCGCTTGCTGGTTCTCGGTGGTGCGGGGAAAAGCTCCCGAGATCGATAAAATATGCAACGGTCCTCCATACGTCACCACTGCCGTTGGATCCGCCAGATTGTGCAGGGTGACATTCCTTACCATTCCGTTGCCGCTGAGAATGAAGAGTCCCAGCTGCCGTCCCAGTGTGAATGTCTCCAAAGTCGTCCTCATGTCTTCCCCACTTGGGATCTCGAAAAGCCTTGGCACAAGAGCCTTGGCCTTATTTTTGGAGCCTTTGGGCCTGCCGCGCCGCCTTGGCGTCACTGCCCCACCCTCTCCCGAGCGTTCGTCATTGGCCGTGACTGGGGAGTCACTGGTTGCAGGCACAAGAGGCTTGGGCCTATTTTTGGAGCCCTTAGGCCTTCCCCGCCCCCTTGGCCCTCCCTCTGCCGGGCATTCGTCATTGGCCGTGAGTGGGGATTCACGGGTTGCTGGATCAGCTCCGGACATCATGGATGAGGTGCTCATATTTTCACTCAAACCTCTGATAGATACAAAAAGGCCCTTCACTCACTAGGTCTGAATATCAATTCTTTCGTTTCAATACGTGTATATATAATGTTTACCCAATTCTGATTTTTCGTCCTCCACTTACGTGGTCTCAAGTTCTGGCCATCCATGTAGTAATCTACGGTGGATAAATTTGTAACGGTTTCATGCAAGAATTAATTGCAGATTTACTCGAGGGTGAATCCTCCCCAAAATTCAGTCCTCCGGAAAAAACCGTTTCCGTTTCCTTCTGAATGTTTCCGTGTGGCGATGGGGTTTGGATTAAAATCGGGATAGAAAGGGAGCGTTCACAAGACTCACGGTATTGTATTATCCCCGATTATAATACATTTTTTTCTAAATTTAAAACTTTTAATCTTAATAATTCTTTAATACAAAGTCAGGTCAAACTTGATCCAGTTAATATCATGAAACAAGAGCCAACTCTTCCTTTCACGAAATTAGTACAAAATCTTGTCAAACTTGATCAAGAGTCGCCCCTCCTTTCACTAAATTAAATAGTTCCGTTAATACAAAACTTAAAGGCCAAACTTGATCAAGTAAGAGTTCAGTTAATATCATGACACAAAGTTCCGTCAAACTTATATGACAAATTACTAGATATCGAACTAAAACACAGTCAAAATTAACACCAAACGCGGCCAATCCTGGCCATGTCGGAAGAAAAAGAGTAATGTAACCTATAAAAAAATAACGATTTTTTGATTCGGTAGAAGTGTGAGTTCCCCAGTCTCCACAATTAACTCCAAGGAAACATAAATAAGATTAGGGTAAGGTAAAAGTTTGTTTACAGCTTACGTAGCAACTAATTTAGATTAGCGTAAGGTAAAAGTTTGTTTACAGCTTACGTAGCAACTAATTTTGGCCTTTACTCTAGGTCCACTTATTAACGAAACATAAACAAGATTAGCTTAACTCTTACAGTTTGGGTGGCAATTAATTTTGACTTTTACTCTAGGTGCGGTTATTAAGGAAACATAAATAAAATTAGCTTAACTCTCATTATTGTTTCTTTCAATGTGCATGAAGGGAAGGGAAAAGTTTACTCAGAGTTTATTTTATAATTTTATTTTTTTTAATTGTTGACTTAAGAGGCTCATTATGATGTGTAAGTAAGGATGTTGGTCTCTCATCAAAGTTGAAATTTTACTTATCTTTGCCAAAATAGAAAATATAAATTTCTAAAAAAATTAAAAAATAAATAACTATACAAAACATTTAGATAATGTGGGCTCCTAAAAAAAATACACTTAAAGAAATTAGAAATTAGATCAAGCTAAGCTCATGTTATCCCTCTAGGCTCACTTTGAAACCTTAGCCCTTGGCAACTACCACATAAAGCATAAGCTTTAGAAACTTTTTATTGACAATACCTTTTTTTATTTGGTCCCATCGTATTCCGCATCTCAAAGCCTTCCTCTTTGACATTTGTAGCTTGGTAGGTACTCCAAACACTAAGCTAGGGGGCTTTAGAGGAGGAAGGGGCACTGAAAATCACTCAAATCCAAGATTTACAAATGAAGCTATTCATTTTTCCACGTGCTTATGGGTTCATGTGGTATACAAGTCACATTGGCTTCGTGTTTATGTGTGCCACATGGGTTGTTTGATGGAGCCACATAAAAAATTATAAATTGAAGTGATGTGTGTTGTAGGTGGAAACACCATAGGGTCTTGGGTTGAAAACCCCAACAAAACGTAGGGCACAGAGACAAACACTCTAAATGCTTAAGCTACTGAAGTAGGAAGAAGTGGTATTACCGTGAGGTCTTACGTTCGAACTCGATCCCGCAGGGTCCAAACCCTCTTCTCCTTTCAATGCATTTAGAACCTATAACTTATGCAAGAAAAGCATATCCAACAACAGTAATAGGAAACATGTTCATGATATATTTGTTAAATCATATAAGCACGTGAGAAAATGAGCATTAACATAATATTCATAAGCAAATCATAACATAGATTAATGCATAAACACTATAAATATCGCGTACATAACAACGTTTCTTTATTGATGTAAGCTAAATGAAATGTAGAAAACTACAACTTGAGTCTTCCTCCACCTCTAAGCGAAACCGTCCTCCGGATCTATCGTGCCAAGGCTTCAGCAATCTTCCTCCATCGATATACACAAGGACGTCATAAAAGGGTGAAGGAAATCTCAAAGAAGGAAACAAATGTTTCCTATAACTTGGGAGTGCAGGAGGCACAGAGATTTCTTCATACTTGATGAGGGATGTAATCAACTATAATATCAATATCTCATCTCTCCTCCGCTTGGGCCTTCCCATGGAGATTTATTAATACTTCTCCAAATTATTTTTTCCACTTGGGAAAGAGTTGGGCCATAGGCTACAATAGGTGAGTAACAGGTAAAACCCATAAGCGATGCCTGAATTTAAGGATATTATCTATTTTTTAGTGTTTTAACACATATACGTGGGTTGGGTAGACTCACACGCATGTACACACTTTTATACAGGGGAAGATATCATATGGGAAGTAAAACACTATTTTTTAGAATTTGAACAAAGTCTGGAAAGGAAGGGTTGCCCTAGGCCATAATGAGAGCATAAAAACTATTAAGAGTGGTAAATAATGATATAAGAGATGCCCCAAATATATGAGGTCACAAGAGGTACATGATGGCCAAAATGTATTAAGTGTATAGAAGGAACCCTATCGAGACCTCAGAGGAGGTCACCAGAATTCAGCCTGCCAAGCGAGTGAAAGAGATTAGAAAGAAACCTGTCATCTCAGTAGGGCATACCCATGTTTAGAGATAATAAGGCATGTCCGCATGTCAAGTAAAAAAGAGGATCCAATACGTATACAAGTAAAAAAATCCTGAAAATACATAGTGGATCATTTCATCATATCCATAGAAGTACATGTTTCAATATCACATACAAACAATTAATCAATGATACTAAAGTAGAAAGGTGATCAGTGAAGTCATAAAGTTGATCTAAAAGGTACCAAGTCAAATGATGGAATAAATTGTACTACACAAATGGGAGGGACTCGAAAGTGAACAAACAAATGCTGATGCAAGCCCGACGTCTTCACCGACCTGCGTGGTACATTTCTACACAATGAGAATAAATGATCTGAAGTTGACCATGTGAGAAATTGTTTGATTACTGGTCATTGATGTATACCATTAACAAACACGAGACTACTCACTCATAATGATGATGAGAGCCAAGGTACCGAGTACAATCTAACAAGTGTGAATAAATGAGCTGAAGTCGAACACTTGGAAGAATCTATCAATCTAGAAACAATGATGTTTTCCCACTGTCGATAGCGAAGGAGTCTACCAATGATGACTGCAAACCCTAAGGTACTCCCAAATGGACTCTATACCTTGTTCTGAGAGAAATTAGTTGAAGTTTATGGGAAGAGATCTGCTCGAAGGAAGGAATCAAGGCATCTTTTATCAATCCACCGTGAGTGTAACCTGTAGGCCAATAATGTGGAAGGATTCAGATGAATAAAGATGTAGTAACCCAACCGCAGCACGTTTCCGGCATACACAAGATGTAGCTAGCATAGGATAGAAACTCTCTCAACCAAACAATAATGAAATCTAACACAGAGGTGAGGAATCAACCAATAGGGTTGAATGGAAACCAAGGTACTACATGAATCCCAATGTGTGATAATGAAAGATGACGTCAAACACAAGGGAAACCACTGAGTCAAAGAGTCATGATACTTGTCGATGTTGAGCACAAGGTGACCAATCAATAATCAAAATAGGGCTAGGGTGTGGCTCTAGATCCACTCTGAGAGAAATTTCTCGTAGTCGATAAGAGCAAGACCAAGCAACAAGAAGTCAATGGAGACCTTTTCAAACCATCACGACCAAAGGACCACATAGCTGATGTGATAATGAACATGACTCTCACTACGAGGGACGACCAACTGAAAAGTAGGTCAAGAGACACCACAAAAAGGCCAACTCGTGTTTACTTCCCTTGAATAAGAGCACGACTCAAATGTGACTACATGGCGGCATATAATAACTTTGTATCAGTTTTGTGATGGAGGAGGCATATGCAAACTCTCAGTATGAGATGAAAACCCTCGTGATGTAGGGGTTGACCTTGACCTTGCAATGGCTCACGTTGTAGATACGCATATAAGGCTTGTTGTTGCCAAGGTTGACCTTGTTGCTGCAAAGGATGACTTTGTTGTTGTACAGGTTGGCCTTGCGGCTGCAATGCTTGTCCTTGTGAGGATAAATATTGGGAGGATTGTTGTACAAACTGAGTTAGCAACTGCAAAGGTTGCTGCCACTATTGCAAAGGTTTCCCTTGCAGTTGTAGTAGTTGTCCTTGTTGTTGCAATTCTTTCCCTTGCTTTTATAAATATTTCCCCTACTATTGTGAATGTTTCCCTTGCTCCTGTAAAGGTTTTCCTTATTGCTGCAAAGGTAGCTCGAAAGTTCGTGGAGTTATACGTTGAGGGTATTGATAGTTCTCAAATTCGATCTAGGCATATCCGGTAGGCACAGTGGATTGACCAGGCTAAACATAAGGTCCATCTTGCGGAATGTAAGGTGGATTAACCAAGGCTTGTGAACCATATGGGACATAAGCTTGTTGGAATGGGACCTAAGCCATATATGGCAATTGGTATTAGATGTTACCTAACCCGGAAGGACCAACAGGGTTAGGAATAACATCGTCAAAAGGTTGATCTTTCCAGCCATGAGAGTTTGTAATCCAATCACACTCGTTTTGCCTGACATGAGGGGAATATTCAGATCTTGGCCCACAGGCGGTGGCACAGTCTATCCACTCGTTGTACAGATAGAAGAACTTACCGAGACCTGACCTGAGACTCTGGGTTGAACTGGAAGAGTTTGTCGAAACGACAAAACAAGTCGAGACATAGTGGTAGGTTGAACCAGAACTAAAGTGACGTCAGTTTGCACAATCGGTGGAGAGGTTGTATTCTGAATGAACGGACATAATTTAGTCATAGAATTGGAAGACCAAATGGGGTTCTCATACAATGGTGAGGCACTTAGAATGCTCGAAACCAATTGAGCTAAATAATTATAACCATGTGGCAACATGGGTTCACTAATCTCAGGAAAGCTAAGAGACGTGACTCTTCTTGTATAAGGAAATCCTTCTGGAGGAAATTCATATCCCAACTCATCATCTACGTGAGGAGTATGAGTAGCGGAAACTTCTGAATGATCTCGAGAGGAGAATGGGATCTCACTTTCTAACTACAGAGATGGAAACAATTAGCAACGAGGAATGAGGGATGTACGAGGAGATAACTCCAAAGGAATACTAGGCCAATCGTACAAACTGTATGAATGCTCAGGACATATCACAACAGGGTACAACAATGGATTTGATGGACAAACAATTAACCTTTGTAGACTTTCAAGAATCTGCATACTCTCAGGAGTCTGAATAGGATTATCACAGGAATCTAGATCGGATTCGTGAGGTGACGACAAATTTGATGGAGGGAGATGAGAAGAAAAAGATTGGATATTCAGAACAATTCCAAGTTCAACACCTTGATCCTCAAGTGACTAAGGAAGTTCTGGATGAACTCTTGGGAGGACCCTTCATTATGAGACAATGAAGGGGAACTATGAGATGGAATCAATGGTTCAGCCCTGGTGGCTTCCCCTCAACAACAAAAAAGGAAAGGAAAAATTTGTTTAGGGCTTTAACAATATTCAAATTAAAAGGAAATTACTCAATTTGGTCTAAGAAGAAACTGCTTTGGATGAGATTTTTATCGTAGGAAATTATTTTTTAGGAAAAAAACACCACCTTTTCATCTTTTAAGAATAGAGAAAAGGTAAAAAAGGTGACTCTAGTTGCTTTCAATAGTTTTGCAAGCTAGAAAGGACAAGTTTCTCAATGACCTTTTCAAATTTAAAGAGTCAAAAAAGATCAAATGATTGTTCAATTGAATCTAGGTAAAAGGAGTACCAAGTAACTGTGAACTGCAATATACACCTTAGTCAATAAATTGACCAAGGACTTGATATACATGCTAGCAATCTCCTCGAATGTTGTGTTCGGTGTACCATGTTTATAGAGTGGTAGACTCAGCTTCCTACGGATAAAGGACTGCAACCTAGGGTGGTCTCCCTTTATATACACAACATTATGGGGAGAACAAACCCATGCTAGCGTTGTCTAATGCCAAAATGAATCACAACTGGTAAGTTTTTAAGATACTCGAACACCTCTCTAACCTAGATCACTAGATAGGATAGTTAACGTTTAAAATGCTCCTTAGGTTCATTGATAGATTTTAAACTTGATCTTGTAATTATGTCTCAATTTCAAGGCCTTAATGATGTTACCTGCTCTTAAAATGCAAACTAGATGATGAAATGAAATCCTTCAATTCGATGAAAGCTATCTATGTAGGGAAGAAGATCACTCAAATCATGCATCAAACCCAATGCAAAAATGCATCCATGAAAATATTCAAAATCTTAAATTCAAAATATGAAATCTAATCTTTGATATGATAAGCAAATATAATGCCAAATCAAATCTTAAAGCAAACTTTCCTTAATATATAATGATGTTCTTTTCTCTTTTTCAAAATGCAACTAATGTAATCGAGTGCAAAGTAACATAGAATGAAAGAAAACCAAGACATATGAAAATATCTTTCACATCTATGATCTGAATGCAACTCAAAATGCTTTGAAAACTATGAAAAGAATAACACTTTCAATTTTACTTCGAAACATAAAAACTTCAAAGAAAACACTTCTTTTTTTATTCCAATGAGACAATCGATTTCTAATCTATCATTCGTCAAATGAAGCTTAGGTAGCTTTCACTATATCCACTAATGAAAACAACGTAAATCACAAGAACTAAAAAATGACCTACAAAGTATGTGTGAACACACGAGGACTCTTCAACGCAGGAAATTGATCTATGAATTCTAATGGGGAGACCAATGAGTGGATCAAGGTTGACCTAGAAGACCTAGAACCCTAAAAGGCTAATCAAACTTCAAGGACACTCAAGCCAAGTTAAAAGAAAATTGTAATCATACAATTAGAGGGTAAATCAAGGAAACACATGTAAATCACAGAGAGAAGACACCTAGAACTGAAAGTTAGAGAGAAAACCCTCAATTTCTTAATTTTATGCGATCATCGCACCTCTTAGGAGTAAAGTAGTGATCATCACTACCTTAACTAGAAAACCCGTGGTATCATTGTGACTGTGAGACTCAAATCCGTGATCGTCAAGGAAAATAGAAATGAAATCCAAAATTTTAAAAAATAGCTCAAGTTAACAATATTCAGGCTTCTAGAAGACAATGACACTAAGTACAAACATGCAATGAAGTCTAAAAATCAGCTGTTCATCAAACTCGTCAAAAGGTAAGGTGAAGGAAGGGAAGGAAAGCGTCATAGGCTCTTGAGTGGAGTCACCAATTTATTGAGAAGGTTAATCCTCTTTGTGGACAAAGACAATCCCTCTAGCCCAATGAGTGGGCCTAGCAAGTGAAGGGAAAATCAACTAGACATCTTCCTAGATTATGGTTGCAAAGTAGAACAAGAGAGGTGGCCTACCTTGCTCTGATGCTAATCCGATTTCCTTTGTTGAGATCCTCAAACCGCTTGTGTCATGGACTTGTTCCTGCTCCTTTCAACGCTTATTTACTTGCACAAATGACCAAGAGAAAAAGAAGCATGCCAAAACCAATAGCAAATCCAATAATAACCTACTTAGTTGATCAAGAAATGCCAAGAGAATACATAAATGAACATATATATTTTGGAAAGTTGAACCAAATATTGTGTTATTATTTAAAGAATAAAGGGGAAGCTTGCAACCATAACCTTGATGTTGAAAGGCTCTCCTTGAGTGTTAATCCAAGTCCAAGCAAAGAAACTCTCCAACACTCCTTCTCCAAGTCTAATGAATAGCCTCCAAGAACAAGCTCAACATAAGGGTGAAAATGGACTATCAACCATTTCGAAATGGTAGAGGGGGAATTTATAGCCTCGGAGAGGGAGTTAGGCCTCCTTGAATGATCTGAAAATCACCCTTGAGTGACCTCAGTTAAATAATTATTAAATGAAGGTATTACAGACTCATGTGCTCATGTGTGTCTATATTATTTTAGGCAATAGATCGATCTGATTGCAAAATACACAGACACTAGAAATAGGGAAAACAGCAAGAGAAACACAGTAAGCAAATACAAGAACACAACAATTAATAAGGAGTTCACCCTATCCTTCAGGGCTACATCTCGAGTCCAACTTTCAATGGTGGCCTTCTTTTATTGTGTCTTTAAAGTAGAGAATTACAATGAGGAGCTCACTTGGAGTCTCCTGAAACAGATAAGGTTTGGTAGGGTGGTTCTTGGATCCCCCAAGACACTAGAGTGCACAGAATCTTTTCCTTAACAGAACTTGACCTCTCTGGTCTTTAATGGGAGGAGCCCAATGTGGTACTCAATTCCAGACAGATCCTCTCAGGGATGGTTTCAACCTCTCAAGATCTCTAGCTGCTCGATGCTGCCTTATGCTACAGGTCAGCTTGGCCCTCTGTCTCTTCTGCTTTTTGCTTCACTGTCTCTTCTTTTCCCTGTCTTTGTTCTCTTCTCTGTGTCCTTTGTTCTATGTTTTTTCATGGCTTAAAGCCAATCTGTCTCACGATTGTTTGATTCCCCTTCCGCCTCCATCGGATCACCTGCTGTTGTTCACTTGGAATTCCTTGTCTCTGTGTCATGATCAATGGCTCACAAGGAGTGGCCACTTGTCCTCTTGCGAACTGCACCAGCTCTTGCTTGTCAGTTTGGTTTTCCAGTTACATTGTGGAGTGACTCATCTTCCATCTCAGTAGTCAAATCAAACTTTAGAATTCTTTATGCCGTGGCTCAATACCCTGTCACATTTGGTTTCCCCATCGAGTGGGATCTCCACCACTAGATCTAGAGCCCCCAGATCTAACGTTATTTTCTCATTTCGCGTGGTTGACTTGCTCGACCATTAGCATGCGATGAGCAGTGGTTTTTTCTCTCATCTGCTTGCCACGCATCGGGCGTCGAATGGAATCGCTCGTTTTCCTCCAAATCCACTTACCGCCCAAGGGTGCCCCTGATATATTTCCGGTTTTGGAGCATAGGTCTCACCTCTCAGCTTAGGGCTTTCTTGATGGTTTTCTTGGCTTCCATGTGACTGAATGCTTTGGGGCCTCTCCTTCTCGAGGGGTTTTTCCGAGCGATGCATGATTAGCAGCTAATCGCGCATCAAAAATGCCCTCTGTTTCCCAATCCGAGCTTCTCAATGGCAAGTTTTGCCTCCTATATGGTCTCCATGGGCCTCGGTCAGCACACTTTGACCGAGGTCCTCATTGTTCCTCGCTGGCTGCAAACTGCCACTGTCAAAAGTCTTCTTGATCGCTCTTTGTTTACAAATTCGAAGTCTGTCCGGATTTGATACAATCATGGCATCTTGATTATCTTCATGGATCCAATTCAGATCACGGCCTTCCCACTAAAAAATCTTTTGGACCACCAAAAGTTGGTTTTCAAGCATCGATTAAGTGAGGGTACAATTGTATCACTTGTCCAATCTCTATCCACTTTGCACTGCTCGGCTTTCAACCCTTGAGCCCAATTCTAAGGTACTCAACATCTCCCCTGCACGTCATCCTCACCTTCCTGTCCAAAACTGTGTCTTCCTGCAATTCATTAAGATATTCAAGTAGCAGGTCATTAATAGAAGGCAATTGACGCTTCTCTTCAGGATCCTCAATTATAGAGGGTTCAGAAAATCTCAAGCAATCTACATTTATGACTGAGTAGATGTGCATGTATGCTAGTAGATCAAGGCGAAAATCATTTTCACTAATCTTCTCAAGTATTTTGAAAGGTCCATACCTGATAGGCTTTAGATTTTTACCTTCACCTTGCATCCTGTCGTTGCTCATATATAGCCAGACTTGGTCACCAACTTGGAAACTATGCTCCATCCGATGCTTGTCATGCACTACCTTGTATTTTCCTTGGCTCTTTTCCAGCTGTTCCTATACTGCCTGGTGGATCCAATGGATTTGTTAAATGAACCTAGTTGCCCTATCCACATCATAGTGTCCCTCAACTGTGGTTTCTTTACCAAAGACAAAATCCAAAGGAGACCCAACCAAAACAGGTCTCAAAAGGAGATCTCTGTGTAGAAGAATGGTTTTCTCTATTGTAAGCATGCTGCACATAACACAAATTCTCATCCCAAAGCTTATGATGTTTGCTGCAATATGCTCTGAGTAACTGGATCACTGTCTTGTTAACTACTTCTGTCTGGCCATCAGTTTGTGGATGAAAAGTTGTGATTTTCTTCAATTTGGTGTCCATGAGTTCCCACAGACTTGACCAAAACTTCCCCACAAATCGGGTGTCTTGATCAGATAAAATGGAAGTGGGTAATCCAAAATGAACCCATACATGTTCAAAGAATAGTTTTGTAGTTTGTTCAGCTGTAATTTGTTTATTACAAGGTATCAAAATACACATTTTGTTGAACCTATCCACAACAACATATAGATAATCATGACCCTTCCTAGATTTAGGGAGTCCTCCAACAAAATCCATTGAAACACTTTCACAAGGGTCAGAAGGAACTAGTAATGGAGTGTACAAGCCTAGTTTTCTATTGATGGGCTTGCTTTTAGCACACATAGTACACCCTATTACATATCTAGAAACTATCTCGTTCATTTTTGGCCAATAACAAAATCTTTGCAGCTCTACAACTGTTTTACTTACCCCAAAGTGACTTGATATCAGAAAAGTATGTGCTTCTCTAATTATCTTTATTCTCTTAATTTGTGGAATGCATAACTTCCCACAATGGTATAAGAGTCGGTTCTTTACATGATAATCCAATTCTTCTACTCTTTTGCCTTAACTTAAAGTTGCATATACATCTTTAAAGTCTATATCTTGAGCATATTGTTCAGTGTAGCTTTCATGTAGCACAAAATTATGCTTAAGTATAGTAGATGCATTTATAATGGATCTAGATAACATGTCTGCAACTTTATTTTGTATTCCCTTTTTATATCTGATGACTAAATGAAACTGTTGTAGAAAACCTATCAATCTATAACGTCTTGATTGCTGCAACTTAGTTTGGGAGTGTAGATATTGAAGTAGTTGATGATCAGTATGTATTACTGTCTCTTTTCCCATTAAATAACGTTTCCACCTTTTCACACTCTGAACTAATGAATACAATTCTTTATCATATGTAGGATAGTTAACTACTTCACGATTAAAAGTCTCAGAATCATAACATATGGGTTTATAATGCTGTGTCAAAACTACTCCCATGGCATAGTCACTAGAATCTGTTTGGATCTGAAATGGTCTTTAAGATCAGTTAGTGCTAGCACATGTGCTTTCCTAATCTTTTCTTTCAAGGTGTCGAAGGCTTTTTGATGTTTGCCTCCCCATTGAAACACCTTGTTCAATCCTGTTAAAGCATGTAAGGGAGCTACAATTGAGGAAAAGTTAGAAATGAACTTCCTCCAATATTGTGTTGTGCCTAAGAAGCTTCTAACTTCTGTAGCAGATTTGGGTTTAGGTCAGTTTACAATGACTGCCACCTTAGAGGGATCTATCTTCAATTCACGACCCCCTACTATATGACCCAAATAATTTAGAGATGTTTTTCCAAATTCACATTTTGAGAGTTTAACATGAAGTTTTTCTCTTTTCAAAACATCCAATGGTTGCTTAACATGATTTAAGTGTTCTTCCCATGTTTTACTAAAAATCAGAATGTCATCGAGATACACAATAACAAAATCATCAAGAAATGGTCTGAGTACATCATTCATTAATCTCATGAAAGTAGCAGGAGCATTAGTTAAGCCAAAAGGCATAACCAGCCACTCATACAATCCCTGCTTTGTTTCGAAAGCGGTCTTCCATGCATCTTGTTTTGCAACTCTGACCTGATGGTATCCACTGTGCAAGTCTAGCTTGGAGAAATAAACAACTTCCTTCAATTGATCTAGAAGATCATGTATGTGAGGAAGGGGATAATGATTTTTTATTGTTATCTTATTCAGTTCTCGGTAATCAATGCAAATTCTCCATGAGCCATCTCTCTTTCTCACCAAAACGATTGGTGACCCACATGGTGATGTGCTAGGTTTGATGAACCCCTTCTCGAGCAACTCCTACACCTACTTCTTGATTTCAGCATTCTCTAATGCAAACAATCTGTACATTCCAATGTTAGGCAATGGAGCATCTTGTTGCAAAATAATATCATGCACTATTTCCTTTTGGGTGGCAGACCTTTAGGTTCTTGAAACAAGATATCATACTCTGAAACAACCTTTTCTAAATCAGCTTGCTATTTAGCATTAAAACCCTCAAATACATTGGTTTTATCAGGTTTCTTTTCCTTTACAACCATCGTAAGAATATTTTGCATGAATTTATCATTTGTTTCATCTGCCCTGAGTTTATGAGAGTATAATTATTCTTGAGCTTATGAGCTCTTTCAAAGTATTTGATTCCATCTTTAACAAGTAGATACTTGCTCTCAGCTCTATAGAAAATTGCTTTCCTATCATACAAGTAAGGACTTCCTAAAATAATTCCACATATATCCAAAGGAATTATGTCTCACTCAACCTCATCTACAAATGTTGACCCAAAAGAAAACTTGAGTTTGCATTGTCTAGTCACTTGTAGTTGTGCTTTATCATTCAACCATCCTAATGGGTATGGTTTCTTGTGAGGTGTAGTTGCTAATCCCAATTTCTTTACAATTGCTTTTGAAATCAAATTTACTTGTGAACCACTATCGAACAAAGTATCAATCTTTTGATGTTTGGAGATAACTCGAATATGGAAAAGTTCATGTCTTTTTCTCTCATTTTCTTTGTCAATAATAGATTGAGAAGAATTACTAGTAGATGCTTCATAATTCTTACCTTTTATACGTGTGGCTGCAATGGTTGTTTCATCTCCCGATTCTGACCCCAAATCATTCTAAATAGCTGCAACAATCTTCTTCTTCTTGCCCTCGAACTTCTTAGGTCTCAACGATGGATGCAGAATCCAACAATGCTCGTCATAATGCCCATCCTTTTTACAGTGAGTTCATGAAGCTTTGATTTTCTGTTCAGTGTTAGCCTTCCTTGCTTTCCATTTCTACTTTCTTTTCTCCTTGTTCTTGGTTGCAATGGGTTGGGATGGTCCCCGCACTTCTGGACTTCCATTCCTTCCTCTAGCTTCTAGATGAGTAGCTTGTACAGATACCTCATCTATACTAGTGGGATTAAACATGAGGATGGTGTGCCTCATGTCGCTATGTAGACCACCAATGTACTTCAATAGAGTTTCTGGTGAGCCTAATGAGATTCCTAGAATCAATGCTTTCTTTCTAAATTCTTGAGTGTGCCCTTGCACACTTTGCCCTTTCGACTACCGAAGAGTTTGCCAACTCATCATGGCTTGCTGCATGTAGTCCAATGAATAGAACTTCTTTTGTATTGTAGAAACAAATTCACTCAAGACAGAGATGGTCTTACCATGTATTTCATGTTAGCTTGGGTTCTGCCTTCCAACCAAACCAAGGAAATGCCTCCAAGGTGTAGGCTTTCCAGCTGAATCTTTCCCTTGTCTGAATTGATGTTCTGTACTCTGCAATAAACATAAATTTGTCTAATCTAATTGTCCAACTTTTCTACATTTAACTCTCCATCATATATAGGTAGATCAAATTTAACATCTAGTTTGATAAAGGATTCTTTCTATTTGTGCTCATGGATGTTAGGATGTGTGAGAAAGCCTTCCTCTTACCCTTTTCCTTTTGAGTGGTCATGGAAGTGAGACTCATCCTCTCCTTTGTCTTGTTTAGAGCTTGATGAATCTTCATCTTTGTGTTTTCTAAAGTCCCTATACATTTCTTCTACCATGGACTTTATGGCTAGGAAGCTATCTATGAATTGAGGATCTGGCCCATAGAGCCTTCCTCTGAGATTGTCCTCCGAGGATAGACTCTCGCAATTTCAGGATTAGTTTCGACCAACTATCCTTCTCCTAATTTGAGCTTTGATTTAGTTAGCATTCAACAGCTAAACCAGCACAAGCTTGTCTAACCTTAACAACCTAAAGCTCTGATACCACTTGATATCAAAATCACCCTTGAGTGACCTCAGCTAAATAATTATTAAATGAAGGTGTTATCGAATCATGTGTTTGTGTGTGTCTATGTTATTTTAGGCAACAGATCGATCAGATTGCAAAACACACAGATCACCTGCTACTTTTCACTTGGAATTCCCTGTCTCTACGTCATCATTAATGGCTCACAGGGAGTGGCCACTTGTCCTCTTGCGAACTGCGCTAGCTCTTCCTCGTTGGTTCGGCTTTCCAGTTAGAGTATGGAATGACTCATCCTACATCTCAGCGGTCAAATTGGACTTCAGAATTATTTATGTTGCGGCTTTATCCCATGTCATATTCAGTTTCTACATCAGGCACTATCTCTGCCACTAGATCTAGAGCTCCCAGATCCGACGTTATTCACTCATTTCTTGCGGTTTACTTTCTTGACTGTTAGCATGCGATGAGTGGTGGTTTTCTCTCTCATCCATATACCATGCATCGGGCGCTGAATGGAATTGCTCGTTTTTCTCCAAATGTGCTCACTACCCAAGGGTGCCCCTGATATACTGTCGGTTTTGGAGCAGGAGTCCGCCTTTCACCTTAGCACTTTCCCCATGGTTTTCCCGACTTCCATGCAACTGAGCGCTTTGGGGCCTCTCCTTCTTGAGGGTTTTTTCCCAACGCTAATCGTGCATCAGAAATTCCCTCTGTTTCCCAATCTGGGCTTCCTAATGGCCAGTTTTTCTTCCTGCACGGTCTCCATGGGCCTCGGTTAGTGCGCTTTGACCGAGGTCCTTGACGTTCCTCGCTCGCAGCAAATTGTCGCTACCAAAGGTCTTCCTGATCACTCTTTGTTTACAAATTCGAAGTCTATCCTGATTTGATACAGTCACAACATCTTGATTATCTTCATGGATCCAATTCGGATCATCGAAAGGTAGGATTAGGCCCACATCTTAAGGAGGTAGGTCATAGGGATTACACCAACAGGTCAAATTAAGAGGATTTAACCTCATCTATCTGGAATCAACTCCACCTCACTGCTCTCGAAGCTTCTAGATCATGAAGCTTCTCATTCTCTTTAGGAAAACTTCCTTTTTGAGACCATCGCGAGTAGGAGAGAGAACAAAGTGATTCCATCGCTCACTTAACAAGGTGAAACACATAATCATCACGGTTTTAATCTTCATAAGGGTGATGACTCTCATTTTATGGTTTCAAGAGCTATTTCTTTAGGGAAATCTCGAGGGATTTTCCAAGCAAAGTTAAAGGAGGGATCTGAGTTGTATACGTTGATGAGTATACTGTATAATGATCATGTTTCGGGCACTTCACGGTATGTCACATGGAAGTGCAAGAGGTGTGACAAAATATTGTGTAACACTAGGAGAGAAGATCTTAACTAACCATTTTTCCTAGTAAAAAAAACCCTACAGCAATGATGTACCTACAATACCTCACTATATCCCTAAACAGAGACAATACCAACCAAATGTAGCACAAAAATACACCAACTTACCTCCTAGACCCACAGCCTAGGTTGACAAGAGATATGCACTCAAATTTGTCTAAGACGTGTCCTCCAATTTCCTTGTTTGATACCTTACACCTACGGCGTAGTTTCTCAAGGAATCCACACCCTGAAAACATAGAAGTCCTCTCCAAACTCGTGCTCCTTTGCTCCTGCATCCTTTAATCAGTTGTTGTCCTATTTCAGAGATAATCTTTGATGTTGGATTACACTTGGGAGTTTAGAAATGCCTCTCACATTGTTATAGCACCATTTACGATTCTTGGTATATTTGGTGCTCTCGTTATGGCCAAGAGAAACCCTTCCTTTCCACACACGGTTCAAATTCTCAAAATTATTGTTTTACTTCCCATACGCTATTTTTCTAGGTATAAAAAGTGTGTACACAAAATTCAGTTGATACCCAATCCATGTTTATGTGTTAAAATACTAAAAAATAAATAATCTCTTTAAATTTGGGTGGAGTTTATGGGTTTTACCTGTTACTCACCTATTGTAGTCCGTGGCCCAACTGTTTCCCAACTAAAAATACAAATTTGAAGAAGTATAAATAAACCTCCATGGGAAGGCCTAAGGGGATGAGATATGATATATTGATATTATAGTTGATTACATCCTTGATCAAGTCTAAATAAATCCTTGTGGCTTTTGAACTCCCAAGTTATAGGGAACCTTTGTCTCTTTCTTTGAGATGTCCTTCATCCCTTTTATGACATCCTTCTGTATATCAATGGAGAAAGATTGATGAGGCCTAGGTAGGATGGTTCCACTTGGAGTTAGAGGAAGACTCACGTTGTAGCACATTTCATTTAGCTTACATCAATAATCAAATGTTGTTATGTTCTTGATATTTATTGTGCTTATGCATTAATCTATGCTATCATTTTCTTATGAATTTTATGTTAATGCTCATTTGCACACATGCTTATATGATTTAACAACTATATCGTGAACATTATTCCTACTACTATTTTTGTATATACTTTTCTTGGATAAGTTACACGTTCTAAAGGCATTGGAAGGAGCAGAGGATTTGGACCCTACGAGATCGACCTCAAACGTAGGACCTCTAGGTAATACCACTTCTTCCTGCTTCAATAGTTTAAGCATTTACACTGTTTGTCTACGTGTTTATTTATGTTGTATTCCCTCTGTTCTATTGGGTTTTTTAACCCAATACCCTAGGGTGTTCCCTCCCACAACAAAATTGGAAACTCAATTTGGGAAGCATTCTTATTTTTCCTAGTTTGGGTTTTTTGTTCTTGATTAGGTTTTGTTTTCTTGATTTATTGTTTTTATAGTGTGAGTTACTTATTGGCTTCCTAGGCATCAAGTCTCGTCTTTTGAATTAGACATTCATTTTTGTTTACCTTAATTGAGCCTTTTATATGTGTTTTTTTAGGGATACAGTAGTGTATACACACTTGTTTCCTCAAATAGATTCGTGTATATGCGATTTTCCTGTGTTTGAAACGCGTGTTCATGCCTCTCCTTTTCACAGTCATGTATACCTAATTTTGAGTTGATTTTTCTAAATATCTTGCCCACTTGAGTCTGTTGCCTTGTGACTTTTTCTATTTTCTGGTTATTCACTATGAGTAGAGCTTTGCTCTCTTTCAAGTTTTCAATTTTGAATCTTATTCTTGGTGAGAAACGTAGTTGACCTAGGATTTCCTTTTGAGTAAGGTTTAAGTTTGCATTTTGGGTTCAAGATTTATGTTTGAAGTTCTTGGTTGTTCTGTCTTTCTAGAACAAGAAATTGATTTTAGTTTCATTTATAAGCCAACTTTCATATTGCTTTTATTTCCTTTCCTTTTTGGTTCACCTATTTTGTTTTTCATGGCTTTTGAGTGTGTCTTTGGCAATCTTGAGACTCTTTCTTCACATTATGTTGATTTGTTGATGTCCTTTATACTGGTATTTAGATCAGTTAATGCAATTTTGTAGACCTTTCTCATTTCAAGGCTCATTTTATTGATAAGTTTCATAACTTGCAAAGTTTTGGGACTCTTTATTCTTGTTTCTTGATCTTTGAGTTGGAACTTAGGGTAGATTGCAGTCCATAAGCTCATATATGGATGGTATCAGTCAAAATATTAATTTGGCTAGGGCCATGGGGATGTTTATGGGATCTAAATGACACGGGAGGTTAGTATCACTCACTTATTTTTTGTAAAGGATATTCTAACATTTTGAATGACATTGGGAGGCTCTACAACACATCTTTCAAAGTTTCATTAAGGCTTCTAGACTTATTGGAAATGGACAAAAGTCTATTCTTATTTTTTCTCACATGGGAACCCTTCAGATATAAATTAAATTGCTCAAACATTTGGGGTCTCCACCAAGACCCTTCATGAAAGCTTTACCTATTTGGGATGTAGGTTGAAGCCTAACAACTACAGTTTGGGGGACTAGACATGGCTACTCTCTAAATTTTGGAAGAATCTGAAATGTTGGACTCACCCTTTGGCTCTCACTAGGTGGGAGGTTCACTTTGGTTCAATCTTTCCTTCAACAATTGACAATATATTGGATGCATCTATTTTCTCTTCCCACACTGATTATTTCTTAGATCGCCTTAGTTTTAGCCAGCTTCCTATGGAAACACACACATAGGAATCACAAATTTCACATGGCTACTCTCTAAATTTAGGAAGAAGGTCAAATGTTGGACTCACCATTGGCTCACTTTGATTCAATATGTTGGATGCATCTATTTTCCCTTATAGCACTCATTATTTCTGAGATACCCTCAGTTTCAGGGAGCTTCCTATGGTTCTAGACTCATGGGAATCTAAAATTTCATCTCTTTAAGTGGAGCTCTATTTCCAGCACAAGTGTAATAGGTGGATGAAGTATTCTAAATACAAAGGTCTTTGGTTAGTCATTATTAATGAATTCCCTTAGGTTGGAACTATTTGGTGAAGACATTTGGAAGGAGGTTATATGAGCCAAATACCTTAAGAAATTTGTCTAAAGATAAAACGTTGGTTCTTGAAGCTCATTAAATTGGCATTTGGGAAGGGCAATATGATTATCATCACACTAGAGGGGATTGTGGGATTGTCAGATAACACTTGCCTCAGATAAGAAACTATGGTGGCATTACAACATAGAGTAATTTTTGTCCTAGATCAAGCAATTAACAAGTGGAATGGAGCACATCCTAATTGGCCAGAGGCCCAGAATATTGGGTTATTATGGTAGACCATTGGAATGGAATCTATATATAAACTAATTGAAAAGGGTAGGACTATGTTGGAGTCCAAGAGGAGACAGTTTGGTGGATAGGGATTCTAAAAAAAGGTGTAAATGGAGGATGGCCAAGCATGAGTAAAAATCATGCTATAAGTTAGATGGCATGGTGGGATGGGTACAAACACCAAGGCTAAAAGGGTGGCCCTGTGGGCATTATGTGGTTTTCCACAAAAAAAATGATCCTAAACATCCACTCAAAAACAATCATAGATAGTATATAGAATAAATCTACATTTTATCCTACACTAGGGGGATCATATCTATGCATTGATACATGAATTCTAGAGTTTAGACATAATGCATATCTTCAGAGAATCAAATAGGATAGGCTAATCTCTTTCTAAGATTGGCTTAAATGATTAAGAAAAATACATATATTACAACTTCCTCCAAGATCTCACGGAAGAATGACTTGCTTCAATTCCATAAAGGCCCACATGCCTGGGTTTTCTTGAAGTTTTATTATATATATATATATATATAATGGTATATACCTAAAATATGCATTCTGAAATAAACCAAACTAAGAGGCTTTGGCCAGCATGCATATTTTAGGTATATACCATTATTGGAAATGTTTTTGTAAAGGCTAATTTGCAGAGCAAATAAATAGTATTAGGATCACTTAAATGTGGGATATGATAGTGATAAATGATAAAACTCATTATCTATATAAAAATAACTGAATAAAAATTTAGTTAATTTTTATTCTTTCTTATAAAAAACTAGTGAAAAAATAAAAATAAAAAAACTCATAAATTTTTATTGAAACTCTTAGAGATTGGAAATATTCCATCTACTTAAAGATACCTGCCACTTTGGTATTTAATACAAAATGTTGGAAAGAAAAGGATATAGTGAAGGTAAAAAATACAATACAGACATTCATTTCTGTTTTGTGGGATTCATATTAGAAGGAAAGGTTTTGAGGATTAACTTTGCTCTAGTATGGTAGGTTAAAGGTATAGGAAAAAAAATACAGATATTCTTTTCAATAAAATACAGATATTCATTTCTGTTTTGTGGGATTCATATTAGAAAGAAACGATCTGAGGATTAACTATGTCGCAATATGATTTGATGAAAGTATAGAAAAAAAATACATATATCCTTTTTTGTTTTGTATACTTTTTTAAAATCATGAAATAACTTTATTTCATATCATTGAATACAAAAATCTGTAACATTACCAATAAATAAGAAATATGTATTCACTGTAAAGCTACAGCAATCAAGTTAAATATGTATTCACTGTAAAGCTACAACAATCAATTAACTTGCACTGTACACAAAAGTCAAAACAATTCATCCTATTCATCCTATCTTCATTGCAATAAGGTTTCATTATGATTGTCCAAATTTTTTTTTGTTTAAAACATATAATCTCAATAATGTCAAAACTAACCAAAAAAATATCAAAATTAGTTTCATGGTAAAGAAACGTGCTGAGACAATAACCCTGAAAACAGTAAAGACAAATCTAAAAAATTCACTCTATATATGCCCTTCACCACCTGGTCGTTCCAGACAAATCTAAAAAAGTCGCACTATATTTGTCTACCTTTCTGCTTCTGTCAGATCCGACTGGAACAATCCACGTTGCTAAACCTGCGCAGGCTGGACGTTCAGCTGCTCCTGGTGGATGTCCGCGACTGTGCCCGCCATGAGAAAGACGCGGCCGAACGCTAGAAGGCTGTCCATCACGGTTCCTGCCACTATGGCACCAGTTCGCACGTCTTTCAGACTGACGGTGATTTCTGTCGCTTGCTGGTTCTCGGTGGTGCGGGGAAAAGCTCCGGAGATCGATAAAATATGCAACGGTCCTCCATACGTCACCACTGCCGTTGGATCCGCCAGATTGTGCAGGGTGACATTCCTTACCATTCCGTTGCCGCTGAGAATGAAGAGTCCCAGCTGCCGTCCCAGTGTGAATGTCTCCAAAGTCATCCTCATGTCTTCCCCACTTGGGATCTCGAAAAGCCTTGGCACAAGAGCCTTGGCCTTATTTTTGGAGCCTTTGGGCCTGCCGCGCCGCCTTGGCGTCACTGCCCCACCCTCTCCCGAGCGTTCGTCATTGGCCGTGACTGGGGAGTCACTGGTTGCAGGCACAAGAGGCTTGGGCCTATTTTTGGAGCCCTTAGGCCTTCCCCGCCCCCTTGGCCCTCCCTCTGCCGGGCATTCGTCATTGGCCGTGAGTGGGGATTCACGGGTTGCTGGATCAGCTCCGGACATCATGGATGAGGTGCTCATATTTTCACTCAAACCTCTGATAGATACAAAAAGGCCCTTCACTCACTAGCTCTGAATATCAATTCTTTCGTTTCAATACGTGTATATATAATGTTTACCCAATTCTGATTTTTCGTCCTCCACTTACGTGGTCTCAAGTTCTGGCCATCCATACATGTTTCAATATCACATATAAATAATTAATCAATGATTTTGAAGTAGAAAGGTGATCACTCAAGTCATAAAGTTGATCTAAAAGGTACCAAGTCAAATGATGGAATAAATTGTACTACACAAATGGGAGGGACTCGAAAGTGAACAAACAAATTCTGATGCAAGCCCGACGTCTTCACCGACCTGCGTGGTACATTTCTACACAATGAGAATAAATGATCTGAAGTTGACCATGTGAGAAATTGTTTGATTACTGGTCATTGATGTATACCATTAACAAACACGAGACTACTCACTCATAATGATGATGAGAGCCAAGGTACCCAGTACAATCTAACAAGTGTGAATAAATGAGATGAAGTCGAACACTTGGAAGAATCTATCAATCTAGAAACAATGATGTTTTCCCACTGTCGATAGCGAAGGAGTCTACCAATGATGACTGCAAACCCTAAGGTACTCCCAAATGGACTCTATACCTTGTTCTGAGAAACATTAGTTGAAGTTTATGGGAAGAGATCTGTTGGAAGGAAGGAATCAAGGCATCTTTTATCAATCCACCGTGAGTGTAACCTGTAGGCCAATAATGTGGAAGGATTCAGATGAATAAAGATGTAGTAACCCAACCGCAGCACGTTTCCGGCATACACAAGATGTAGCTAGCACATGATAGAAACTCTCTCAACCAAACAATAATGAAATCTAACACAGAGGTGAGGAATCAACCAATAGGGTTGAATAGAAACCAAGGTACTACATGAATCCCAATGTGTGATAATGAAAGATGACGTCAAACAGAAGCGAAACCACTGAGTCAAAGAGTCATGATACTTGTCGATGTTGAGCACAAGGTGACCAATCAATAATCAAAATAGGGCTAGGGTGTGGCTCTAGATCCACTCTGAGAGAAATTTCTCGTAGTCGATAAGAGCAATACCAAGCAACAAGAAGTCAATGGAGACCTTTTCAAACCATCACGAGCAAAGGACCACATAGCTGATGTGATAATGAACATGACTCTCACTACGAGGGACGACCAACTGAAAAGTAGGTCAAGAGACACCACAAAAAGGCCAACTCGTGTTTACTTCCCTTGAATAAGAGCACGACTCAAATGTGACTACATGGCGGCATATAATAACTTTGTATAAGTTTTGTGATGGAGGAGGCATATGCAAACTCTCTGTATGAGTGGAAGAGATAACCAATTGGAGGAGTACTCACTCAATAACATGGATAAGGCTCTCCTAAGTCAAACTAAAGCCCATCGCAATGGAGAAAAGCCTTAATTTTGAATGCTTTGTTCAAGGCTGAAATGACTGAATCTAGTTGCCATCAATTATGGAAATAATATCCCTTTTCCACTCTTTTTGGAATATATAGTTTTTTGTCTTTTTCATATTTATATAGCGTGAAAAAGAATTAAAGAATGCTATAGTACAGTGGAAAGAACAAGTGTCCAAATACAGATATGCTAGTTCCTTGGAGGGGAACATTACTATGGTCAATGCAAGGTGATGAAACTCATGAGTGACATTGAAAGGAATGTTCTTCCTACGGGTAAGACGGTGTCAAGTTGGAGAGGCTAAGTGATTGCAAGGTTGATTTTGGAAAAGACATGGTCAAAAGGTGGCTTAAACATGAGTCCAACTTAAGCTTGCTTAAGGAAAAAGGGTACAAATGATCAACATGCAATGCAACATTATGACTCAACATAAAGGAGCCACTAGGGTATAAAGCTAGAAAATTAGCGAAGAAGTAAGAGATTGAGTCTTCAACGCATAAGTCATGGCGGCACTATAGAGGACTCCCGAGCCTAAGAACAAAATTTTAGCATTGGTGCCAAGTGACAACAAGGTACTATCTAGGGCACCGATGATAAGGTAGGCTCTACCACACATGTCATGACAGTTCTAAGCAATGAGAAGTTTTTGTGTCATATCTTGGTGGGGTCAATCCTAAGGCCAAAATGGGAAAGGAAACTGATAAATGCACAATGCACGTGAAAAACCTAACCGATATGCTAGTTTTGAGAACCAATAATTTTCAGAGCGGATCAAGCATAAAAAATGTCCAAAGGGGAAGTCTTTAAAGTTGTGTAGACATAATTAGGAACACTAGACAAGAACTTAATACATCCCATATATAAACTTTAGATAGAAGCTTGTGTTATAGAATACAAAAATTGAAAATGCATACCTTATATGTACAATATGGTACAAGGAACCACACACCCTTGCAGTTTACGCATAATAGTTCTTCAGGACAATCCCCTCACATGGCCAAGGCCAAGGACTCCTTTGGTAGTTAAAACTCATGGCCTCAAAAACTTCCTCGTGTGAAGGGAAATCAACTTCCAAGAAATCATGAGAACTCGAAGGATCAAAAGAGGGAATTAAGTTGTCCCATATCCCTATAGTTTAAATCACTCGGTCGACTACGGGGACCAAGTCCTCAAAAGGAAAAAAATAGTTCTAAAGCTCCTTCTCAGAAGCAATTGAACATTGAGGATTCAATGTCACATAGCTCACTCGTGGTGAGGTAGAGTCTACTTGAACACTTGGAACAAACCAAGGGGTATTCTATAGTAAATTCAAATTACGGTGGTGCTTATCAAATGCTAGCTCATCAATAGTGACAATATTTCCGTTATGAGGAAAATACATCTCTCAAAAGAGTGAAGACACCAAAACATTCATAGCATAATCATGCCCAAGTAGCGTATTAAAGTCTAGAGGGAAATCAACCACCATCATATTAATAAAAACAATCGTCCGACCTAAAGTAATAGGTGATTAAGGAAGAACACCTATAGATTCACGAGGTCTTCTATTATAGGCTAACAATTGATTGTGAGATGCCAACAACTTTGGAGAACCCAAAGTTTTCCATGTCAAGGAGGATATAATACTTGCAGAGGATCCTTCATCCAGCATACATCGGTAAACGTTTGTGGAATTAAGTCTAACCTTTATTTGGAAAGGTACAACCGAAGGAAGAGAAGGATCAACAAGATTATCCTAATCAAAGGAGACAATACTAGAACTTGGAGTGGGTACATTCGGAGAGACTGGAATGTCCCTGTTACACAGTAATTTGTCACTGTCTCCGTGTCAGTAACCCTGCTGTGCCAAGAATTCAAAAATAATCAAGTTCATGCCTTCTGAACTGGCCCAAAACCCACTTTTCTAAAGTTTTCCTCATCACCGCGTCTGTTTCTAAAATATCCGCGCTGACCGGCGGCTCTTAGTATATTCAGTGCGCTGCCAGCGCGGAAGCACATCACTTTTCCGCGCTGGTCGCCAGCGCGTCTCTGCTTGTATTGAGTCGCGCTGACATGACCTTCCCAGTTATCGAGGTGCGACGTCAGCGTGTCAGTTGCCTTATAATCCGCGCTGATCCTGTTTAGGCGAATTTGTTCCAACAGCCAGCCTTCCAGATTATTCCAGGCTTGGTTGTTGGCTTTGTGAGTATCGACTCCCTTCTATGGCATGTCTGTTCGACTCTTTGCAACCACTTCCCTCAAAGATAAGCTCATCCTTCCACCTTTTTAGGAGGCTCCTTCTCCTATATAAACTGCCACCATTACCATGAGCAGCTAGTTTGGAATAGCTTGGATTGTGCAGAGCTTATAGTGCTCAGATAGCTGCTACTATAGGTGTTTGGTGTGCTAAGTGTGGGAGTGATTGATAGCTTAGGGAAGGTTGTTTTGTGTTGCTAGTGTGAGAGAGAGTTTCTTGTCTTGGGAGAATCATTTCCAAGGGTGAATGCTTGAGACGCTTGCTGACTGGCCCCTCCTGAGAAGGATACCGACGTTAGAACATTTGGTTGTACTCTTCTCTATTTTGATTAATAATAGATGACTGCTACTATTGTTCCATTCTCATTTGTACATGCAATAGTTAAATGTGAATTACATCTTTTCTGACCGATGTATGGTTGCTTTTACTAGATTTCACGCTTGCGTTTGTTTCCTCTTCATGTGTGCAGGTATCTATTCGCGGGGATCGCGGAGGATTGTGACCAGCTGAAGCGAAGGAGCGAAGGCAACATCTCTGTGTCAAACGACAGCGCGGGAATCCAAGTAGGTGCTCTTTACCTCTTGTTTAATTGTAATTAGGAGCATGCATAGCAGCATTGTGTGATTGTTGCTAGACCCTTGCTGGGCTAGTAGGGATCGCCTCTATCCGTAGAGGGGATTTACCTCTCCAACAATTTGGCGACTCCGCTGGGGATCAGCCTTTTTGTCTCTTGAGTCCATCTTTGTGTTGAAATTTGATTGTTCTCTCTTGTCGAGATTCTGGGATTGTTTCTCTGCCTGCAAACTTTCTGGGTGCATCTGAGAAGTGTTTTAACTGTCAAAAGGTCTTTACCTTTGGTTTGGGAAGTTTTTGTTTTGGCTTTATTGGTTTTTTCCCTCAGCGCGCTTTAATTAAAAACAGACGCGCTGACGTCGCGTCCCTTCTTCTGTGCTGCCTTTGTCATCGCGCCTGTATCATCCATAGTCGCGCTGACCTCGTTTTTAGAGACAGCGCGCTTTATACGTGTGCTTCCGCGCTGACGTCGCGCGCTTGCTTCTTTGTCTTTCCCGTCATCGCGTCTGTGTGATTAATAGCTGCGCTGACCTCGTTTTTCCGAGACAGCGCGCTTTATCCGTGTATTTCCGCGCTGACGTCGCAAAGTTGCTACGGGACCCCTCCTGTCAGCGCCAAGTTGCTGAAGGCCACCCGCGCTGATCCTGTAAAATTTGATTTTGTCCAGATCAGCCCACTGAACCTGCTCCTTTAGCTTTCCCCTCTTCTCTCCCCTTGGTTTGTGGCTTGTTTTTCACTATTTGAACTCTGAGCTGCTTGCTTACGAAGTCTTGTTCCACAGGGTTTCGTTTTGCTCATCTTTTCGGTTTTGCAAATACCTTCCTCTTTGCTGTCGCTGCTTGGTTCGTGTTTCCATCATTACTTTTATAGTTGCTGGATTGTGTTGAGTCTCTAATTGACTGGTTGTGACTCTCATCCTTTGGGTGTTTGCTTTTCTCCATTGATTTCGCACTCTAGCCCTAGGGCATCTAGAGGCCGTGTGTGTGTCAAGCCTTCCGTAGGGATCTTGTTTGCTTGTTTGACCAGCCAATTTCAGATTTGTTTATGCACTTGTTCAGTGATTGTTGAAGTGTTTTGGGTTGTGTTTCCGAGTGGTTTTCGCTTCCTCCTTGCTTGCAATCCTTGCTTGTCTTGCCGAGCTTAGATCACATAGCTCGTGCGGAACTTAGTTTTCCTTTTGATTTGAAAGCTTTTGTTGGGTGTTTTGGGAACTTTGTGTGCTTTCATTAAGTAATTTGCTTGGTGTTCCAGTTCCTCCAAATTCATTTAGATGCTTTGTGCCATTGAAAGGAAATCAAACTAGTAGCTTTGCTTTAAAAAATTGAAAAGGAAAAGAACATTTCGTTGATTTGCATTTTCAAAAGAAAAAGTTTCCTTTCCTCGCTTTAGCTGCATTAAGTTGCTTGTTTGCTTGTATTTGTTTTGTTTGGTCAAGATTCTTTACCTTCTCATAGCTAGAATTCATCGAACAAAATGAAATTCTTTGGCATGTAGTTTGCATCTAGGTAATTGTGAGAGAACATACGATAGAGCCTGAAATCGAAACTTAATCTCAAGATCAACTATAAAATGAACCAAATGAATCTAAAAACGCATTGGAACTAAACGCAAATATCTAGAGGTCTAGGTTAGAGACGTGTTCCGGCGTCTTTAAACATAGTCACTGTTGTTTCACATTAGGTTGGGTGATTCCTCCTTCTGTGACTCGATAGTGGTCTAACAGGGACTGTGCTCCCACGTACCGTCGCGTATATAGGGAGACCCCACTAGGCTTTTATCCTTTATCCATAGGAAGCCGAGTCTACCGCCTTGTGAACCGTAACGCACCAAACACAGCATTCGAGAAGATTGACTGCAGTACGGAAAGTCCTTGGCTCTCATACGATTGCTGAGGTGTATAAGCAGTTTTACGGGTTGCTTGGTAAACCTTATACCTAGAGTCTCCAGAGCAGTCACTTTTGATCCTTTTCGGACTCCCTAAATGAAAAGGTGCCTGTGAGCGTCTTGTCACTTCGTGCTCATTAAACATTCGAAGGAGACTGGAGTCATCTTTTCGTCCTTTTCTCGACTCCTGAAACATGAAAAGGTCAAGCTTTGTTCTTGTGTCTTAAAATTAATTCAGCCACGATAACATCACCTGTTTTAGATCTTGTGTGCGATAGTTTTGAGTAGGGTTTTATTGTTAGTTTCCTTTAGGTTTTCTAAGGGGTCTGGTCATCCTGGCTGACCCATCAACTCCCGGTCCAAGTGATCAAGGTTCTCCATCTTCTGTTGCTCCAGAGGTACCAGTTGTAAGCGGTACCCTCCCTATTGTTCCGAGTATCCAGCCTATCAACGTACGTGCCCCAGGCGACGAAGATTACATAGAAGATTGGAATCCTATCTGGGAGCCCGATTATACCCCTCGTACCCCTCGTACCCCTCTCGGTATGTCGTCTCCAATGTCTACTTCCCCCATGGATGAGACAGCTTCCAGCACCGGTGAGACTCCCGTGGTGACAGACATCGAGACCCCGATCCTGGCTTCCTCCCCCCTCCCTCCACGATATCAATCAGTGAGGGATAGGATAGCCTCTAGAACTACTTCTATGACTATATGGGATCCTAGTCTTATTGCCTCCACCGGGCCCTTTGTTTCGCAGCCCCTTAGTACACCCCTTACGTCAGGGCTTAACACGCCCGTTACCTCAGTTCCAACTAGACCTACCATCTGTGTAGCACGTCCGACTCCGGTTGTCAGTGCTGAACCGGCATCATCGTCTACAAACCCTCAAGCTGGTCCCTTTTCTGGTGGCATTCCAGGAGTAGGGCCGTATGATGCTTTTGGGCAACCCATAACGGACCCAGATTACGAAGGTCCCCTCTTTTACTATGATGAGAACGGTGAGTACCTCGAGACCATTTCAGTCCTTCCTCATCGTCCTTTCGAAGAAAACGAGGAACCGTTGAACGTTACGTATGATCCCGCTACTCACATTCTCCGTGGGAACCGGGATCCTCCCAGACAGCCCCAAGGACCACCCAATCAAGGCCAGCCACTCTATGTGAAAACCCCTCAGGGGCAACCACTTTATGGCCCGCCTTACCCAGGACAATCTGGGGGCCCACAGGGTCAACCCTACCAGGGACAACCCTCGGGCATTGGAGGTCCGTCGTATTCACATCAGGGTCAACCTACTGGACAACCAGGGCAGCCTTACGTTCAGCAAGGCCAACTCGGTTTCTAGCAAGGGTACCCATCTGGACAAACTGGGTCAGTTTATAATCCTCAAAATCAACCAGCAGTCCAGCAGGGGTATCCTCTTGGGCAGGGGGGGCAACCTTACTTACAACAGGGCCAACCTACCGCCCAGTCTGGTCATCTTCCTGGGCAGGGTGGACAACCCTATGTTCAACAGGGCCAACCCACTGCTCAATCCATGAATCCTTCTGGGCAAGGGGGGCAGCCTACTATACAGCAAGGCCAACCCTCTGCTCAGCCCATGCACCAAGGAGGGCAGCCTGCCATGCAGCAAGCCCAGCCCTCTTCTCAATCTGTTCACACTGGGGGGCAAATGGGCCAACTGTCTATACAACAAGGTCAACCCGCTGTCCGCCCTAATCGTCAATCTAGACAAGCTGGCCAACCTCGGCGTCAACCAGCTATCCAGCCAGCTCAGTCATCCGTTCCGCAAGGACAACCCTTGGTGGCGCATGGACAACCTGGTGCCCAGCAAGTCTATCCTGCTGGCCAACTAGGTCCATCTCAAATCCAACCAGGTCAACCTTCGGGACAAATGGTTCAACCCCAGCCGGTTCAAGGACATTACCCTGGGCCTCAAACTCAAACAGGTTATCAACCTTCTTACCAAACGCAGCCTGCCTATCAGGCTCCGTATGGGGCCCAACAATCATATGGCTACCAGCAACCCCAGGGGCAAAATCAGTTTGCTCCTTATCAAAATTATCAGCAACCACAGGTCACTCCTTATCAAAATTACCAATATGGTGCACCTGCCGGGCAAGCTGCTGGTACATGGGGAGCTGGGGGGCAGACAACGGGACAGCCGTCCGCATATGGCCACAATCCATACGGACAAACTCCTTATGCGTCGGGCCCTTTTGGACCAGGTCCATCGGGACAAAATTCTTACGCGCCATGCCCTTTTGGGCCGGGTCCGTCCGGACAAAGTTCGTGGGGCAACCAAAATCTGGGTGGAACCCTAATGTCGCCTCGAATCCGCAGCCACAGATGTCCTTTAACCCACAACTACCATTTTTAGCAACGTTGGAACTGCCTGATGTGTCCAAGTTAACAAATGACCCTATTTTGCATAATCCGTATTGGCCACCGGTTCCAACCAAAATACCAGGTGATTGTCCAAAGTTTGACGGCAAAGCCAGTGAGGACCCTCAGGCCCATGTAATGACTTATCACCTTTGGTGCTCATCTAACTCGTGGCTTGATGATTCTATCCGTCTTCGCCTCTTTCAGAGGACTCTCACTGGTTCAGCTGCTAAATGGTACATTGAACTCAGTCGCGGCATGTTTTCAGATTTCAACTCGTTGGCTATGGCCTTTTTGACTCATTTTCAGTTACCCATTCGGTACGAGACTGGGACCCATCTTCTCACGTCTCTCAAACAGGATACGGCTACGCACATCTCTGATCATATACATGAATGGAGAAGGCGTCGTCCCTTGATTAAGTTTTGGATTCCTGATCAACTCCTGACCGACTGGTTCACGACTTCCTTTGTCCCTAAAATTGCAAAAGATATCGCAATGGGAGCGTGTGTAACTGAGGAGCAAGCAATCGCGCACGCTCAGTACCTCGACTTAGTGTATTCTCAGTCAGGTACTTTGTATGAGTATTTTCCAGACGCCCCAAGGCCCGGAAAACCCAAAGCTCCACCAAAGCCTTCTGTTGATGGAGTCATTGGTTCTGTAAATTCATCATCTAAGAAATCGGCTGCGAACCCTGGGAAGCAGAAACAGAACGCCTCTAACGAGAATGCTCCTCAGGGCCAATCTATTTATGGGAATACCTCCGAGGTAAACGCCGTTTAGTCCACCGCGGCAGACAAATCCTCTAAAGGCAAAAAGAAAGGGAAGGCTAAAGATAAATCTGGACAGCCCAAGCAGAACCCTCCTAAACCTCCCTCCGAGGAAGGAGCCAAATGGAAGCCTAAGTATCCTTGTCTCATCTGCGAGGAGGATCACTACACCAAGGATTGCCCTAGGCGGTCTGAGGTTAGTCGGCTTTTGAAAGGTGCTCCAGGGCCTCCTGCTGTGCTTAAAGAGCCTTTCCCGTCCCAGCAGACGCATCAGGTGGCAGATCCCTCTCAATCCTCTTCCTCGTTCGGTTCTCAAGTGTTCATGGCTGGAACGATCCCCATCCATGTTTCAACTCGAGCGAAAGATTATCCATCTCCAGCCGGGAAAGAGCCGGAGGTTCCCTCCGGCGCTTCTCCGTCCAGTTCTGGTCCCCTTCACATCGAACGGCCCAGCACCGAGACGATCCCCCGACCCCCTCCCAAAGGTGTACTCAGGAAGTCATCTTATAACCCCAATGCTCGTGCTGCCCAGCATTATAGCATTGTCGAGGACTTAGCTCAGGCTCCGTCTGCTATGTCCGCATTAGAAGTCCTCCAGAGCTGCCCCTCCCAGAGGAAGTCGTTGCTATCAGCGATTGGTGGCATAGACCCGGCAGATTCGGATTTAATTTCTTTTGATCTCGAGGGTTTCACACAGAGACTGCCTCATCACGTGGCCTTCCTTATACAGGTTCTCATCAACGGCAAAACGATCCATCGTACAGTCATTGATGAAGGTGCCTCAGCCTGCATCATGTCTGTTGCTTGCTGGAAGGCTATTGGTTCTCCTGCTCTGAGCCAGTCTCCTACGACCCTGGAGGCTTTCGATGGAAGAGAATCTCGTCCATATGGTATCCTCTCGCGATTGCCTATCTCTTTAGAAGGGAAAACCATAGAAGTAGAGGTTGAAGTCGTTGACGCTAATCTCACTTACAACCTCCTCCTTGGACGAAGCTGGACATACGCCATGCAAGCCGTGGCTTCCTCCTTGTTCCATGTCATTCGCTTCCCCCATCAAGGAAGAATCGTCACGGTGGACCAGCTATCCTTTTTTGCTTCCTCTTCTGAAGGGAATGTACCATTCGTAGAGCATACCTCCAAGTCATTAGTGAGTGTGGGTGCTGGATTATTCAAAGATCCCTCCTTGATGGGAGTCTTTCCCCTCCCACCTCCGAATCTCGCCTCCGTTAACATGATTACAGTGCGTTCTGATCCATGGGTTCTCCCTCCCTTAAATCAGGAAGACTCTTGGGGTGAGATGATGCCGTTGAGTCCTGCCGATCTCAACTACATCGAGATTGTCGCTGCATCGGCTCCCCCTCCTGAACCTGTTTTTCCAAGCAGCGTTCCCGATTCATATGACCACTTCCCTTGGTTGGGATAGGAGGCCACTTCGGATCCCCTGAAGGAATCATTCCCCTCCGATGAGGCTATCATTGAGACTATGTCTCTCAAGGAGCTCCCTTGGTTAGATCACCACCATCGCTCTTCGTTTCTCCCTCCTCATTCGGAAATGGTCGCATGTCTCGAGCGGTTTGCTTCATGTGTCCCATCTCCGCCTCTCCAAACGCCTGTTCAGTTATATCAAGTGTCTTCGGAAGGCAATATGGGTAACATCACGCAGACCTAGGCCATCGACATCTCTGTCAAATCAGGGATTGTCGAGAATATTTTCATTGGAGTCACATGCACTCCTGAGGAAGTTCAACTTTATACCGCTTTATTTCGTGAATTCCGTGATGTTTTCGCATGGTCTTACGAGGAAATGCCCGGCATCGACCCTAGTATTGTGGTGCACGAAATACCTACTTATCCCGGCGCTAAGCCTGTTCGTCAGCGCTTACGTCCAGTGCACCCTCGAAAGGCTGCAGCCATCAAGGCCGAAGTTGAAAAACTCCTTCGAGCTGGTTTCATCTATGCCATTCCCCTCACAGAATGGGTATCCAATATAGTCCCTGTGAATAAAAAGCAGGGCACTATCCGGGTCTGTGTTGACTATCGCGACATCAATCGCGCCTGTCCAAAAGATAACTTTCCTACGCCTTTTATTGATCAGCTTATTGATGACTGCGCAGGAAGCGAGATTTATTCGTTTATGGACGGCTTCTCTGGTTACAACGAGATCAACATAGCCCCCGCAGACTAGCATAAGACAGCTTTCATTTGTCCTTGGGGCACCTTCGCTTATAAGAAGCTACCTTTCGGTCTTAAAAATGCCGGTGCCACTTCCCAGCGTGCGATGTCGTATGCTTTTCATGATATCCGACACATCGTACAGCCTTACCTGGATGACCTTCCAGCTCATTCAGCTAAATGTCAAGACCATTCATCTCATTTACGCGAAATCTTTCTCCGCTGTCGACACTACCGTATTCGACTCAATCCGCATAAGTGTGTCTTCTGCGTAGAATCTGGCCGACTGCTCAGGTTCATCATCTCTCGGGAAGGTATCCGTCTGGATCCCCTTAAAGTCGAGGCCATTTTGAATCTTCCTCCCCCTGCCTCTCTGCAGCAATTACAGAGCTTGCAGGGTAAAGCTAATTTTCTCAGACGATTCATTCCAAATTATGCCGAGGTGGCTAAGGGTTTCACACGGTTATTAAAGCGAGACACGCCCTTTCGCTGGGACGCTATCGCTCAGGAATCTTTCGAGCGTCTTAAAGACCTTCTTGTCTCAGCCCCGCTCTTAAGACCTCCGAATTACCACCGTGACTACACCCTCTATCTCGCCGCCGCTGACACCACCATCGGCATGGTTTTAGTGCAAGATGATGAGGCTGGCATCGAGCACGTTGTATATTATCTTAGCCGCAACCTTCTGGATACGGAAACTCGCTATGCATATGTCAAGAAGTTGGCATTGGCAGCTGTCTGTGCCGTCCAACGACTCCGTCATTATATCCTGTTGCGCACGACGACCGTGATCTCTGATTACAACCCCATGACCTACATTTTGTCACGTCAGTTGCTGGGGGGCAAATACTCGAAGTGGATTGTAATCCTCCAAGAGTTCGACTTGGAATTCACTGCAGCCAAGTCTAAGAAATCTCTGGTCTTTGCTGAACTGCTATGTTCCTTACCATCTCATTCTGCACCATCTCGCTCAGAGGAGCATATCCCGGATGAAACACTGTTTCTCATCAGCACCCTCGACCCATGGTATGGGGACATTATCGTATATTTACAGATGTCTTCCTTCCGTCCGAATGTATCGAAAGATGCTCGACGGCGAATTCGTCACCAAGCTCAACCCTATCGCATCTTGGGCGATACCCTGTACCGCCTCAGCGTTGACTTTGTTCTCCGCCGTTGCTTGACTCTCGAGGAGGCTGAGCAGGTTTTGAATGACTGCCACTCCGGCGCTTGTGGCGGCCATATGTCCGGCTATGCTACCGCTCAGAAGATCCTCCGTGCTGGTTATTTCTGGCCTTCCATCTTCAAGGATTGTATCCTTGCTGTACGAGCATGTCACGAATGCCAGGTTTACCACCGGAAGATGCGTGCACCTGTTGCACCACTGCACCCTGTTGTCACCGTAGGTCCATTTTCCAAATGGGGCATCGATTACACATCCTGTAACCCTCGTTCGGCCGGGGGGCATGGGTACATTATTGTTGCTGTGGATTATTTCACCAAGTGGGCCGAAGCGATGCCTACATTAAACGAAGACGGTTACACAGTGGCACAGTTTTTATTCAATCATGTCATTACTCGTTTCGGAGTCCCCCAGGCTATCGTCACAGATCACGGAAAGCATTTCCGTAATCACATGATGACAGAGCTAACGACCCAACTAGGCTTGCGCCAGGATAGTTCGACACCGTACTATCCACAATCTAATGGTCAAGTTGAAGCCGTGAACAAAGTTTTGATCACTATGCTTCAACGCACCGTCAATACGCACAAGTCTAATTGGCATCTGATGCTGTTCCCAGCCTTGTGGGCCTACCGGACTTCCGTGAAGGACGCCACCGGTTTCATTCCATTTCAATTGGTTTATGGACTAGAGGCTACCCTTCCTGTCGAATGTGAGATTCCTTCGTTGAAATTAGCTGTCGAGTTGCTTCCCAACACCACTCCGGTGGAGGAACGGCTTCTGTACCTAGAACGGTTGGACGAGACTCGTCGTTTAGCTTCTCTGGCCATCGAAGCGCAAAAGAAGAGAGTCAAAGCTCACTTTGACCAGAATATTCATCCTCGTTCCTTCGTTGAGGGAGATCTAGTACTGCTCTACGATCAAGCTAAAGATAAGCTGGGGGCAGGAAAACTCGAGTCCATGTGGCTAGGTCCCTACATCGTGAAAAGAGTTTTACAAAAGGGCGCATATGAGTTGATTGATTACGAAGGAAACCCTCTTGACAAGCCCCGCAATGGGCTGTATCTGAAAAAATATTACGCATGACTTCATGCACTCAGTTTGTACATACGCGTGTTTAGTGTGTTTGGTGTGCATGATTTCGTGTTCTGCTTTGGTGTGAAAGCGTGATTCCCTCTTATTGTGTTTTCTTCTTCTCGTGCAGATGTCTAGTCCACCTTATGTTGGTTTCGCTGATGGCGCCTGCCGTAGTACCTGTAATTTGTCTTCTGCGGCATGGGTGATCTATGATCCTCACGGACAATTGTTAGATCTTCAAGGAGTCTGTCTCGGCCGCACCACTAATAATGTCGCTGAGTATAGTGCCGTAATAGAGCTACTGGCCGAAGCAGTTGATCTCGTCATTCGAGCAATGATGGTAAATCTGGACTCCCAGCTCGTCGTTCATCAACTTAACGGGCGATATTCCGTCAGAGACCAACGTATCCTAAGGTTGTACCTACGTGTCCGATTGTTAGAAAGGAATTTTGATTATATCACATATCAACATATTCCAAGACCATTGAACACGTTGACTGATGCATTGGCGAATCATGTATTAGACAGACATTTGCGAAATAGATAACATCATACAAGAAGACATAGGAAGCATAATAGAGTAAAGCGTATGTAAATATTCTCTCAAGCATAGTTTGCGTGCGTGCAGTGTGTGCTTTTAAGCTTGCATTAAAAACATTAAAAATACATGGGTCATCTGTTGTGCAATTCATACATAAGATCACATTTGTACTGAACCATAACATAAGCAAAGCATCATCACATGTAAACAAGATCCATCCAAAAAATCGGTATGTATATATATATATATATATATATATATATATATATCGTGTGGCGCACTAAGGCGCTCAAAAAATAAGTGTATGTGTCAAAGTATAAAGTCACTGTTCTCTATACATCGAGACAGATGTCTCGCAAAACATCAAAAAGAAACCTAGGCGACTACTATGCTGGGTTGTGCTCTCTATAGCACACAGCCGCTCGTGCCACCCGCCTCAACAGGCGGTGCACCCTGGGTGCCACCCCCACTGTATGGATCTGGTGCTCTATGGGAACCTCCTCGACTCCCTGATAGTCTGGCACGCCCACCAGCAACCCCTCAAGGTTGCGAGCTATGGTCTCAGAAGTATCTACTCCTGGAGGGACCAAGGCAAGGACATTGGCTCCCTGCCCCTCTCTCCGTGCCTCTGGGGCTAAGCCGACGGGTCTGACGGGTCCCACATCTGCACACGGCGACATTTGTTAAGACATATGCATTAAAATCAAAAACATTTAAAAACTCAGGAAATCAAAGTGTCATACCTCCATCATCCTAGTGGTCTCCCGGCGGTAATGGCATGTCTGGATCGTTGCGGAAATCCATACCTGCGTATGGCCAATCCTCAACGAAAACAATCTGATGCTCTAACCACTCTCGAAAAACCACTCCCCAATGAGCTGGCTGACCACCACCCCCGCGCGGCATGATGCGAGCCCATCGAGTGGCCCTCGTCTCCCGCGGACTCCTGGGAGGGTCCACGGCTATAGTCTGCAGCCGCATGACTGGCACCCGCTCCAGAATGAGTGGGAGTAGGAGCGACCCATAGCCAAACTGTTTCGACTCTCCGCGTCGACAGTTGTTGAGTTGCCTCTTCATGCTATTGGTCACCGCAGTGGCCCAATCAAACACTGTAGGCTGCAAACAGTCAAGAGCTAGTAGCAGGTGGGTCCTCGAGGCCTCGTGGTTGGCCAAGCTTCCCGCTGCCTGGGTCACCATAAACAGGATGGTGCGAAGAACTATGTCTCTCACCGTGGGAATCGACACCTTCCCACTCCGCGTCTTCTCTGCCTCTGGACATACTCGAGCCATAAGTTGGTCGAGAGTCTCGCCGCTGGGCCGCTGCCCCTCCAGAATGGGCCTCGCACCCCGGCGCGACAAACCAGTCAAGAAGTATATGTCCATGAAGTCAAACTCGATGTCTTTACCACGGATGGTAAATTTGCCATCTATGTGATTCCATGACCGGATCAGGAACTCTAGTAAGTCATGATGAGCTCTCAAGCATGGAGTCAGGAAGAATTTTAAAAATCCACATGCCCGCATGGCATCTCGACAATCCGCTCTTGCAAAAGCGGCTATATCCTCAACATCGTGAGCCCTCTCTTGCCACTGGAAGGCCATTGTGTCCTACATAAACAATAAAAGCAATTAGAACGCCGATGAATAAAATTTTCACGTTCAAATTATTAAAAACAAAATTTAACTGCGCCAGCGCGACTGTTTCTAAAACAGCCGCGCTGAAAATGGCGGCCCTTTGTATTTTCTTCAGGTCAGCGCGGAAGAACACGGGTTTTCCACGCTGACCCGAAATTTCGTATGTGTACTTTTCATCAGTTAGCGCGGTCCCGAGCGGGAAACCCGCGCTGACCGAGAGCGCACCCATGGCTCAAAAACGCGCCCAATTGGGCCAATCCCACCGTTAAATTACGAATAAAAAGGCTCAAAAAAGGGCGCGTGGCAAGAAGAACCTACCTGGAGCAAGCCGTTCGCCAAATGGTGTCCGCACGAGGAAGAACTGGCTCCGTCAACTTCACAGCTTCACAACGTTCTCAGAGGCTCAATTTGGTAACAATGGTGAAAATGACTATTTACCTTTCTATTTATAGTAAAATGGCTCAATTGACTATAATTTTTACGAATATGGGTTTATGGTCATATTTTTACCATGGATTTAGCGCTTCTGTACTGTTTTATACATGTTTTAATATGTTTTTTAACATGTCGAACGGATTTATGCGGGTATTTTTGTTGTGCAGGTCCTTCGAAACGGTGAGCATCATAATGGTCCTAAAATCACTTGGTCCCAACAATATCGTCTTTGAGCTCTTTTCCGACACAAAACAAGAAAATATGGCCGAGCCTCCTTTCAGCTCGTTAAAGGGGACGAGAGGCGGTCATTTTAAGCTCTTTTTTCGACTGTGTAACTTAAAAAGATTGCCGGGTGTTTGTCATTTCGCGCTCGTTATTGGCTCTAAAACGACGTGTTTTCGACCGCTTTTTTACTTTTTCGGGTCAAAAACACTATTTACGAAAAGTACTCCTTGATCGTAATGGTCGGGCGGTTCTTTCAAGCATTGTTTTATACTTTTTCGAGCTCGAGAGACACAACTGCACGAAAAAGGACCCCCCTGGAGTCTCCTTTTCCGCTGTCTTTTGAGACTCTCTAAACAAGAAAAGACGTCGAGTTTTCCCTTTGTCAGGCTCTTTAAACACTTGATGACATCGGACATTGTCGAAATGACACTCTTCAAGCATATGCTATCCCCGTCAAGCTTGTCATCCAAAAATAATCGGGGTACCTGCCAGAAATGGTGGGGAAAATGGAATTGTAATCATAGTCGTGTCGCCAGTATGTCGCTCTTGAACATGGCACTCCTCTGCTTCGTGTCTGTGTGGGACCATCTCATCTTGCTTTTTCGCTGGCTTCCGTGGGTTTGCATTATCCTATTTGGCTTATCATCTGCTCATTGCCATCGTTATCATACCCTTTGCTCATTTGATGTCAAATACTGCCAAATCCGCTATAGTGCTGCCGATATGTTCAAGAGAAGTCGACCTCTGCAATAAAACAACCTCATCTGCTATCTCACACAAATCATGTTACCTCTATCTCGTGTCGATGATGTGGGAATCATCATGGCCCACCTTCGATCAAGGTCACTTCCTGTCGACTTCAGCTCATTATCCGGGAAGGTGACGTAGAGACTCCCTTCAGGTGCCTTAGAGCCTGCATGCCTCAATGGCAGGTTCTTCATGTTCGACACGAGGTTTTCATCATTGGCCTCCGATCGGATGATTCCGTGGGTGGTTGAAGGGAAAGTACACCTAGGGTCCTTTGGGCTAAGACTCTACCAGACTGAAAATTGCTTATTCAAAGAAACACACACACAGCCATCATTTTTACTTTTAAGCAAATTCTAATGTTTAGGGTACGTACCTAAGGTCCTACGTTCGAGAAGGCCTTTAGGGTCCAAACCCTTCTTGGAGTTCCCTTCTTCTTCCTTCGATCTGCAAGTCAAACAAATCAAGGAACACAACAGTACATGTACAGATATTTATGTATAAACCATCTTTACGCTATAAAGTTAGTTATAAAAATCTTTAAGTAAAAACTTTCGTAAGAATTCAACACAAGAATCTCATAAGCATAAAGAAAGATTATTCGGGAACAAAGACGTGTTTCTTTATATATAAAGGCAAATAAAGTACATATATCGGAAAGATATCACCTGAACACCTTCAGCAGGCTCCAAGCAAAGCTTCCTCCCGGATTCATTCCAGCCTCAAGCCTCCAACAAGAGCTCCTTCCAAGTCCTACTCAAATGATGATATCAAGGATGAATGATCACCAAGACACATGGAAACAAGGGTTTCCTATGCCAAATGGGGGAAGTGCAGAAAGCACCAAGGACTTCAGACCTGGTCTAAGGGAAAAATCTCAGCATAATAATCTTGCTCTCTTCTCTCTCCCCTTGGCCTTCCCTTTGATGTCTTTTTATACCCTCTCCAAAGTAGTTTTTTAGTTAGGAGTTAGTTGGGAACAGTTGGGCCACGGGCAATAACAGGTGATCCAGCAGGTAAAACCCGCGATCTCCGCCCGAAAAAGAGGAATTTATTATTTTTTAAGTGTTTTAATAGATACACGCGGGTTGTGTATAACAGACCCGTGTGTACACCCGTTTAACTCAGGGCAATGTCGCGTATAGGGAATAAAACACTTTTTTTAAAATTTTTGGACCAGGTCTCGAAGGAGGGGTTGCCCTAGGCCATGAGTGCAGCATCACAAACCATAAGAGTGAGATTTGGAGCTATAACAGATTCCCCCTAATGTATGAGGTTAGAAGGGGAACATGATGGCCGAAATATATTAAGTAAGTACAAGGAAAGGAACTCTGCCGAAAAACCGAGGAGGACTTCACCAGAATTCAGCCTGCCAAGCCACCGAAAGGAGATCAGAAAGAAACACTATCTGAGGCGGGCATACCCATGCTCAGGAAAAGTAAAGCATGTCTGCATATCAAGTACAAGCGGATCCACTAACTATACAAGTATAACTGACTGGAAAATACATAATGGATCATCTGATCATAATGAGAAAGTACATGTCTGAATATCACATATAAGATTGTCAATGATGCTGAAAGATGCAATGGATCACTGAAATCAAAGACTGATCCCATAAGGTACCAACTGAACATGATGGAATAGGATGGTACAACACTGCAAACTCAGGTGCCAGCATATAGAATGTCGCCATGACTGACTGCAACATATAAGGTGGAGTGGTATCAACTAGCAGCAACAGGAGCAACTTTCAAGTGAACCAATGAATGCTGATACAACCTGAGGTCTTCACCGACCGCCGTGGTACATTTCTACATCATGGGAATAAATGATCTGAAGTCGACCATGTGAGAAATCGTTTGATTACAGGTCATTGATGTATACTGTTAACAAACGCGAGACTACTCACCGATAATGATAATGAGCGTCAAGGTACCCAGTACAATCTAACAAGTGTGAATAGATGAGCTGAAGTCGAACACCTGTAAGAATCTATCAATCAGGAGACAATGATGGTTTCCCACTGTCGATAGCGAGGAATCTGCCACTAATGACTGCAAACCCCAAGGTACTGCCAAATGGACTCTAGATATTTGCCCCAGAGCAATGAGTTGGAGTCGATAGGGAAAGATCCGCTAGAAGGAAGGCATTAAGGCATCCTTCATCAATCTAGCGCGAGTGTAACCCGTAGGCCAATAATGTGGAAGGAATCGGACGAAAAAAGGATGTAGTAACCCAACCGAAGTACGTTTCCGGCGTACACAAGATGTGGCTAGCGTACGGCAGAAACCCTCTGAACCAACCAATAATGAAAGCCGACACAGAGGCGAGGTATCCACCAATAGGGTCAAATGGAAACCAAGGTACTGCACGAATCCCAATGTGTGATAATGTATGCTGATGTCGAACACAAGGGAAACCACTCAGTCAAAGACCCATGATACTGATCGATGCTGATCACAAGGTGACCTATCAATAATGAAAATAGGGCCAGGGTGCGGCTCTAGGCCTGTCCTCAGAGCAATGTGTCGTCGTCGATAAGGACAAGACCCGCCAGCAAGAAGTCAATGGGGACCTTCTCAAACCGGCACGAGTAAAGGACCAATATAACTGATGTGATGATAGACATGACACTGACAACCAGGGATGGCCGACTGAATAATGAGTCAAGAGACACCGCAGAAAGGCCGACTCAGGCTAACTTCCCTCGAGCAAAAGCACGACTCAATGTGACTATGTGGCAGCATATGATGAATCTGTATAAGTTCGTCATGCAAGAGGCACGAACGAACCCTCCATATGATTGGAAGAGATAACCAATCGGGGGAGAACTGACTCGATAACAAGGTTATGGCGTACCTAAGTCAAACTAAATCCCACCCATGCGGAGGAGACTTTGTTTTGAGTGCTTTGTTCAAGGGCGACACGACTGACTCTAGCTACCAACAATAAATGGAAATAATGTCCCTGTTCCCGCTCTTTTTGGAATATTTAATTTTTTTGTCTTTTTCTGATAAGCCGGAAAAAGAATAAAAGAATGCTATGGTACAGTGGAAAGAACGAGTGTCGGTGAAACAGATGATTTAGTTCCTGGGAAAGGGACGTTCCTATGCTCAATGCAGGGAGGTGAAAAACTGGTCAGTGACACTCAGAGGTAGGTTCCTTCCACGGATCTGGGTATGTCAAGCTGCAGAAGTCAAGGGTATGCAAGGCTGATTTTGCAGACGTCATGGTCAAAAGTAGGCTTAAACACGAGTCCAAGTGAAGCCGGCTATAGGCCAAAAGGTGCAAATGGTCAACATGCAATGCAGAAGTACAACTCCACACATATAGGAGCCTCTAGGGTATAAGGCCAGAACGAAGTGAAGAAGCAAAGAGGAATGAGTCTTCAACGCATAAGTCATGGCGGGACTACAGAGGACTCCCGAGCCTGCTCAAAACGAAGCAGCATGGGCAACAAATGTCAGTGAGGTGCTAACTAGGATGCCCATGTAAAAGGATGGCTCTACCATCATGTCATGATTTAAAGAATCGGCGAGTGAAAATGGCTTGCGAACCATAACATGATGGGGTCGACCCTACGGCAGATGTATCGGTCAAATGGAGGCTAGTATGCATAATGCAACGGAAAAAGGGTGTCCCTAACCTGCATGCCAGTGAGAACACGATACCTGCCATGACGGGTCAGCAGTCATGGAACCGTCTCGAACCGTCGAAAAATGTCCAAAATGTCCTGAAAAACAACTCAATCTCGACATTCCAAGCTCCCAAGTTAAAAGTGACATGAAACCAAACAAAATAAAATTTTGAAAAAATTTTGCATTTTCAAAACTTATAAAAAGAAATTTTGGACTTACCATTTTCACCGTTTGACTTGGAGAGCAAATTGTGGAGCAAAAGGAGCAAACTTCCCCGTGACTTATTCAACCGTTCAAACTTGCCGAAAACTTCCAGGTAAGCACTAAACTTGTCTTGCAATTGATTGTGATAGTTTTTAGGAAGTTTAATTAATGTTTCACCGTTAGATTTTTGCAAAAAATTGCTCTGCGGCATACACGCGGGTTGGATGTATATAACTCGCGTATACGACGGCCCTACACGCGACTGTGTATAGGGTAACCCACGTGTGCGCAGCGAAAATTTTTTATACATAAAACTAATGGATGAAAATGATTTTTTCTTCCAGGATGACTATCACATGGCGTGAAAGAGAGCACTCAGCTGTAGATAATGAAGTTATGAACAATGATGAGGCATTAGACGCCCTGCAGGGATGCGGATTGTTAAAATTCTTCAGGTTGCCAAATATGAAAGCAAACGTGCGTCTGCTCGAGAGACTCATTGATTATTGGGATGTCGAGGAAGAAGCTTTTGTGATTGATCAGATGCCACTCAGGGTAGAAGTGGAAGATATATATTTCATCACGGGCCTTTCCCGAAGGGGGGAGGTAGTAAACTCTCGGGGCAGGACCCGGAATAGTCTTAGTGTAGACGACTATGTTCACATTTACTGCCCAGGTCATCGGAAGGTCGGGAGCCAGATCTCTATCCCACACATGGAGAGTTTGTCACTGCGGATAATCTTGTTCACCATAGCTCGAGTGAACGGATCATCCTCACTACATCAGGCATCACGGGTAAACATGAGCGTAGCAGTGGACTATCTCACCACGGTGTTTGACTGGTGTACTCCTCTACTTGCCAACATGAAAGAACAGCTTGCTTCTATCAGGAGGGGACAGACCAAGAACTTTGGGTACGGAACCATTTTATGCACTTTCTTCTTCGAGAAGGTTCCCGCACTCCGCCCCAGGGTAGCAGTTCCCATCAGTAGTCCACGTGATCCACGTATGGGCCGGTGGGCTGACTTGATGAAACGTCTGGGGGGTGGGGAAGTGCCTAGAAATGCATTCGACGATGACTTTTTTGCTTGGTGGGAGCAACAGATCATCGCCATAGATGACTACCCCTATGCTGGACTGGATTTCCGAGGAGATCCTGATCTAGTGTTACCACCGGATGCAGCATGGGGCGAGATTGGTAAGATTTTTTATTTTTATGATTTTATGATTTTTTGGATTTTTCAAATATAATGATAAATTTTGGAAAATATTTTTTGATGATATTCAAATGACTAATATGATGATCATGTTCCAGACATTGGGCCTGTGCGACCAGATGGATTCCCGCGGCATGGACGGTGTGGCCAAGGAGCCGAAGAGACGGCTGCGGATGCGGAAAGGACCCTCAACAACGTCCAGCGACACTTGACGAGACTGAGCTGCCAAGTACCAATGGCCGAGGTGGAGGACCTTCCTCCAGATATGCAGCGTCATGTGGTTGGGATGCCACGTGACTAGGTTCGCGTCTTTCGGCGCGTGGCCAATGCTATAGTTAGTTATTTAGCTGCTCATCCAGAGCCGAGGCATTAGATATGCCTGACATGATTATGGGCATTTGAGTCCCAATTTTTTATATTTTTGGACACACATATGTACACTCGAGATGCTTTGCGATATATATATATATATACAGTTTGACTTTTTGATGCATGATTTTATGATGATGAATGATTGATATGCCAGTCTAATGCGTGATTAGCGATAGAATCAGCTAACAAATTTTGAGATCTTGGAATGTGCAAATAATTAATGTAAATAAATGATCTTTGCAACAACCTCACCCTTAAATATTGGCGATATAATGATGGATCTCTAACCCGATAAATGTTATTTAACTGAGACACTATCAATTGAGAATCAAGATATACTACCAACGAGTCGATCCCATAAGAGATTGCCTCGGATAATAAATTGATAACGGCTGTATACTCGGCCATATTGTTTGACGCAGGACCGATACACATGCCTCTCGATATCATCAACTGACCAGTTGGGTAATAAAGTACCCAAGCTGCGGAAGCAAGATTCCGAGTGTGCCGACTAGCACCATCGGCGAATCCAAAATAAACCAAATCATCCATCAGCACCTGCCAAGGCAGACAAAAAAGTGCTGATATCAGAAAACGCTCGATAATATATGTACAAATACATAAAATACAAAGAAGCCATTGCCTGGTAAAAGTAAGCAAAATACTTCTTTAAATAGAGCCCATTTCGGGGCTCCACCAGCTTGTTTCCTTCGAAATCAATTAACTCATACGATCCTTTTTCTAAGACTCGTTTGATAATGAAAGGACCGTACCATATGGGCTTGAATTTGCCTGCCCCCAAGGCGTCCTTATCTTGGTCATAGACCAAGACAAGGTCACCTTCCGCAAAGACACGAGGACGGACAGACTTATCATACTGAGTTTTGACCCTTTTCTTATGGGCCTCATTCATCGTGGCGGCATCTCGACGCTGCTCATCGAGATGTTCCAGGTGAACTAGGCGCTCCTCGAGACTCGAAGTCTCAGGAAGAAGCTCGACAGCCAATTTCAGAGATGGGATTTCACATTCGACCGGAAAGATAGATTCCATCCCGTAAACTAACTAAAAAGGAGTAAAACCAATAGCCGTTTTGACGGAGGTTCGGTATGCCCAAAGAGCCGGATACAACATAATGTGCCAATTGGACCTATTCTTATCGATTGTCCATTGGAGTATCATCTTAAGAGTTTTATTAACCGCCTCGACCTGTCCATTGGCCTGAGGATAGTAAGGGGACGAATGCTCCTGACGGAAACCTAATTTAAAAGCCAATTCGGACATTAGCTGATTTTGGAAATGACTGCCATGGTCAGTGACAATCTCTCTTGGGATACCGAATCTTGAGATAACTTGATTGAAAAGAAACAAAGCTGCCGTGTCACTGTCGTTCTTATAAGTAGGCATGGCCTCCGCCCACTTCGTGAAGTATTCTACGGCCACGATAATGTACTTGTGATTTACCGCTGAAGGCGGATTACAAGTCATAAAATCAATACCCCACTTAGTGAAGGGACCGACGGTGACGACGGGAAAAAGGGGAGCTGGATGCGCGCGCATCTTGCGAGTAAAAATTTGACACGGGTGACAGTGTTTTACCGCTTCCACACAGTCCTTAAAGAGTGAAGGCCAAAAGTAGCCGGCACGTAAGATGCGCTGGGCTGTAGCAAGCCCGGATAAATGACCACCACAAGCTCCACTGTGGCAATCATTAAGAACAGACTCTGCTTCCTCTAAGGTTAAACAACGTCGAAGAATTGAATCAACCCCTCGACGGTATAATGTGTCACCAATGATAACATAGTTTTTAGCCAGGTGACGTAACTTACGACGTTCATCCTTGGAGAAAGCAGAGGGAAACCTCGAAGTCTGGAGATAAACAATGATATCTCCATACCAAGGGTCTTGTGAAGAGATGAGGAATATATGCTCATCGGGTAAAATTTCCTCATACACAATATCCTCTCCACAAGGAAGCTCAGAAATTAGCTCTGCAAAAACCATAGATTTCTTAGACTTGGCGGACAAGAACTCGAGGTCGAATTCTTGTAAAATAACTATCCATCTATTATATTTGCCCCCAATCACTCGCCTACTGAGGACAAATTGGAATGGATTGACCGCCGCTAGGACAAAAGTTTTGCGTAGCAAAATATAATGACGGAGCCTCTGGACAGCATGGACAGCTGCCAAGGCCAACTTCTCAACCGGAGAATAGCGAAGTTCAGGGCCTATTAAGCCTCGGCTCAAATAAGAAATCATGTGCTCGACGAGAGCATCGTCTTCCTGAACTAGAACCATACCAATGGTAGATTTTGCTGCAACGAGATATAAAAGGAAGTCTCTACCATAATCCGGTGGACTCAAAAGTGGGGCAGAGACTAATGCCTTTTTCAAAGCATCAAACGACCGCTGCGCAAAGTCATCCCATACAAATTTAACTCCTTTCCGTAGCAAACGCATGAACCCTTTAGTGATCTCGGCATAGTTTGCTATAAACCGTCTCAAGAAATTGGCCTTCCCTTGAAGACTTTGAAGTTGACGGATTGAGGACGGGGGAGGCAACTGAACTATTGCCTCAACCTTGAAGGGATCAACCCGAATCCCTTCATTGGACACTATAAACCCTAACAACCGACCGGATGTAACCGCGAAAACGCACTTGTTAGGATTCAACCGGATTTTGTAGAAACGACATCGCTCAAAGACCAATCGAAGATGACTAGGGTGATCTGTTCTCTTTCGAGAACGAGCAGCGAGATCATCTAAGTATGCTTCGATGACATGTTTGATGTCGTGGAAAGCGTAGGACATGGCCCGCTGAAACGTGGCTCCAGCGTTTTTAAGACCAAAGGGCATCTTTCGATATGCGAAGGTACCCCAGGGACATATGAAGGTAGTTTTATACTGATCCTCAGGACGAATAGAGATTTGATTATAACCTGAGAAACCATCCATAAAGGAGAAAATCTCATTACCCGCACACTCGTCGATAATCTGATCAATGAATGGCATGGGGTAATTGTCTTTTGGACAAGCCTTGTTTAAGTCCCTAAAATCGATGCATACGCAGATTGTTTCTTGCTTTTTGTCCACAAGGACTGGATTTGAAACCCAATCTGTAAGAGGAACAGGGTATATAAAACCCGCCCTTAGTAGTTTCTCAACCTCAGCTTTGATAGCCGCTGCTTTCCTAGGGTTAACCGGCCGAAGCCTTTGACGAATCGGTTTTGCGTTTTCGTACGTCTTGATCTCATGTTGGACGATAGAAGGATCAATGCCGGGCATTTCCTCATAAGACCAAGCAAATACATCCCGATATTCCTTGAATAGGTCGGTATAAATTTGAATTTCTTCAGGGGAACACTCAATTCCGATGAAGATATTCTCGACGATGTTAGGATTCTTAGAGATGTTTATAGGTATCGTTTTTGAGATTACCGACATATTACCTTCGGCACGTACGTGTGTTGGAGCCAAAGGGTTCAACACCATACAAACATCACTATCGACGAGCTCGGAGAATTTAGATTACACTTCCTGCAATGGAGGAAGAAAATATGAACGATGGTGTAAGTCTTCCCAAGGTCGATCTATACCCATCATTACTTCGAGAATTGCTTCTTCAATAGGTAGAACCGAATCTAAGCAGTCCAAGGCAGAGTTAGAATCGAAGCTCCAAGCGGGGGCCACATGACCATCTAATTCCTCTTCGGAAAAAGGAGTAGAATGGTTATCTGCAGAGTCTACTATAGACTGATATCTAAGCTCGGCTGCAGATATAGGAAACGCCATTCCATTCACTTCTCCTTCAACTAATGTGGTGGTAGGTGAAGGCAAGGTCCAAGGGTCAGAAAAATAATGAGTTCGGAAGAACTCTTCTCGAGAATACTCCTTGGATGATGAAATAGCATTGATTCTTGCAAAAGGAGAGGGAAGATCAAACGTACCCATCAATGAGGAATACATCCCTACTCCTAAATTCTCAGTCGGCGGGCGAGGGTTATCCACCAAAGGAACAGTAGAGTCGGAGGTTGCTTGAGGATCGATTGGAGCATAGTCCAATTGATCAACCTTAACGATTTTCCCCTCATGAGGAAAGCAAATGACACGAAACAGAGTCGATACAACGGCTTCCATCTCGTACACCCAGTTCCTTCCTAATAGGAGATTATAATCTAGGTTAGCATCTACGACTTCAACTTCGATATTAGCGACCTTCCCTCCAACACATATAGGAAAGGCCAGGATAATCCCATGCGGCTTGTGAGAATGGCCATCAAATGCAGTTAAGACAGTTGGTGAAGGAACAGCCGAAGGTGAACCAATAGCCTTCCAACATGACATGGACATGACACATGTGGAAGCTCCTTCATCTATAACGGTGCGAAAAATATTGATTTTTCGGTATGTTGACTTTACCTGGAAAGCCATATGATGAGGGAGTCTCTTTTTTACATTTGACATGTCGAAAGAGAGCACTAACGAGTTACCTGGATCGACTGCTCCAATGGCAGAGAGTAAAGCACTTCTCTGAGACGGACACGATTGGAGAACTTCCAAAGCGGACATAGCACACGGGCTTTGAGCCAAATCCTCCACAATGGAGTAATTTTGGGCGGCCCTAGCATTAGGGTTAATCGTCGCGCGTTTGGCGGAACCTTTCGGTATCCTAGGCATAGTCTCAACAAGAGGTTGCTCAATGTGAAGGTCATTACTTCCGGGAACCGTTTTATCCTTAGATGTTTCGGTTTCACCATAATCATGTGACCGAGTAGTCACGTTAACGTTTGAACCCATCATAAAAACATTTGATGCTTTTTCCCCTTCCTGGTTTCCCCCTGAGGAGGTCCCAGGATTTGAATTCGCGCCAGCAAGAAGTTGCTGCCCTTGGGGAAATGGGTTAGTTAACACAGCTTGCGAACTAGAAGTCCCTTGCTGTCCTAACAAGCGTTGAGCGTCTTCAATTCTAGGGCAAAGATGAGTTAGATGGTCCCCACTGCATAACTTGCAAGGGAACTTGACTTTCTTTCTCGACTCACCTTTACCACCACCAGCGTTGTTGCCGGATTTATTTGCATCGGGCTTCCCCTCTGAATTCTTCTTCTTACCACGTCCTTTCTTTTTCCCATTGGAATTTTGATTTCCTTTGGGGTTATCGGATTGGACGGTGTTAATGGAAGAATTTTGGGAAGCTTGAGGATTAGACATTGTGACTTGGTTGTTAGGAGCAGTTTGTAATGACAACTACTGCAATTGATTCAACAAGTTCACTGTAGTCGAGTCTACTAACCCCACGATGCCATCCGCGTGCGGACCTGGCTTCGGCTTAGCTAAATCAACCTTAGATCCAGGAGCATCTGGCAAGTACTTTTGGAGGATCCCAAACTGAGAGTAAATCAGTTCTAACTGCTGGCCCCTGAAAATGGCTTGCTCCTCAGAATAGACCCCAGACATGGAGACATCCTTGGAGATCTCGGGTTGCAAAGACTTCAAAAACCACTCTAGACGGTATTCCGGAGGGATTTCGGCTTTAATGAGCCTCTTTCTCCGTCTCCATTCCTGAATGTGATCAGAAATGTGGGTTGCCTTATCTTGACGAAAGGTAGCCAGAAGTTCAGTTCCAGCATCATAGCGGACGGGCAACTGGAAGTGATTCAAGAAGATATTAGCTAAGTCTGCGAACGATGTAAAGCTGCCCCCTAGCAACTCTATATACCATTTAGCCACATTACCAGTCAAGGTGCGCTGAAAGAGTCTCAACCTAATCGAATCTTCGATGAGGGAGTTGGATGAGCACCACAAATGGAATGTGGTTACATGATCGCCCGGATCTTCACCACTCTTCCCTTCAAATTTTGGAATGTCTGAAGGGAGTTTGGTTGGGACTGGAGGCCAGGCCGGATTGTATCTGATAGGGTCGTTCGTTAGCTTAGTGAGATCTGGCAAGTTTAACGTTGCCAGAAACGGAAGCCTAGGAGGACCTAGGGGATTCCACCCAGACTGGGCAGAACTCCCAAAGTTCTGAAAAGATTGTCCTGGGATTTGGGAGGCACCAGGCTGCCCGAAGTGACCATTAGAACCGGCTGAACCAAAAGGCAAACCTTGTGGTCCAGCAAAACTCGGAGTTTGACCAACTCCTGCCGTATAACCTCCATAGCCTGCAAAGTTTCCTCCTAAAGAATGGTAAGGAGTTGATAACCCTTGATATGGGTTCCAAGCCGAAGCAAGGGGAGGAATACTTTGAAACATGCTAACCGTGGAATACGGCCTACTTCCTTGTTGGCCGATAAATGGATTCGCAGTTCCTGCGTTGCTAACCCCAGGGTTATTCCAACCTTGGAAAGGATTGCTGCTTTGTCCTATTGAAGAAAAAGGCATGGATCCTACCGTCGGGTTGGAATGTGGTATATGACCACTTCCAAAAGGAAAACCCTGGAATGAAGCCGATCCGCCCATCATGGACATAGCGGCACTGAACGGAACCGATGGAATACCCTGTGATTGGGTGCCAAAAAGGAAGGAACGAGTACTAAAAGCATTGGTTTGGGCATTTCCACTCGTGGACGGAATGGAGGTAGACCCAACCAAAGATGTGCTAGCAAACGATCCGAACAAGGAAGCGGAGGGGATGGAAATGGTTCCTCCCCCTTGCACCGATGTTGGGGTTTGCATAGTCGCAGCACTCGTAGAAGCCATGCTTCCAGTAGTGATCATAAATGGTAAGCGCGTAGCGTAACTTGGACTCGCTGGTCTATGTGACGGAGTCCCAATGTATTGCAATACGTCCGGATAACTAGATGGTAGTGGAGAATTTGGAATCACTAATGATTCTGAAAGTTCTTCTACCTCTACATTATTCTCCGCTTGAAAGCGAACTCGAGAAAGGACTAGAGTGTCCCTCTCTTGCTCAGAAGTGCCAGGCCTTGCTTGGCCGCTAATATCCCCGAGGGGAGGATCAATCCCTGATGCGTCAACCGGTGTGGGACGGGCCGTACCGGTAGTATCCCCTCTGCGCCTTCTAGGAGAAGGCTCTAAACTAGGTGGCGAGAGACCACGAAGTCTTCGAGACCGTCTTGGAGACCGGTCAGCCACTTTGAATTTTTTGTTATGATCTAACTAAAGACTCAAAAAATTAAAAGCTAAGCCGACTAGGAGCACAGAGCACACACTATAAAGTTCCTAAAGAAACAGTCAGTCAAACAACTTTCAAGTATTTCCGCTCCGGGTGATTAGGACCGGACACCAAAATACGAGAAAGTGAATCAAAGGGCCTTCCGAAGATAGTCTGGGATGATGAGGGCCCAGTCCTATCAGCGAAGGTATCAGAGGAAGTTACGCTGACCTCCTAACAACAGCCTGCGCCGGTGTAAGCCCCCAAGCTTCGCAAGGGTGCCCTCCAGTAGTACTGTCGAGAGTGATACAACGTCGACCTCAGGTGCCACGGGATTCCCCTCCGCAGCCACCTATGCAGATCCCTAGGAGAGGCAACTATGGGTACCAACTCGTCGCAGAAGCCAGGCGGAACAGTCGTGAGGTAAGTTCGGACAAGTAGGAGAGGGGGTATCTCTCTTCCCTGTCTTCACAGACCCTCGTGCTTAACTCCCAGATCCAGAGCTTTCCTGGTCTTCCTAACGCTATTGGATTTACTCTCGTTAATCAGACCCTTATGTTTGACGTTTTATGTGGCCTTGGAGAGTTAACTCTCCACTCGCCTATTCCAAGGCCCTAAAATCCTAAACTTGTTGGTGTAATAACTAAAACAAAAAGTTCTAGTGGATTTTAATTAAGCGCTTGATTTTATTAGGCTGTTCTTTAAGTCACAGGGTTATGGAGATGAAACTTGTGGTGTTTTTATGGACGCAAAAGAAATTAATAAAACTTAGCTACATGCACATGCACTTTTGTTTTCGATGAAAAGCAATTTCTATGAGGTTCAGAGGTACTTCTAATATAAGCAAGTTTTCTTTTTCTTTTCAGACTCCACACTCACAAAAACTAACAAAACTAAATATGCCTAAAAAGAGATGCAAATCTTACCCTAATGCAAGAACTAAATGTGGATGCAAGATTCAAAGACTACTCTAAAAACAAAGAAGGAAAGTTGCTGCTTTACCAAATTTTGTCTTGCCACTAAAATGCTTAGATAGAAGATGATTTGTTACTAATCATTTCGTCCAAACAATAAAAACAAGTTCTAAGATAAAAAACAAAGCACTTTCACTTCGCAAAAAAGGAAACCAAATGAGAAGCAAGTTTAAGAAAGCGAAACTCAAAAACTTTCAAAAGATTTTCTTTCAATCAAACCAAAAAAGTCTTTTTCAAAGGAAAGCTCTCAAAGACTGACACCAATGATTGATAAACAAGCAACCAAACACTTTTGTGGATTGACACCTTTCAAATAATGAAAACTCAACAAAAATAAAATGTGTTCGAAATCGCTTTTGACAATCAAAAGCAGCAATGAAAGTCCAAAATATCAAAAGACAAGTTTCAAGAAAAATGGTAACAAACAAATTTCCCGAAACGAAGGAGCAAATGGTCATAAAAATGATTTTGTTAAGCAAACAAAAAGTGTCATGAAAGCAAATATGGACACAAAGATTGAACCCAATCTTCCCACTCTGCTGAAACAGAGCAATCAAGATTCTTAAACAGAAATCTTGTGTGTCAAAAATCAATGATGCTTGCAATCAACGAAAACAAGACTAATACTCCTTATGACTAGAGAGAGTTCAAAACAAGATGCCCCCTGTCACACAGAGAACTGTTACTGGAGAAATAACTGCTTGACACTGACCCAAACCACCAGACAAACATTCAGCAAAAAGAAAATTTATAAATCTTGAAATTTTTGTAATATACGCGCCTGCAATTAAGTGCAGAATGCGTGTATACGCGACTGAAACTAAGGAAACCTGCGTATACGCGGGTTCACTTAGTGAAACTTGCGTATATACGCTTCTGTAATCCAGAAAAAGAGCGTATCTGAAGTCTTTCAAGAAAAATAAAAAAAGACAGACTGAAAAACTGGAAAAGCTTGGAGTTCAAGAAAAGATCAGACAGTCAGAGCCAACAATCAGAGGGGCTGAGCCTTGATTGGCTTGAAGACTACCCAAACTAGGAACAACAAGAGTGTTGTCCCCAGCGGAGTCGCCAATTCTGGTTGAAGGGAAAGTACCCCTAGGGTCCTTTGGGCTAAGCCTCTACCAGACTGAAAATTGCTTATTCAAAGAAACACACACACAGCCATCATTTTTACTTTTAAGCAAATTCTAATGTTTAGGGTACGTACCTAAGGTCCTACGTTCGAGAAGGCCTTTAGGGTCCAAACCCTTCTTGGAGTTCCCTTCTTCTTCCTTCGATCTGCAAGTCAAACAAATCAAGGAACACAACAGTACATGTACAAATATTTATGTATAAACCATCTTTACGCTATAAAGTTAGTTATAAAAATCTTTAAGTAACCACTTTCATAAGAATTCAACACAAGAATCTCATAAGCATAAAGAAAGATTATTCGGGAACAAAGACGTGTTTCTTTATATATAAAGGCAAATAAAGTACATATATCGGAAAGATATCACCTGAACACCTTCAGCAGGCTCCAAGCAAAGCTTCCTCCCGGATTCGTTCCAGCCTCAAGCCTCCAACAAGAGCTCCTTCCAAGTCCTACTCAAATGATGATATCAAGGATGAATGATCACCAAGACACATGGAAACAAGGGTTTCCTATGCCAAATGGGGGAAGTGCAGAAAGCACCAAGGACTTCAGACCTGGTCTAAGGGAAAAATCTCAGCATAATAATCTTGCTCTCTTCTCTCTCCCCTTGGCCTTCCCTTTGATGTCTTTTTATACCCTCTCCAAAGTAGTTTTTTAGTTAGGAGTTAGTTGGGAACAGTTGGGCCACAGGCAATAACAGGTGATCCAGCAGGTAAAACCCGCGATCTCCGCCCGAAAAAGAGGAATTTATTATTTTTTAAGTGTTTTAATAGATACACGCGGGTTGGGTATAACAGACCCGCGTGTACACGCGTTTAACTCAGGGCAATGTCGCGTATAGGGAATAAAACACTATTTTTTAAATTTTTGGACCAGGTCTGGAAGGAGGGGTTTCCCTAGGCCATGAGTGCAGCATCACAAACCATAAGAGTGAGATTTGGAGCTATAACAGTGGGTGTTCGACACCAGCTCATTGATTCACACTCCACGGATTGTACCTATAGTACCTTGAGGGCCATTTTCATTACTGGTGGTACCTCTCGCGTCCGTTAACAGTTTTCATCATTGGCTGGTAATCAGACGATGTTCACGCATGTTCGACTTCAATCCATGTATTCACATGCTTGAACTTGTACTTTTTTCGGGTCAGGACGGAGCGCAAGACCCTGGATCCCTGTCTGTTATGGTCCAGGCTGCGATTTTGTGGATGATCATTACATGACTCATTGATGGATGGCTGCGCCCATACCTGAGTCTTCATGGATGGCTGCGACCATACCTTATCATTATTCTGGTCTCTTTAGCTCGGTGGCTGCGTCCATTCCACAGACCTTTTTCGCATGTCTTTTGGATGGTTGTGCCCATGCCTAGACTGCATGTACTTGATTATCAGAGATATTCGGTCCTTCCTGGTGGTGTTCCAGTTCGGCAACGTGTTGTAAAGCATTTCACTCCTCCCACTCTCTCGGTCTTCATGCTTTAGGGGGCATCTGTTACATAGTAATTTGTCACTGTCTCCCAGTCAGTCACCCTGCTGTGCCAAGAATTCACAAATAATCAAGTTCATGCCTTCTGAACTGGCCCAAAACCCACTTTTCTAAAGTTTTCCTCATCAGCGCGTCTATTTCTAAAATATCCGCGCTGACCGGTGGCTCTTAGTATATTCAGTGCGTTGCCAGCGCGGAAGCACATCACTTTTCCGCGCTGGTCGCCATCGCATCTCTGCTTGTATTGAGTCGCGCTGACATGACCTTCCCAGTTATCGAGGCGCGACGTTAGCGCGTCAGTTGCCTTATAATCCGCGCTGATCCTGTTTGGGCGAATTTGTTCCAACAACCAGCCTTCCAGATTATTCCAGGCTTGGTTGTTGGCTTTGTGAGTATCGACTCCCTTCTATGGCATGTCTGTTTGACTCTTTGCAACCACTTCCCTCAAAGATAAGCTCATCCTTCCACCTTTTTAGGAGGCTCCTTCTCCTATATAAACTGTCACCATTACCATGAGCAGCTAGTTTGGAATAACTTGGATTGTGCAGAGCTTATAGTGCTCAGATAGCTGCTACTATAGGTGTTTGGTGTGCTAAGTGTGGGAGTGATTGATAGCTTAGGGAAGGTTGTTTTGTGTTGCTAGTGTGAGAGAGAGTTTCTTGTCTTGGGAGAATCATTTCCAAGGGTGAATGCTTGAGACACTTGCTGACTGGCCCCTCCTGAGAAGGATACCGACGTCAGAACATTTGGTTGTACTCTTCTCTATTTTGATTAATAATAGATGACTGCTACTATTGTTCCATTCTCATTTGTACATGCGATAGTTAAATGTGAATTACATCTTTTCTGACCGATGTATGGTTGCTTTTACTAGATTTCACGCTTGCGTTTGTTTCCTCTTCGTGTGTGCAGGTATCTATTTGCGGGGATCGCGGAGGATTGTGACCAGCCGAAGCAAAGGAGCGAAGGCAACATCTCTGCGTCGAACGACAGCGTGGGAATCCAAGTAGGTGCTCTTTACCTCTTGTTTAATTGTAATTAGGAGCATGCATAGCAGCATTGTGTGATTGTTGCTAGACCCTTGCTGGGCTAGTAGGGATCGCCTCTATCCGTAGAGGGGATTTACCTCTCCAACAGTCCCCTAGACTAGAAGAATTTGTACTAGATATAAAAAAGACTCTGTTGTTAGGCACTTTACTCCACAAAGGAGGAGTGTAATCAACCAATGATTGCACTCACTCGACCGCTTCATTAACCAAATGTTGATGAGACAGTTGAGAAACCATAACAAAATCAGGAGTAGAAGGACCTTCAAACTCGGACCATATCCTTTGTACCTCTGGAATATGAGGGGACAAATGAGAAAGATCGTCTCCCTTACATAGCTTACAAGGTAACTTAGGTTTAAAACTTCTACGCTTAGGTTTCTTATGAACATCCATTCTCGTAACATGACTAATAGTGGTTGGTGGAAAGTTCCTAACATGACTCGCAGAGGTTAGTGACTCTTTCCTAAGATATAGTGATTGTTGCGCGAGCCCTACTCACAGAAGAAGGCGAGTCAACAAAAATATGACTCACATAGGTAGGTGACTCATTGCTTGTATGACTCATAGTGACTAGACTTATGCCCCGAGTGTGACTTGCAGTGGCTGAAAGCTCATCTCCAACGTGACTAGGAGAGGTTGATGATGAATTGCTAGTATGACTTGCAGTGACTAGTCTTATGCCCCCAATGTGACTTGCAATGGCTGAAATCTCATCTCCAACATGACTAGGAGAGGTTGGGGATGATTCATGGATAGAATTATTTTTCTTCTTTGTCTTCCTCTTTCTCTTGTTTTTAGGTCTATTATTACAAGAGGGAGGAGAAAGAGGAATCCAAGAATATTCAATGTGGCCATCAAGGGGGTACCAATGTTTCCAAAAAAAGGGGAAGCATAAGGATCCCCTTTCAGAAGGGTACCTTGGTTGGTCTCCACAGGAATATTGGCCATATCAAACTTATTCATAGATCCTTCCCTTACGGGAATGTACAAATGACTTTCTAAGGAAGAGAGATGCACAATTAGAACCTTTTCCCTTAAGGAGGCAACTCTACAACTTTCAAAAAGAAAGATCAAAAGCCTTTCAAGATTAACGGACTGGTAGGTTGGTCACTCAGAATCTAAGGTCCAAAAGTGACAAGACAAAACCACCTAAAGCCGATGAAATACAAAGAGCAAAGAGAGCTCGACTATAAAGTCCCTAAAGATGTAACAATCAACCAAATTCCAAGTATTTCCACTCCGAGTGATTAGGACAAGACCCCAATATAAAAGAAAGTGAAGTAAAGGACCTTCCAAAGATAATTTGGGATAATAATGGCCCAAGCCTACTAGCAAAGGTAACATAAACAATTATGCTGACCTCCACACAAAAGCCTTTTCGGGTGCAAGCACCCAAGCTTTGCAATGGTACCCTCGAGAAGTACTAATGAACTCTAGACCTCGTTTTGAGAGAAATGAGTTGAGGTCAATGGGAAAAGATTCGCTGGAAGGAAGGAATCAAGGCATCCTTCATCAATCCATCGCGAGTGTAACCCATAGGCCAATAATGTGGAAGGATTCACGCGAATAATGATGTAATAACCCAACTGAAGCACGTTTCCAGTGTACACAAGATGTAGCTAGCGCACGATAGAAACCCTCTCAACCAACCAATAATGAAAGCTAACATAGAGATGAGGAATCCACCAATAGGGTCAGATGGAAACCAAGGTATGACAGGAATCCCAATGTGTGATAATGAAAGTTGACGTCGAACGCAAGGGAAACCACTGAGTCAAAGGGTCATGATACAAATCGATGTTGAGCACAAGGTGACCTATCAATAATGAAAATATGGCTAGGGTGTGGCTCTAGATCCGCTCTCAGAGAAATTTGTCATAGTCAATAAGAGCAAGACCCAACAACAAGAAGTCAATGGAGACCTTCTCAAAGCAGCACGAGCAAAGGACCACATAACTGATGTGAGAATGAACATGACTCTTACAACGAGGGATGACTAACTGAAAAATAGGTCAAGAGACACCACAGAAAGGCTGACTCATGTTTACTTCCCTTGAACAAGAGCACAATTGAAACATGACTACATGGCACCATATGATAACTTTGTATAGGTTAGTCATGGAGGAGGTAGACGCAAACTCTCCATATGAGTGGAAGCGATAACCAATCAAAGGAGTACTCACTCAATAATAAGGTTGAGGCTCTCCTAAGTCAAATTAAAGCCCATCCCAATGGAGGAAAGACTTATTTTTGAATGCTTTGTTCAAGGTCAACACAACTCACTCCAGTTGCCATCAATTATGGAAATAATATCCCTTCCCTGCTCTTTTTGGAATATATCATTTTTTGTCTTTTTCATATTTATAGAGCCTGAAAAGGAATAAAATAATGTTATAGTACACTGGCAAGAATGAGTTTCCAAATATAGATGGCTAGTTCCTTGGAGGGCAACATTCCTACGGTCAATGCAAGGTGACGAAACTCGTGAGTGTCACTGAAAGGAATGTTCTTTCAATGGGTAAGATGGTGTCAAGCTGTAGAGGCTAAGTGATTGCAAGGTTGATTTCGCAAAAGGAATGGTCAAAAGGTGGCCTAAACAAGAGTCCAACATAAGTTCGCTTAAGGCAAAAATGTACAAATGATCAACATCCAATGCAACATTACGACTCAACACAAAGGACCCCCTAGGGTATAAAGCCAGAGAAATAGCAAAGAAGTAAGAGATTGAGTCCTCAATGCATAAGTCATGGTAGGAATAAAGAGGACTCTTGAGTCTAAGAAGAAAATTTCAGCATGGGTGCAAGGTGACAACAAGGTACTATCTAGTGCACCCATGATAAGGTAGGCTCTACCACACATGTAATGACACTTCTAAGAAATGAGGAGGTTGTGCGTCATATCTTGGTGGGGTCAATCCTAAGGCCAAAATGGGAAAGGAAATTGATAAATGCACAATGCACGTGAAAAAGCTAACCTATATGCTAGTTTCGAGAGCCGATACCTGTCACAGTGGATCAACCATAAGAAATGTCCAAAGGAGAAGCCTTTCAAGTTGTGTAGACATAATTACGAACACTAGACAAGAAGTTAATGAATCCGATATATAAACTTCAGATAAAAGCTTGTGTTATATAATACAACAATTGAAAATGCATACCTTATATGTACAATATAGTACAAGGAACCACACATCCTTGTAGTTTACGCATAATAGTTCTTCAGGACAATCCCCTCGTGGGGCTGAGTGCCAAGGACTCCTTTGGTAGTTAAAACTCATGGCTTCAAAAAGTTCCTCCTGTGAAGGGAAGTCAACTTCCAAGAAATCATGAGAACTAGAAGGATCAAAATATTGAATTAAGGGGTCCCATATCCCTATAGAAGAAATCGCTCGGTCGACTACTGGGACCAAGTCCTCAGAAGGAAAATAATAGTTCGAAAGATCTTTCTTAGAAGCAATTGAACATTGAGGATTCAATGCCACATAGTTCACTCGTGGCGGGGTAGAGACTACTTGAACACTTGCAACAAACCAAGGGTTATTCTATAGTAAATTCAAATTAAGATGGTGATTATCAAATGCTAGCTCATCAATAGTGACAATATTTCCATTATCAGGGAAATACATTGCTCTAAAGAGTGAAGAAACAACAACATTCATAGCATAGAAAAAATCACGCCCAAGTAGAATATTAAAGTCTAAAGGGTGATCAACCACCATCATATCGATAAAAATAGTCTTCCAGTAATAGGCAATTGAGGAAGAACACCTATGGATTCACCAAGTCTTCTATTATAGGCTAAAAACTCATTGTGAGATGCCAACAACTTTGGAGAACCAAAATTTTTCCATGTTAAGGAGGATATAATACTTGCAGAGGATCCTTCATCCAGCATATATCGATAGATGTTTTTGGAATTAAGTCTAAGCTTTATTTGGAAAGGTGTAGCCGAATGAAGATGAGGCTCGACAAGATTATCCCAATCAAAGGAGACACTCGTAGAACTTGGACGGGGTGCATTCAGAGAGACCAGAATGTCCCCTAGTCTAGAAGAATTTGTACTAGAAATAAAAAAGACTCTGTTGTTCGGCACTTTACCCCACAAAAGAGGAGTGTAATCAACCAGAGATTGCATTCACTCGACCGCTTCATCAACCAAATGTTGATGAGACAGTTTAGAAACCATAACAAATTCACGAGTAGAAGAACCTTCAAACTCAGACGATATCCTTTATACCTCTGGAATATGAGGGCACAAATGAGTAAGATGCTCTCCCTTACATAACTTACAAGGTAACTTAGGTTTAAAACTTCTACTCTTAGGTTTCTCATTAACATCCATTCTGCCAACATGACTAGCATTGGTTGGTGGAAAGTTCCTAACATCACTCGAAGAGGTTAGTGACTCTTTCCCATGAGATATAGTGATTATTCCCCTGGCCCTACCCATAAAAGAAGGTGAGTCAACAAAAATATGACTCACATTGATAGGTGACTGATTTCTCATATGAATCGTAGTGACTAGACTTATGCCCCCAGCATGACTTGCAGCGACTGAAAGCTCATCTCCAACGTGACTAGTAGTGGTTGATGATGAATTGCTTGTATGAATTGCAGTGATTAGACTTATGCCCCCAATGTGACTTACAATGGATGAAAGCTCATCTCCAACATGATTAGTAGATGTTGGTTATGATTCATGGATAGAACTATTTTTCTTCTTCATCTTCCTATTTGTCTTCTTTTTATGTCTCTTATTACAAGAGGGAGGAGAAAGAGGAATCCTAGATTTATCTTTTAAAGGAGATGAACAATTAACACCCATTTGATTCCCTTGAAATAAAGCACTCATCTCAAAAGTTTCAATAACATCAGGAATATTTGGAGTGGATCATAGCCAAACTGGTAGTCCAACACTCAATCCAGGAATATTCAATGTGGCCATCAAGGGGGTACCAATATTTCAAAAGAAAGGAAAATCATAAGGATCCCCTTTTAGAAGGGTACCTTGGTTGGTCTCCACAGGAATACTGACCATATCAAACTTAATCATAGATCCTCCCCTTACAGGAATGTACAAATGACTTTCTAAGGAAGAGAGATGCACAATTAGAACCTTTTCCCTTAAGGAGGAAACTCTACAACTTTCAAAAACAAAGATCAAAATCCTTTCAAGATTGACGGACTAGTAGGTTTGTCACTCAGAATCTGAGGTCCAAAAGTGACAAGACAAAACCACCTAAAACTGACTAAATACATAGAAAAAAGAGCGCTCGAATATAAATTCCCTAGAGATGCAACAATCAACCAAATTCCAAGTATTTCCACTATGGGTGATGAGGACAAGACCCCAAAATACAAGAAAGTGAAGTAAGGGACCTTCCAAAGATAGTTTGGGATAATAATGGCCCAAGCCTAACAATAAAGGTAACATAAAAAATTATGCTGACCTCCACAGAAAAGCCTTTGCCGGTCCAAGCACCCAAGCTTCGCAATGGTACCCTCTAGAAGTATTAATGAATGTGATGGAATGTCTACCTCAGGTGCTGCAGGATTCACCTCCATAGCCACCTATGTGATCCCTAGAAAAAGAATCTATGGGCACCAGTTTGTATCAAAATCCGAGAAGAATAGTCTTGGGGAGAGATCCAACAAGTAGGAGAGGGGATATCTCTCTTCCTTGTCATGAATCTCCCTCATGCTTGACTTCGAGTCACGAATATTTCCTGGTCTTTCTAACGACACTCGATTTCACTAATTATTCAACATATATGTTTGATAGTTTGAGTGGTCTTGGAGAGTTAAATCTCCACTATCCTATTCCAAGGCCCTAAAGAACTAAACTTGTTGGTGTAATTAATGACAAATTAGAAAAGTTCTAGTTCCTTTTATTTAACAATGTTGTTCTTTAAGTTATGGCTAAAATGAGAGTGAAACTTATGATGTTTTATCTCAAAATAAATCAATAGAAACTTAGCTATATGAAAATGCAACTATTTTTATTCGATGAAAAGGGATTTCTATAAAGCTCTACGAATAAACTTGTATAAATCTAACAGAAAGACTTAAATGCCTTCAATGCAAACTATCCTAATGAAAACTATAATTATCCAATGACTAACTTCCCTCGAAACTAAGCAAAACCAATTGAAAAAGTTAACAATTGCTCAAAAACAAAACAAAAGAAACCAAATATAAAAACTTGAAAAGAAAAAGAAAATAAAAAGCTATGTCTTTTGTTTTTTTCTTTTAAAAAACCAAAGAAATTCGTTATGTCACAAAAGACTACTAAACTTCAAAGATCAAGAAACAAGAATAAAGAGTCCCAAAACTTTGCAAGTTATGAAACTTATCAATAAAATGAGCCTTGAAATGAGAAAGGTCTACAAAATTGCATTAACTGATCTAAATACCAGTATAAAGGACATCAACAAATCAACATAATGTGAAGAAAGAGTCTCAAGATTGCCAAAGACACACTCAAAAACCATGAAAAACAAAATAGGTGAACCAAAAAGGAAAGGAAATAAAAGAAATATGAAAGTTGGCTTATAAATGAAACTAAAATCAATTTCTTGTTTTAGAAAGACAGAACAACCAAGAACTTCCAACAGAAATCTTGAACCCAAAATGCAAACTTAAACCTTACTCAAAAGAAATCCTAGGTCAACTACGTTTCTCACCAAGAATAAGATTCAAAATTGAAAACTTGAAAGAGAGCAAAGCTCTACTCATAGTGAATAACCAGAAAATAGAAAAAGTCACAAGGCAACAGACTTAAGTGGGCAAGAGATTTAGAAAAATCAATTCAAAATTAGGTATACATGACTGTGAAAAGGAGAGGCATGCACACGTGTTTCAAACACAGGAAAATCCCATATACACGAATCTATTTGAGGAAACAAGTGTGTATACACTACTGTATCCCTAAAAAAACGCATATAAAATGCTCAATTAAGGAAAATAAAAATTAATGTCTAATTCAAAAGACGAGACTTGATGCCTAGGAAGCCAATAAGTAACTCACACTATAAAAACAATAAATCAAAAAAACAAAACCTAATCAAGAACAAAAAACCCAAACTAGGAAAAATAAGAATGCTTCCCAAATGGAGTTTCCAATTTTGTTGTGGGAGGGAACACCCTAGGGTATTGGGTTAAAAAACTCCAATAGAACAGAGGGAATACAACATAAATAAACACGCAGACAAACAGTGTAAATGCTTAAACTATTGAAGTAGGAAGAAGTGGTATTACCTAGAGGTCCTACGTTTGAGGTCGATCCCGTAGGGTCCAAATCCTCTGCTCCTTCCAATGCCTTTAGAACGTGTAACTTATCCAAGAAAAGTATATACAAAAATAGTAATAGGAAGAATGTTCACGATATAGTTGTTAAATCATATAAGCATGTGTGCAAATGAGCATTAACATAAGATTCATAAGAAAATGATAGCATAGATTAATGCATAAACACAATAAATATCAAGAACATAACAACATTTGATTATTGATGTAAGCTAAATGAAATGTGGAAAACTACAACGTGAGTCTTCCTCTAACTCCAAGTGGAACCATCCTACCTAGGCCTCATCAATCTTTCTCCATTGATATACAGAAGGATGTCATAAAAGGGATGAAGGACATCTCAAAGAAAGAGACAAAGGTTCCCTATAACTTGGGAGTTCAAAAGCCACAAGGATTTATTTAGACTTGATCAAGGATGTAATCAACTATAATATCAATATATCATATCTCATCCCCTTAGGCCTTCCCATGGAGGTTTATTTATACTTCTTCAAATTTGTATTTTTAGTTGGGAAACAGTTGGGCCACGGACTACAATAGGTGAGTAACAGGTAAAACCCATAAACTCCACCCAAATTTAAAGAGATTATTTATTTTTTAGTATTTTAACACATAAACATGGATTGGGTATCAACTGAATTTTGTGTACACACTTTTTATACCTACAAAAATAGCGTATGGGAAGTAAAACAATAATTTTGAGAATTTGAACCGTGTGTGGAAAGGAAGGGTTTCTCTTGGCCATAACGAGAGCACCAAATATACCAAGAATCGTAAATGGTGCTATAACAATGTGAGAGGCATTTCTAAACTCCCAAGTGTAATCCAACATCAAAGATTATCTCTGAAATAGGACAACAACTGATTAAAGGATGCAGGAGCAAAGGAGCACGAGTTTGGAGAGGACTTCTATGTTTTCAGGGTGTGGATTCCTTGAGAAACTACGCCGTAGGTGTAAGGTATCAAACAAGGAAATTGGAGGACACGTCTTAGACAAATTTGAGTGCATATCTCTTGTCAACCTAGGCTGTGGGTCTAGGAGGTAAGTTGGGTGTATTTTTGTGCTACATTTGGTTGGTATTGTCTCTGTTTAGGGATATAGTGAGGTATTGTAGGTACATCATTGCTGTAGGGTTTTTTTGACTAGGAAAAATGGTTAGTTAAGATCTTCTCTCCTAGTGTTACACAATATTTTGTCACACCTCTTGCACTTCCATGTGACATACCGTGAAGTGCCTGAAACATGATCATTATACAGTATACTCATCAATGTATACAACTCAGATCCCTCCTTTAACTTTTCTTGGAAAATCCCTCGAGCTTTCCCTAAAGAAATAGCTCTTGAAACCATAAAATGAGAGTCATCACCCTTATGAAGATTAAAACCGTGATGATTATGTGTTTCACCTTGTTAAGCCAGCGATGGAATCACTTTGTTCTCTCTCCTACTCGCGATGGTCTCAAAAAGGAAGTTTTCCTAAAGAGAATGAGAAGCTTCATGATCTAGAAGCTTCGAGAGCAGTGAGGTGGAGTTGTTTCTAGATAGATGAGGTTAAATCCTCTTAATTTGACCTATTGGTGTAATCCCTATGACCTACCTCCTTAAGATGTGGGCCTAATCCTATCTTTCGATGATCCGAATTGGATCCATGAAGATAATCAAGATGCTGTGACTGTATCAAATCAGGATAGACTTCGAATTTGTAAACAAAGAGTGATCAGGAAGACCTTTGACAGCGGCAATTTGCGGCGAGGGAGGAACGTCAAGGACCTCGGTCAAAGCGCACTAACCGAGGCCCATGGAGACTGCGTGAGAAGAAAAAATGGCCATTAGGAAGCCCAGATTGGGAAAGAGAGGGAATTTCTAATGCACGATTAGCGTTGGGAAAAAACCCTCAAGAAGGAGAGGCCCCAAAGCGCTCAGTTGCATGGAAGTCGGGAAAACCGTGGGGAAAGTGCTAAGGTGAAAGGTGGACTCCTGCTCCAAACCGACAGTATATCAGGGGCACCCTTGGGTAGTGAGCAGATTTGGAGAAAAACGAGCAATTCCATTCAGCGCCCGATGCATGGTAGGCGGATGAGAGAGAAAACAACCACTCATCGCATGCTAACAGTCAAGCAATTCAACCGCAAGAAATGAGTGAATAACGTCAGATCTGGGAGCTCTAGATCTAGTGGCAGAGATAGTGCCTGATGTAGAAACTGAATATGACATGGGATAAAGCCGCAACATAAATAATTCTGAAGTCCAATTTGACCGCTGAGATGTAGGATGAGTCATTCCATACTCTAACTGGAAAGCTGAACCAACGAGGAAGAGCTAGCGCAGCTCGCAAGAGGACAAGTGGCCACTCCCTGTGAGCCATTGATGATGACGTAGAGACAGGGAATTCCAAGTGAAAAGTAGCAGGTGATCTGTGTGTTTTGCAATCTGATCGATCTGTTGCCTAAAATAACATAGACACACACAAACACATGATTCGATAACACCTTCATTTAATAATTATTTAGCTGAGGTCACTCAAGGGTGATTTTGATATCGAGTGGTATCAGAGCTTTAGGTTGTTAAGGTTAGACAAGCTTGTGCTGCTTTAGCTGTTGAATGCTAACTAAATCAAAGCTCAAATTAGGAGAAGGATAGTTGGTCGAAACTAATCCTGAAATTGGGAGAGTCTATCCTCGGAGGACAATCTCAGAGGAAGGCTCTATGGGCCAGATCCTCAATTCATAGATAGCTTCCTAGCCATAAAGTCCATGGTAGAAGAAATGTATAGGGACTTTAGAAAAAACAAAGATGAAGATTCATCAAGCTCTAAACAAGACAAAGGAGGGGATGAGTCTCACTTCCATGACCACTCAAAAGGAAAAGGGAAAGAGGAAAGCTTTCTCACACCTCCTAACATCCATGAGCACAAATAGAAAGAATCCTTTATCAAACTAGATGTTAAATTTGATCTACCTATATATGATGGAGAGTTAAATGCAGAAAAGTTGAACAATTAGATTAGACAAATTTATGTTTATTGCAGAGTACAGAACATCAATTCAGACAAGAGAAATATTCAGCTGGCAAGCCTACACCTTGGAGGCATTTCCTTGGTTTGGTTGGAAGGCAGAACCCAAGCTAACATGAAATACATGGTAAGACCATCTCTGTCTTGAGTGAATTTGTTTCTACAATACAAAAGAAGTTCTATTCATTGGACTACATGCAGCAAGCCATGATGAGTTGGCAAACTCTTCGGTAGTCGAAAGGGCAAAGTGTGCAAGGGCACACTCAAGAATTTAGAAAGAAAGCATTGATTCTAGGAATCTCATTAGGCTCACCAGAAACTCTGTTGAAGTACATTGGTGGTCTACATAGCGACATGAGGCACACCATCCTCATGTTTAATCCCACTAGTATAGATGAGGTATCTGTACAAGCTACTCATCTAGAAGCTAGGGAAAGAATGGAAGTCCAGAAGTGAGGGGACCATCCCAACCCATTGCAACCAAGAACAAGGAGAAAAGAAAGTAGAAATGGAAAGCAAGGAAGGCTAACACTGAACAGAAAATCAAAGCTTCATGCACTCACTATAAAAAGGATGGGAATTATGACGAGCATTGTTGGATTCTGCATCCATCGCTGAGACCTAAGAAGTTCGAGGGCAAGAAGAAGAAGATTGTTGCAGCTATTTAGAATGATTTGGGGTCTGACTTGTGAGATGAAACAACCATTGCAGCCACACGTATAAAGGTAAGAATTATGAAGCATCTACTAGTAATTCTTCTCAATCTATTGTTGACGAAGAAAATGAGAGAAAAAGACATGAACTTTTCCATATTCGAGTTATCTCCAAACATCAAAAGATTGATACTTTGTTCGATAGTGGCTCACAAGTAAATTTGATTTCTGAAGCAATTGTAAAGAAATGGGGATTAGCAACTACACCTCACAAGAAACCATACCCATTAGGATGGTTGAATGATAAAGCACAACTACAAGTGACTAGACAGTGCAAACTCAAGTTTTCTTTTGGGTCAACATTTGTAGATGAGGTTGAATGAGACATAATTCCTTTGGATATATGTGGAATTGTTTTAGGAAGTCCTTACTTGTATGATAGGAAAGCAATTTTCTATAGAGCTGAGAGCAAGTATCTACTTGTTAAAGATGGAATCGAATACTTTGAAAGAGCTGATAAGCTCAAGAATAATTATACCCTCATAAACTCAGGGCAGATGAAACAAATGATAAATTCATGCAAAATATTCTTACGATGGTTGTAAAGGAAAAGAAACCTGATAAAACCAATGTATTTGAGGGTTGTAATGCTAAATAGAAAGCTGATTTAGAAAAGGTTGTTTCAGAGTATGATATCTTGTTTCAAGAACCTAAAGGTTTGCCACCCAAAAGGAAATAGTGCATGATATTATTTTGCAGCAAGATGCTCCATTGCCTAACATTGGAATGTACAGGTTGTCTGCATTAGAGAATGCTGAAATCAAGAAGTAGGTGTACGAGCTGCTGGGGAAGGGGTTCATCAAACCTAGCACATCACCATGTGGGTCACCAATCGTTTTGGTGAGAAAGAGAGATGGCTCATGGAGAATTTGCATTGATTACCGAGAACTGAATAAGATAACAATAAAAAATCATTATCCCCTTCCTCACATACATGATCTTCTAGATCAATTGAAGGAAGTTGTTTATTTCTCCAAGCTAGACTTGCACAGTGGATACCATCAGGTGAGAGTTGCAAAACAAGATGCATGGAAGACCGCTTTCGAAAAAAGCAGAGATTGTATGAGTGGCTGGTTATGCCTTTTGGCTTAACTAATGCTCCTGCTACTTTCATGAGATTAATGAATGATGTACTCAGACCATTTCTTGATGATTTTGTTATTGTGTATCTCGATGACATTCTGATTTTTAGTAAAACATGGGAAGAACACTTAAATCATGTTAAGCAACCATTGGATGTTTTGAAAAGAGAAAAACTTCATGTTAAACTCTCAAAATGTGAATTTGGAAAAACATCTCTAAATTATTTGGGTCATATAGTAGGGGGTCGTGAATTGAAGATAGATCCCTCTAAGGTGGCAGTCATTGTAGACTGACCTAAACCCAAATCTGCTACAGAAGTTAGAAGCTTCTTAGGCACAACACAATATTGGAGGAAGTTCATTTCTAACTTTTCCTCAATTGTAGCTCCCTTACATGCTTTAACAGGATTGAACAAGGTGTTTCAATGGGGAGGCAAACATCAAAAAGCCTTCGACACCTTGAAAGAAAAGATTAGTAAAGCACGTGTGCTAGCACTAACTGATCTTAAAGACCATTTCAGATCCAAACAGATTCTAGTGACTATGCCATGGGAGCAGTTTTGACACAGCACTATAAACCCATATGTTATCATTCTGAGACTTTTAATCGTGAAGTAGTTAACTATCCTACATATGATAAAGAATTGTATTCATTAGTTCAGAGTGTGAAAAGGTGGAAACATTATTTAATGGGAAAAGAGACAGTAATACATACTGATCATCAACTACTTCAATATCTACACTCCCAAACTAAGTTGCAGCAATCAAGACACTATAGATTGATGGGTTTTCTACAACAGTTTCATTTAGTCATCAGATATAAAAAGGGAATACACAATAAAGTTGCAGACATGTTATCTAGATCCATTATAAATGCATCTACTATACTTAAGCATAATTCTGTGCTACATGAAAGCTACACTGAACAATATGCTCAAGATATAGACTTTAAAGATGTATATGCAACTTTAAGTTAAGGCAAAAGAGTAGAAGAATTGGATTATCATGTAAAGGACCGACTCTTATACCATTGTGGGAAGTTATGCATTCCACAAATTGAGAGAATAAAGATAATTAGAGAAGCACATACTTCTCTGATATCAAGTCACTTTGGGGTAAGTAAAACAGTTGCAGAGCTGCAAAGATTTTGTTATTGGCCAAAAATGAACGAGACAGTTTCTAGATATGTAAGAGGGTGTACTATGTGTGCTAAAAGCAAGCCCAACAATAGAAAACTAGGCTTGTACACTCCATTACCAGTTCCTTCTGACCCTTGTGAAAGTGTTTCAATGGATTTTGTTGGAGGACTCCCTAAATCTAGGAAGGGTCATGATTATCTATATGTTGTTGTGGATAGGTTCAACAAAATGTGTATTTTGATACCTTGTAATAAACAAATTACAGCTGAACAAACTACAAAACTATTCTTGGAACATGTATGGGTTCATTTTGGATTACCCACTTCCATTGTATCTGATCAAGACACCCGATTTGTGGGGAAGTTTTGGTCAAGTCTGTGGGAACTCATGGACACCAAATTGAAGAAAATCAAAACTTTTCATCCACAAACTGATGGCCAGACAGAAGTAGTTAACAAGACAGTGATCCAGTTACTCAGAGCATATTGCAGCAAACATCATAAGCTTTGGGATGAGCATTGTTATGTGCAAGATGCTGACAATAGAGAAAACCATTCTTCTACACAGAGATCTCCTTTTGAGACCTGTTTTGGTTTCACACCAGGGTCTCCTTTGGATTTTGTCTTTTGTAAAGAAACCACAGTTGAGGGACACTATGATGTGGACAGGGCAACTAGGTTCATTTAACAAATCCATTGGATCCACCAGGCAGTATAGGAACAGCTGGAAAAGAGCCAAGCCAAATACAAGGCAAGGCATGACAAGCATCGGATGGAGCATAGTTTCCAAGTTGGTGACCAAGTCTGGCTATATATGAGCAACGACAGGATGCAAGGTGAAGGTAAAAATCTAAAGCCTATCAGGTATGGACCTTTCAAAATACTTGAGAAGATTGGTGAAAATGATTTTCGCCTTGATCTACTAGCCTACATGCACATCTACTCAGTCGTAAATGTAGATTGCTTGAGATTGTCTGAAGCCTCTCTAATTGAGGATCCTGAAGAGAAGCGTCAATTGCCTTCTATTGATGACCTGCTACTTGAATATCTTAATGAATTGCAGGAATACACAGTTTTGGACAGGAAGGTGAGGATGACGTGCAGGGGAGATGTTGAGTACCTTAGAATTGGGCTCAAGGGTTCAAAGCCGAGCAGTGCAAAGTGGATAGAGATTGGACAAGTGAGACAATTGTACCCTCACTTAATCGATGCTTGAAAACCAACTTTTGGTGGTCCAAAAGATTTTTTAGTGGGAAGGCCGTGATCTGAATTGGATCCATGAAGATAATCAAGATGCCATGATTGTATCAAATCAGGACAGACTTCGAATTTGTAAACAAAGAGCGATCAGGAAGACTTTTGACAGTGGCAGTTTGCAGCCAGCGAGGAACAATGAGGACCTCGGTCAAAGTGTGCTGACCGAGGCCCATGGAGACCATATAGGAGGCAAAACTTGCCATTGGGAAGCTCGGATCGGGAAACAGAGGGCATTTCTGATGCGCGATTAGCTGCTAATCATGCATCGCTGGGAAAAACCCCTCGAGAAGGAGAGGCCCCAAAGCATTCAGTCACATGGAAGCCAGGAAAACCGTCAAGAAAGCGCTAAGCTGAGAGGTGGGACCTATGCTCCAAAACCAGAAATATATCAGGGGCACCCTTGGGTGGTAAGTGGATTTGGAGGAAAACGAGCGATTCCATTCAACGCCCGATGCGTGGCAGGCAGATGAGAGAGAAAACCACTGCTCATCGCATGCTAATGGTCGAGCAAGTCAACCACGCGAAATGAGAAAATAACGTCAGATCTGGGGGCTCTAGATCTAATGGTGGAGATCCCACTCGATGGGGAAACCAGATGTGACAGGGGATTAAGCCACGTCATAAAGAATTCTAAAGTTTGATTTGACTGCTGAGATGGAAGATGAGTCACTCCACAATGTAACTGGAAAACCAAACTGACAAGCAAGAGCTGGTGCAGTTCGCAAGAGGACAAGTGGCCACTCCTTGTGAGCCATTGATCATGACACAGAGACAAGGAATTCCAAGTGAACAACAGCAGGTGATCCGATGGAGGCGGAAGGGGAATCAAACAATCGTGAGACAGATTGGCTTTAAGCCATGAAAAAACATAGAACAAAGGACACAGAGAAGAGAACAAAGACAGGGAAAAGAAGAGACAGTGAAGCAAAAAGCAGAAGAGACAGAGGGCCAAGCTGAATCGAGCAGCTAGAGATCTTGAGAGGTTGAAACCATCCCTGAGAGGATCTGTCTGGAATTGAGTACCACAATGGGCTCCACCCATTAAAGACCAGAGAGGTCAAGTTCTATTAAGGATAAGATTTTGTGCACTCTAGTGTCTTGTGGGATCCAAGAACCACCCTACCAAATCTTATCTGTTTCAGGAGACTCCAAGTGAGCTCCTCATTGTAATTCTCTACTTTAAAGACACAATAAAAGAAGGCCACCATTGAAAGTTGGACTCGAGATGTAGCCCTGAAGGATAGGGTGAACTCCTTATTAATTGTTGTGTTCTTGTATTTGCTTACTGTGTTTCTCTTGCTGTTTTCCATATTTCCAGTGTCTGCGTATTTTGCAATCAGATCGATCTATTGCCTAAAATAACATAGACACACACGAGCACATGAGTCTGTAATACCTTCATTTAATAATTATTTAACTGAGGTCACTCAAGGGTGATTTTCAGATCATTCAAGGAGGCCTAACTCCCTCTCCGAGGCTATAAATTCCCCCTCTACCATTCCCAAATGGTTGATAGTCCATTTTCACCCTTATGTTGAGCTTGTTCTTAGAGGCTATTCATTAGACTTGGAGAAGGAGTGTTGGAGAATTTCTTTGCTTGGACTTGGATTAACACTCAAGGAGAGCCTTTCAACATCAAGGTTATGGTTGTAAGCTTCCCCTTTATTCTTTAAATAATAACACAATATTTGGTGCAACTTTCCAAAATATATATGTTCATTTATGTATTGTCTTGGCATTTCTTGATCAACTAAGTAGGTTATTATTGGATTTGCTATTGGTTTTGGCATGCTTTGTTTTCTCTTGGTCATTTGTGCAAGTAAATAAGCGTTGAAAGGAGCAGGAACAAGTCCATGACACAAGCGGTTTGAGGATCTCAACAAAGGAAATCGGATTAGCATCAGAGCAAGGTAGGCCACCTCTCTTGTTCTACTTTTCAACCATAATCTAGGAAGATGTCTAGTTGATTTTCCCTTCACTTGCTAGGCCCACTCATTGGGCTAGAGGGATTGTCTTTGTCCACAAAGAGGATTAACCTTCTCAATAAATTGGTGACTCCACTCAAGAGCCTATGACGCTTTCCTTCCCTTCCTTCACCTTACCTTTTGACGAGTTTGATGAACAGTTGATTTTTAGACTTCATTGCATGTTTGTAGTTAGTGTCATTGTCTTGTAGAAGCCTAAATATTGTTAACTTGAGCTGTTTTTGAAAATTTTGGATTTCATTTCTATTTTCCTTGACGATCACGGATTTGAGTCTCACAGTCACAATGATACCACGGGTTTTCTAGTTAAGTTAGTGATGATCACTACTTTACTCCTAAGAGGTGCGATGATTGCATAAAATTAAGAAATTGAGGGTTTTCTCTCTAACTTTCAGTTCTAGGTGTCTTCTCTCTGTGATTTACATGTGTTTCCTTGATTTACCCTCTCATTGTATGATTACAATTTTCTTTTAACTTGGCTTGAGTGTCCTTGAAGTTTGATTAGCCTTTTAGGGTTCTAGGTCTTCTAGGTCAACCTTGATCCACTCATTGGTCTCCCCATTAGAATTCATAGATCAATTTCCTGCGTTGAAGAGTCTTCGTGTGTTCACACATACTTTGTAGGTCATTTTTTGGTTCTTGTGATTTACGTTGTTTTCATTAGAGGATATAGTGAAAGCTACCTAAGCTTCATTTGACGAATGATAGATTAGAAATCGATTGTCTCATTGGAATAAAAAAAGAAGTGTTTTCTTTGAAGTTTTTATGTTTCGAAGTAAAATTGAAAGTGTTATTCTTTTCATAGTTTTCAAAGCATTTTGAGTTGCATTCAGATCATAGATGTGAAAGATATTTTCATATGTCTTGGTTTGCTTTCATTCTATGTTACTTTGCACTCGATTACATTAGTTGCATTTTGAAAAAGAGAAAAGAACATCATTATATATTAAGGAAAGTTTGCTTTAAGATTTGATTTGGCATTATATTTGCTTATCATATCAAAGATTAGATTTCATATTTTGAATTTAAGATTTTGAAGATTTTCATGGATGCATTTTTGCATTGGGTTTGATGCATGATTTGAGTGATCTTCTTCCCTACATAGATAGCTTTCATCGAATTGAAGGATTTCATTTCATCATCTAGTTTGCATTTTAAGAGCAGGTAACATCATTAAGGCCTTGAAATTGAGACATAATTACAAGATCATGTTTAAAATCTATCAATGAACCTAAGGAGAATTTTAAACGTTAACTATCCTATCTAGTGATCTAGGTTAGAGAGGTGTTCCAGTATCTTAAAAACTTACGAGTTGTGATTCATTTTGGCATTAGACAACGCTAGCATGGGTTTTTTCTCCCCATAATGTTGTGTATATAAAGGGAGACCACCCTAGGTTGCAGTCCTTTATCCATAGGAAGCTGAGTCTACCACTCTATAAACGTGGTACACCGAACACAACATTCGTGGAGATTGCTAGCATGTATATCAAGTCCTTGGTCAATTTATTGACTAAGGTGTATATTGCAGTTCACAGTTACTTGGTACTCCTTTTACCTAGATTCAATTGAACAATCATTTGATCTTTTTTGACTCTTTAAATTTGAAAAGATCATTGAGAAACTTGTCCTTTCTAGCTTGCAAAACTATTGAAAGCAACTAGAGTCACCTTTTTTACCTTTTCTCTATTCTTAAAAGATGAAAAGGTAGTGTTTTTTTCCTAAAAAATAATTTCCTACGTTAAAAATCCCATCCAAAGCAGTTTCTTCTTAGACCAAATTGAGTAATTTCCTTTTAATTTGAATATTGTTAAACCCCTAAACAAATTTTTCCTTTCCTTTTTTGTTGTTGAGGGGAAGCCACCAGGGCTGAACCATTGAGTCCATCTCATAGTTCCCCTTCATTGTCTCATAATGAAGGGTCCTCCCAAGGAGTTCATCCAAAACTTCCTTAGTCACTTGAGGATCAAGGTGTTGAACTTGGAATTGTTCTGAATATCCAATCTTTGTCTTCTCATCTCCCTCCATCAAATTTGTCGTCACCTCAAGAATCTGATCTAGATTCCTGTGATAATCCTGTTCAGAATCCTGAGACTATGCAGATTCTTGAAAGTCTGCAAAGGTTAATTGTTTATCCATCAAATCCATTGTTATACCCTGTGGTGATATGTCGTGAGCATTCATATAGTTTGTACGATTGGCCTGGTATTCCTTTGGAGTTATCTCCTCGTACATCCCTCATTCCTCGTTGCCAATTGTTTCCATCTCTGTAGTTAGAAAGTGAGATCCCATTCTCCTCTCCAGATCATTCAGAAGTTTCCGCTACTCATACTCCTCACATAGATGATGAGTTGGGATATGAATTTCCTCCAGAAGGATTTCCTTATACAAGAAGAGTCACGTCTCTTAGCTTTCCTGAGATTAGTGAACCCATGTTGCCACATGGTTATAATTATTTAGCTCAATTGGTTTCGAGCATTCTAAGTGCCTCACCATTGTATGAGAACCCCATTTGGTCTTCCAATTCTATGACTAAATTAGGTCCGTTCATTCAGAATACAACCTCTCCACCGATTGTGCAAACTGAAGTCACTTTAGTTCTGGTTCAACCTACCATTATGTCTCGACTTGTTTTGGCGTTTCGACTAACTCTTCCAGTTCAACCCAGAGTCTCGGGTCAGGTCTCGGTAAGTTCTTCTATCTGTACAACAAGTGGATAGACTGTGCCACCGCCTGTGGGCCAAGATCTGAATATTCCCCTCATGTCAGGAAAAACGAGTGTGATTGGATTACAAACTCACATGGCTGGAAAGATCAACCTTTTGACGGTGTTATTCCTAACCCTGTTGGTCCTTCCGGGTTAGGTAACATCCAATACCAATTGCCATATATGGCTTAGGTCCCATTCCAACCAGCTTATGTCCCATATGGTTCACAAGCCTTGGTTAATCCACCTTACATTCCGCAAGATGGACCTTATGTTTAGCCTGCTCAATCCACTGTGCCTACCGGATATGCCTAGATCCAATTTGAGAACTATCAATACCCTCAGCATATAACCCCACGAACTCTCGAGCTACCTTTGCAGCAATAAGGAAAACCTTTACAGCAGCAAGGGAAACATTCACAATAGTAGGGGAAATATTTATAAAAGCAAGGGAAAGAATTGCAACAACAAGGACAACTACTACAACTGCAAGGGAAACCTTTGCAATAGTGGCAGCAACCTTTGCAGTTGCTAACTCAGTTTGTACAACAATCCTCCCAATCTTTATCCTCACAAGGACAAGCATTACAGCCGCAAGGCCAACCTGTACAACAACAAAGTCATCCTTTGCAGCAACAAGGTCAGCCTTGGCAACAACAAGCCTTATATGCGTATCTACAAGGTGAGCCTTTGCAAGGTCAAGGTCAACCCCTACATCACGAGGGTTTTCATCTCATACGGAGAGTTTGCATATGCCTCCTCCATCACAAAACTTATACAAAGTTATTATATGCCGCCATGTAGTCACATTTGAGTCGTGCTCTTATTCAAGGGAAGTAAACACGAGTTGGCCTTTTTGTGGTGTCTCTTGACCTACTTTTCAGTTGGTCGTCCCTCGTAGTGAGAGTCATGTTCATTATCACATCAGCTATGTGGTCCTTTGGTCGTGATGGTTTGAAAAGGTCTCCATTGACTTCTTGTTGCTTGGTCTTGCTCTTATCGACTACGAGAAATTTCTCTCAGAGTGGATCTAGAGCCACACCCTAGCCCTATTTTGATTATTGATTGGTCACCTTGTGCTCAACATCGACAAGTATCATGACTCTTTGACTCAGTGGTTTCCCTTGTGTTTGACGTCATCTTTCATTATCACACATTGGGATTCATGTAGTACCTTGGTTTCCATTCAACCCTATTGGTTGATTCCTCACCTCTGTGTTAGATTTCATTATTGTTTGGTTGAGAGAGTTTCTATCCTGTGCTAGCTACATCTTGTGTATGCCGGAAACGTGCTGCGGTTGGGTTACTACATCTTTATTCATCTGAATCCTTCCACATTATTGGCCTACAGGTTACACTCACGGTGGATTGATAAAAGATGCCTTGATTCCTTCCTTCGAGCAGATCTCTTCCCATAAACTTCAACTAATTTCTCTCAGAACAAGGTATAGAGTCCATTTGGGAGTACCTTAGGGTTTGCAGTCATCATTGGTAGACTCCTTCGCTATCGACAGTGGGAAAACATCATTGTTTCTAGATTGATAGATTCTTCCAAGTGTTCGACTTCAGCTCATTTATTCACACTTGTTAGATTGTACTGGGTACCTTGGCTCTCATCATCATTATGAGTGAGTAGTCTCGTGTTTGTTAATGGTATACATCAATGACCAGTAATCAAACAATTTCTCACATGGTCAACTTCAGATCATTTATTCTCATTGTGTAGAAATGTACCACGCAGGTCGGTGAAGACGTCGGGCTTGCATCAGCATTTGTTTGTTCACTTTCGAGTCCCTCCCATTTGTGTAGTACAATTTATTCCATCATTTGACTTGGTACCTTTTAGATCAACTTTATGACTTCAGTGATCACCTTTCTACTTTAGTATCATTGATTAATTGTTTGTATGTGATATTGAAACATGTACTTCTATGGATATGATGAAATGATCCACTATGTATTTTCAGGATTTTTTTACTTGTATACATATTGGATCCTCTTTTTTACTTGACATGCGGACATGCCTTATTATCTCTAAACATGGGTATGCCCTACTGAGATGACAGGTTTCTTTCTAATCTCTTTCACTCGCTTGGCAGGCTGAATTCTGGTGACCTCCTCTGAGGTCTCGATAGGGTTCCTTCTATACACTTAATACATTTTGGCCATCATGTACCTCTTCTGACCTCATATATTTGGGGCATCTCTTATATCATTATTTACCACTCTTAATAGTTTTTATGCTCTCGTTATGGCCTAGGGCAACCCTTCCTTTCCAGACTTTGTTCAAATTCTAAAAAATAGTGTTTTACTTCCCATATGCTATCTTCCCCTGTATAAAAGTGTGTACATGCGTGTGAGTCTACCCAACCCACGTATATGTGTTAAAACACTAAAAAATAGATAATATCCTTAAATTCAGGCATCGCTTATGGGTTTTACCTGTTACTCACCTACTGTAGCCTATGGCCCAACTCTTTCCCAAGTGGAAAAACTAATTTGGAGAAGTATTAATAAATCTCCATGGGAAGGCCCAAGCGGAGGAGAGATGAGATATTGATATTATAGTTGATTACATCCCTCATCAAGTCTGAAGAAATCTCTGTGCCTCCTGCACTCCCAAGTTATAGGAAACATTTGTTTCCTTCTTTGAGATTTCCTTCACCCCTTTTATGACGTCCTTGTGTATATCGATAGAGGAAGATTGCTGAAGCCTTGGCACGATAGATCCGGAGGACGGTTTCGCTTAGAGGTGGAGGAAGACTCAAGTTGTAGTTTTCTACATTTCATTTAGCTTACATCAATAAAGAAACGTTGTTATGTACGCGATATTTATAGTGTTTATGCATTAATCTATGTTATGATTTGCTTATGAATATTATGTTAATGCTCATTTTCTCACGTGCTTATATGATTTAACAAATATATCATGAACATGTTTCCTATTACTGTTGTTGGATATGCTTTTCTTGGATAAGTTATAGGTTCTAAATGCATTGAAAGGAGAAGAGGGTTTGGACCCTCCGGGATCGAGTTCGAACGTAAGACCTCACGGTAATACCACTTCTTCCTACTTCAGTAGCTTAAGCTTTTCGAGTGTTTGTCTCTGTGCCCTACGTTTTGTTGGGGTTTGCAACCCAAGACCCTATGGTGTTTCCACCTACAACACAGATCACTTCAATTTATAATTTTTTATGTGGCTCCATCAAACAACCCATGTGGCACACATAAACACGAAGCCAATGTGACTTGTATACCACATGAACCCATAAGCACGTGGAAAAATGAATAGCTTCATTTGTAAATCTTGGATTTGAGTGATTTTCAGTGCCCCTTCCTCCTCTAAAGCCCCCTAGCTTAGTGTTTGGAGTACCTACCAAGCTACAAATGTCAAAGAGGAAGGCTTTGAGATGCGGAATACGATGGGACCAAATAAAAAAAGGTATTGTCAATAAAAAGTTTCTAAAGCTTATGCTTTATGTGGTAGTTGCCAAGGGCTAAGGTTTCAAAGTGAGCCTAGAGGGATAACATGAGCTTAGCTTGATCTAATTTCTAATTTCTTTAAGTGTATTTTTTTTAGGAGCCCAAATTATTTAAGTGTTTTGTATAGTTATTTATTTTTTAATTTTTTTAGAAATTTATATTTTCTATTTTGGCAAAGATAAGTAAAATTTCAACTTTGATGAGAGACCAACATCCTTACTTACACATCATAATGAGCCTCTTAAATAAACAATTTTCAAAAAAAATAATTATAACCTAAACTCTAAGTAAACTTTTCCCTTCCCTTCATGCACATTGAAAGAAACAATAATGAGAGTTAAGCTAATTTTATTTATGTTTCCTTAATAACTGCACCTAGAGTACAAGTCAAAATTAATCGTCACGTAAACTGTAAGAGTTAAGCTAATCTTGTTTGTTTCGTTAATAACTGGGCCTAGATTAAGAGCCCAAATTAGTTGCTACCTAAGCTGTAAACAAACTTTTCCCTTACGCTAATCTAAATTAGTTGCTACCTAAGCTGTAAACAAACTTTTCCCTTACGCTAATCTTATTTATGTTTCCTTGGAGTTAATTGTGGAGACTCGGGAACTCACACTTTTACCGAATCAAAAGATCGTTATTTTTTTATTTTTTTATAGGTTACGTTACTCTTTTTCTTCCGACATGGCCAGGATTGGCCGCGTTTGGTGTTAATTTTGACTGTGTTTTAGTTCGATATCTAGTAATTTGTCATATAAGTTTGACGGAACTTTGTGTCATGATATTAACTGAACTCTTACTTGATCAAGTTTGGCCTTTAAGTTTTGTATTAACGGAACTATTTAATTTAGTGAAAGGAGGGGCGACTCTTGATCAAGTTTGACAAGATTTTGTACTAATTTCGTGAAAGGAAGAGTTGGCTCTTGTTTCATGATATTAACTGGATCAAGTTTGACCTGACTTTGTATTAAAGAATTATTAAGATTAAAAGTTTTAAATTTAGAAAAAAATGTATTATAATCGGGGATAATACAATACCGTGAGTCTTGTGAACGCTCCCTTTCTATCCCGATTTTAATCCAAACCCCATCGCGACACGGAAACGTTCAGAAGGAAACGGAAACGGTTCACCCTCGAGTAAATCTGCAATTAATTCTTGCATGAAACCGTTACAAATTTATCCACCGTAGATTACTACATGGATGGCCAGAACTTGAGACCACGTAAGTGGAGGACGAAAAATCAGAATTGGGTAAACATTATATATACACGTATTGAAACGAAAGAATTGATATTCAGACCTAGTGAGTGAAGGGCCTTTTTGTATCTATCAGAGGTTTGAGTGAAAATATGAGCACCTCATCCATGATGTCCGGAGCTGATCCAGCAACCCGTGAATCCCCACTCACGGCCAATGACGAATGCCCGGCAGAGGGAGGGCCAAGGGGGCGGGGAAGGCCTAAGGGCTCCAAAAATAGGCCCAAGCCTCTTGTGCCTGCAACCAGTGACTCCCCAGTCACGGCCAATGACGAACGCTCGGGAGAGGGTGGGGCAGTGACGCCAAGGCGGCGCGGCAGGCCCAAAGGCTCCAAAAATAAGGCCAAGGCTCTTGTGCCAAGGCTTTTCGAGATCCCAAGTGGGGAAGACATGAGGATGACTTTGGAGACATTCACACTGGGACGGCAGCTGGGACTCTTCATTCTCAGCGGCAACGGAATGGTAAGGAATGTCACCCTGCACAATCTGGCGGATCCAACGGCAGTGGTGACGTATGGAGGACCGTTGCATATTTTATCGATCTCCGGAGCTTTTCCCCGCACCACCGAGAACCAGCAAGCGACAGAAATCACCGTCAGTCTGAAAGACGTGCGAACTGGTGCCATAGTGGCAGGAACCGTGATGGACAGCCTTCTAGCGTTCGGCCGCGTCTTTCTCATGGCGGGCACAGTCGCGGACATCCACCAGGAGCAGCTGAACGTCCAGCCTGCGCAGGTTTAGCAACGTGGATTGTTCCAGTCGGATCTGACAGAAGCAGAAAGGTAGACAAATATAGTGCGACTTTTTTAGATTTGTCTGGAACGACCAGGTGGTGAAGGGCATATATAGGGTGACTTTTTTAGATTTGTCTTTACTGTTTTCAGGGTTATTGTCTCAGCACGTTTCTTTACCATGAAACTAATTTTGATATTTTTTTGGTTAGTTTTGACATTATTGAGATTATATGTTTTAAACAAAAAAAAATTGGACAATCATAATGAAACCTTATTGCAATGAAGATAGGATGAATAGGATGAATTGTTTTGACTTTTGTGTACAGTGCAAGTTAATTGATTGCTGTAGCTTTACAGTGAATACATATTTAACTTGATTGCTGTAGCTTTACAGTGAATACATATTTCTTATTTATTGGTAATGTTACAGATTTTTGTATTCAATGATATGAAATAAAGTTATTTCATGATTTTAAAAAAGTATACAAAACAAAAAAGGATATATGTATTTTTTTTCTATACTTTCATCAAATCATATTGGGACATAGTTAATCCTCAGATCGTTTCTTTCTAATATGAATCCCACAAAACAGAAATGAATATCTGTATTTTATTGAAAAGAATATCTGTATTTTTTTTCCTATACCTTTAACCTACCATACTAGAGCAAAGTTAATCCTCAAAACCTTTCCTTCTAATATGAATCCCACAAAACAGAAATGAATGTCTGTATTGTATTTTTTACCTTCACCATATCCTTTTCTTTCCAACATTTTGTATTAAATACCAAAGTGGCAGGTATCTTTAAGTAGATGGAATATTTCCAATCTCTAAGAGTTTCAATAAAAATTTATGAGTTTTTTTATTTTTATTTTTTCACTAGTTTTTTATCAGAAAGAATAAAAATTAACTAAATTTTTATTCAGTTATTTTTATATAGATAATGAGTTTTATCATTTATCACTATCATATCCCACATTTAAGTGATCCTAATACTATTTATTTGCTCTGCAAATTAGCCTTTACAAAAACATTTCCAATAATGGTATATACCTAAAATATGCATGCTGGCCAAAGCCTCTTAGTTTGGTTTATTTCAGAATGCATATTTTAGGTATATACCATTATTATATATATATATATATATATATATATATATATATATAATAAAACTTCAAGAAAACCCAGGCATGTGGGCCTTTATGGAATTGAAGCAAGTCATTCTTCCCTGAGATCTTGGAGGAAGTTGTAATATATGTATTTTTCTTAATCATTTAAGCCAATCTTAGAAAGAGATTAGCCTATCCTATTTGATTCTCTGAAGATATGCATTATGTCTAAACTCTAGAATTCATGTATCAATGCATAGATATGATCCCCCTAGTGTAGGATAAAATGTAGATTTATTCTATATACTATCTATGATTGTTTTTGAGTGGATGTTTAGGATCATTTTTTTTGTGGAAAACCACATAATGCCCACAGGGCCACCCTTTTAGCCTTGGTGTTTGTACCCATCCCACCATGCCATCTAACTTATAGCATGATTTTTACTCATGCTTGGCCATCCTCCATTTACACCTTTTTTTAGAATCCCTATCCACCAAACTGTCTCCTCTTGGACTCCAACATAGTCCTACCCTTTTCAATTAGTTTATATATAGATTCCATTCCAATGGTCTACCATAATAACCCAATATTCTGGGCCTCTTTCCAATTAGGATGTGCTCCATTCCACTTGTTAATTGCTTGATCTAGGACAAAAATTACTCTATGTTGTAATGCCACCATAGTTCCTTATCTGAGGCAAGTGTTATCTGACAATCCCACAATCCCCTCTAGTGTGATGATAATCATATTGCCCTTCCCAAATGCCAATTTAATGAGCTTCAAGAACCAACGTTTTATCTTTAGACAAATTTCTTAAGGTATTTGGCTCATATAACCTCCTTCCAAATGTCTTCACCAAATAGTTCCAACCTAAGGGAATTCATTAATAATGACTAACCAAATACCTTTGTATTTAGAATACTTCATCCACCTATTACTCCTATGCTGGAAATAGAGCTCCACTTAAAGAGATGAAATTTTAGATTCCCATGAGTCTAGAACCATAGGAAGCTCCCTGAAACTGAGGGGATCTCAGAAATAATGAGTGCTATAAGGGAAAATAGATGCATCCAACATATTGAATCAAAGTGAGCCAATGGTGAGTCCAACATTTGACCTTCTTCCTAAATTTAGAGAGTAGCCATGTGAAATTTGTGATTCCTATGTGTCTGTTTCCATAGGAAGCTGGCTAAAACTAAGGCGATGCAAGAAATAATCAGTGTGGGAAGAGAAAATAGATGCATCCAATATATTGTCAATTGTTGAAGGAAAGATTGAACCAAAGTGAACCTCCCACCTAGTGAGAGCCAAAGGGTGAGTCCAACATTTCAGATTCTTCCAAAATTTAGAGAGTAGCCATGTCTAGTCCCCCAAACTGTAGTTGTTAGGCTTCAACCTACATCCCAAATAGGTAAAGCTTTCATGAAGGGTCTTGGTGGAGACCCCAAATGTTTGAGCAATTTAATTTATATCTGAAGGGTTCCCATGTGAGAAAAAATAAGAATAGACTTTTGTCCATTTCCAATAAGTCTAGAAGCCTTAATGAAACTGTGAAAGATGTGTTGTAGAGCCTCCCAATGTCATTCAAAATGTTAGAATATCCTTTACAAAAAATAAGTGAGTGATACTAACCTCCCGTGTCATTTAGATCCCATAAACATCCCCATGGCCCTAGCCAAATTAATATTTTGACTGATACCATCCATATATGAGCTTATGGACTGCAATCTACCCTAAGTTCCAAAAGGAGAAGGTCAAAATTATTGCAATGAAGTTGATTTATATAGGCCAAAATGGATCTCATCTCCTCCTACTCTTCTACATTACCCAATAACTCTTGTTCCAAGAGCTCCAAGAAATGTAAAAATATCTCAACTGTCACCCCAAAGGATTTCAATACCAAAAGGATTAATACCAAAAGGATTTCCTCTATAGTGATCAGTATATATAGAGTAGCATTTCATTCATTGTCAAACATTGTAGGATATTCTTCTGGAGCCCAAAGAAGACCTTCAATATTCACCTCATCCCTGGGTGTGAAGAGGTTCAGAGAATTTATGGATCTCATCATCTCATAAACCTGTTCTTTATGGATCTCACATAACATAATTTGCATAAGCCCCTTGATGTTCCAAATAGTGTTCCAAATTTTCCTTTGATTTCAAAACTATGGAAAAATTAAGTGTTTAGATCCCCTCACCTACCCTCACTGATCCAAATAGCCCTACTCTTCAACCTCCATGCAGTCTCCTCAAATGTCACAACGCCCTTCTTCCTTTCTTTCAATGTATTCAATCTTTCCAATTGTTGCATAGTGGGTGGCACTACTGACACACTCTCCCTCTCCCTTATATCTATAATCTCTTCTATCAATGCCTTTAGTTGCTGATATAAGTTATTCTTTTTATTTCTCTCCCATATACACACTTGTTTTTTAGGTTCTTTAATTTCATATGATTTCCATACCCTCATTACTAGTGTATTAAAATATTCCTCCTCTAGCCATGTCCTCTTAATTTGAATTCTATGCCCCTCCTGGCCTACTTTTGGCATCATTGAAGGAAAATAGGAGATGTTGTCCACCATACCCCTAATGTGTCGAGAAAGAAAATCCTAGAATAGTTCTTATGTGCCTTTAAGTCTGCCTAATTTGGATCACAAAGAGCAACCTGAAAACCCACATGAATCAGCTGTAGCCATGCACCATCAGCTGTAGCCATGCACCAATATCCATATAGTGACTAAAATATGAAATGGATCTCCCAACATATACCATCCTCTCCTGAACAAGTTATGATGAAAGAAGCTACAAACTAGAATAGGTTTAGCAGTGACAACATTTTTAGTGGCATCCCCAAGCCATGCCATATTGAAGGAAAAAATATTTATGGTGGTCCACTCTGAAAAAGTTACATTTTATCTAAGGGCCCTAGAAGGAATTTAGGACAGGGACATCAAATAAACTAACAGAATCATGCAATAGGTGCCTTCTTTTCCCACAAAAGTATATGCTACTGATTGTTTAAGTTTTAGGTCTATTGGGCCACTAATAACAAGAGAAAATGCATGACCTTTCGTATTTTGCATGGCAAGGGAGGAGAGATCAATGACATGGTTTAGCATTAGAAATTAAATACTAGTGTCAACTAAATTATGAGGGGATGACAGAGGAATAGGGTTCAATGAGTGTGTAGGAAAGGTAGTGGTGAGGACCATGACTGGTCTATATCAGGATGGTTCCAAAGGAGGAATTATAGAGGTGTCATCATGGGTGGGAGGAGGGAGGACCAAGGTACTCCATAGAGAATAGGCCTGAGGAGCCTTGCTAACTTGCTAACATCAGGTAAAGTGGGTAAGAGTCCACTAGAATTAGAGTTTTTACAAAAAGGGGTATAAGTCTGATTCCCACCCACCTAAGAAACTTAGAATAGGGTAGGGGAAGAAGGTATTGATTGTGAAGGGTTATAAATAGACATATGATTAAATAAAATGGGCTCACATACCTTGTTCACATTCCCTTTAAGAGTGTGGAAATGGTTTTCTACCATCCATAGGAAAATGTGTGTCATGCTACACATTTCTTCAATTTTGGTATCAAGTGAGAACATCTCTCAAGAATGTGTCACCAATATGATGACATAACATACATCTAAAGGAGATAATAGATCCTCTCCCTAAAGCTTCTAGAATCCCATTCCAAATCATTGTTTTCTCCTAAGCCCCTCCAGTGCTTCACCTAAAGGACGATCCAAGCCACCCTCTTGGCCAGAGTTCTAGGGTCCATATAGACCAAACTTCCTCTACATTACCAATGTCTATTTGCTCGTTATGGATCCAATACTCTTAACAACAAACATGATAATTTTACCTAGATGAGATTGCTCTTAGGTGTCTCCAATAGCACATTAAAACCTATATACCACAGGTTAAGTCTCAACAATCATATCATTAAAAATGGAAACCTTATCTCTATACTAATTAATTTTGATATTTTTGTTAGTTTTGGCATTATTGACATCATATGTTTTAAATAAAAATTTTCTTGACAATCATAAAATTATCAATGGAAACCTTATTTCTATGAAGATATGATGAATTGTTTTTATTTTTTTGTAAGGTATAAGGATATTGATTGGCTTTTACAGTAAATAGATATTTATGATTTAATGGTAGGGATACATATTTTTGTATTCAATGGTATGGAATAAAGTTATTTCATGATTTTAAAAAGGTATACAAAACAAAAAAGAATATATGTATTGTTTTTCTATACCTTCAACAAATCATATTAGGGCTGGGAACCTTTCTTTCTAATATGAATCCCATGAAACAGAAATGAATATCTTTATTTTATTGAAAATAATATCTGTATTCTCTATATGATTCAACCTACCATACTAGGGCAAAGTTAATCCTCATAACCTTTCTTTCTAATATGAATCCCACAAAACATAAATGAATATTTGTATTGTATTTTTGATACCTTCACCATATCCTTTTCTTTCCAACATCTTGTATGAAAACCAAAGTGGAAGGCATTTTTAAGTAGATGGAATTTTTCCAATCTTTAAGAGTTTCAATAAAAGTGTATGAGTTTTTCTATTTTTTTCACTAGTTTTTTTTATGAGAAAGAATAAAAATTAACCAAACTTTTATTTAGTTGTTTTTACATAGATAATAATTCTTATAGTTTATAACTATCATATCCCACATGTAAGTGATCCTAATACTATTTATTTACTCTGCAAATTAGTCTTTACATAAACATTTCCAATAATGGTATATCTCTAAACTATGCATTTTGAAACACAGGTCCCTTCTTCCCTCAAAACATCATCTCACAGAAAGTTATAATATATGTATTTTTCTTAATCATTTAAGCCAATATTAGAAAGGGATTAGACTGTCCTCTTTGATTCTCTCAAGATATGCATTATGTATAAACTCTAGAATTCATGTATCAATGCATAGATATGATCCTACTATTGTAGGATCAAATGCAGATTTACTCTATATACTATCTATGATTGTTTTTGAGTGGACTTTTTGGATATAATATCTATGATTTTTTTGATTGGATGTTTAGGATCATTTCCTTTTGTGGAAAACCACATAGTACCCATAGGGCCACCCTTTCAGCCTTGGTGTTTGTACCCATCCCAACATGCTAGTGTAACTCATACCATGAATTTTCACTCATGCTCACCCATCCTCCATTTCCACCTTTTTTGAGAATCCCTATCCACCAAAGTGTCTCCTCTTGGACTCCAACATAGTCCTACCATTTTTAATTAGTTTATATATAGATTCCATTCCTTTAGGCGTACCCTAGAAACCCAATATTCTAGGCCTCTTTCCATTTAGGATTTGCTACATTCCACTTGTTAATTGCTTGATCTAGGACAAAAATTATTCTATGTTGTAATGCCACCATAGTTCCCTATTTGAGGAAGGTGTTATACCACAACCCCACATTCCCTTCTAGTGTGATGATAATCCTATGACCCTTCCCAAATGGCCATTTATGTGCCTTTAAGTCTGCCTAATTTTGATCCCAAAGAGCCACCAGAAAACCCACATGAACCAATTGTAGTCATACACCAATATCTATATAGTGACTGAAAATATGAAATAGATATAGGTTTAGCATGGACAACATTTTAGTGGCATCCCCCAAGCCATGCCATATTGAAGGACAAAATATTTATGGTGGTGTAGTCTTAGAGGTACATTTTCTCTAAGGGGCGTGGAAGGATTTTATGATAGGAACATCTAAAAAACCCAGTAGAATCATGCAAAAAGTGCCTTGGAGGCTTACTCACAGGAAAGTATATACTAATGTTTTAGTTTAGTTCCATTGGGCCCTAATAACACTAGACAAGGCATGACCTTTCCCCTTTTTCATGGTGAGGGAAGAGAGATCCATGACAGGGTTTAGCATCAAAAATTCAATATGAGTGTCAACTAAATTATCAGGATGATGGAGTAAGAGGTTTCAATGAGTTTGGGAGGGAAGTTAGTGGTGAGGACCATGACCTGGTCCATATCAAGATTGTTCCAAAGGTGGAATTAAAAAGGTGTCATCATGGGTGGTAGGAGGGTGACCAAGGTACTATGAGGAGCCTTGCTAACATCAGGTAGAGTGGGTAAAAGTCCACTATAGTTTGAGTTTATACAAAGAGGGGTGTTAGAAATAGACATATGCTTAAAGAAAATGGGCTCATGAGAGGAGGTAGAAATACCTTGTTCAGATTACCTTTCCAAGTTTCCAAATGGTTGTGATCCATCCATAGGAATGTGTCTCTCATGGTGCACATTTCTTTCACATTTCTTCCACATTTCTTCCATTTTAGTATACTGAGGACATCTCTCAAGAACTTGGCCCATATGATGACATAACATAAAATGTGAAAGAGATGCCTCAATAATAGATCTTCTCCCTAAAACCCCTAGAGTCCGATTCCAATTCTATGTTTTCTTGGAAGCCCTTGGAGTGGTTCACCTAAACAAGGATGCAAGCCTCCCTCTTGGCCCTAGCCCCAGAGAGAGGGGGTCCATGTAGAATAAAGGTCCTACATTACCAATCTTCATTTGGGATTTATAGATCCAATACTCTAACAACAAACTAGATAGTTTTACCTAAATGAGATTGTTCTTAGGTGTGTCCATTAGAACATTAAAACCTATATACCATAGGTTAAGTCTCAACAATCATAGAATTAAAAATGTAAACCTTATCTCTGTGCAAACTAATTTAGATATTTTTGTTAGTTTTGACATTATTAACATTTTATGTTTTAAATAAACTTTTTGCTCACAATCATAGAATTTTAAATGGAAACCTTATTGCTATGAAGATATGATGAATACATCATAGTAATTTGATTTAAGGAACTTTTAAAATTGCAATAATAATTTAAACTATATTTTGTTTAACATAGAAAAGTAAAAGAAAAATATTGAATTTCAAATTTAAATTAAGGTAAAATACTTGTTTTGTAATTATTGTTTTTAATAAAATGTATTATATATCTTTAAGGTCTATTGACAAAGGTTTTGCTACAATCTAGTGAGAAATCACTTTTTGGATGGTGCCAATGGATTCAGCACCATTAAAAACCCAAAACACACCCAAAATCCAAAAATTAATAGTTGCATTGACAATTTCAAAATATCACCTAAATTTTATTAAAATATTTCTTAAATTTTCATTATTTTAAAAGAAAATTTTAAACTATTATTTTAAACAATTATTTAAATAAATAAATGAATAATTAAAATGGAATAATCTACAAAATACTAGGGTTGAAATTTCTCCCAACCCTTAATATTGTAAATTGGTCCTCTTGAAAAACACATTGCGCGTAAATGTAATAATTCATTGTCGCAGTGTTCATTTCCCTGCACTCTTCGGCTCTTCAAGCCGACAGTGTTCATTTCCCTGCACTCTTCATGTCTGCACTCTTCAAGTCAAAAATGGCAGATATTAGAGTTCCGATTGATAGAGAAGTTATTTATTAATCAACTAGAAAATTTGTTCTAACGATTAGATTAGAAATTGGTTTTTCATCAATGTTTAAATGTATTTACAATCTTTCAATTCAGTTGTTCTTGCGGTTTATCGGTTTCTTTTAATATTCTAATCATCAGTCATTTGCATTGATTGTCTGTCAATTCAGTACCGTGATTAAGCAAAGTTGAAATAGACGGGTTTTACTAGTGTTACTGATATTTAAGATTATATTTATTTATCTATTTAATTATATTAAATTTTTTTTTTCTTCTGTCTCAGTGAGCTTATAGGAATTTTATTTATTACTTGAAATAATTTTGTATTGAATGTTATGTAGGACTATTAATTCTCCTCATCTTCAGGAATATTTTTTATTGCTTGAAATAATTTTGTACTAAATGCTATGTAGGATTATTAATAATAATATTCTGAGAAATTTTTCATAGAATTTTTCATAACTTCAAACATTTCTCATATTAGCACTATCACCTCTAATACATGAGTGATAAACCATTTGTTTATTAACAGTTTTTTCAACTCATGTACTTCACAAGTTTTTAGCCCTTGATGTTGCCACTTTGAGTTATGCATGAAAGGCCTTTTTAACAATGGTCCTCAACAAAATTTTGAGTTTTGGACCCTAGGTTTGTGAGAATTTATGGTTTTCCTTTTGCTGAGTGATCTTATAACTTTTAGGAATTTTATTTCTTGTTCGAAATAATTTTGCATTAAATTCTAATCTTAAGTATTAATAAGGATATTCTCATAATATTTTAAAATTTTAATAACTTCCAAACATTTACAATATTTTCATTATCACTACTAATACATGATTGACCTGCTTATTAATAGTTTTTTGAAACTCATGTACTTCACAAGTTTTTAGTACTTGATGTTTCCACTTTGCATTATACATGGAGGCTTCTTTAATCATGGTAGTAATCAAAATTTTGGTTTTTGGACTCCAGGTTTGTGAGAATCTATGGTTTTTGCCATGGTATTCATGTTGAAAATTCCAACCAACTATGTCTTTAGACACCACCACTTCTTTCATTGTTCAGTGATCCCTAATAAATGGTATCAAAGCTTAGGAAAAAATGAGATAGTTGATGATGATTTGGAACAAGACTCCAAATAAATTTGTTTAGTGACCATTGTGATCCCAAACAACTGTGTCTTTAAACACCATCCCTTCTATCATTTTGTAATCCTAACAATTATGTGACCAAGGGAATTCTTCAATAGAAAACTAGCCTTAGTGAAGCCTCTTACTTTCTCCAACAACAATATAGATTTTATGTTTAGGAGCCTATGGCTATTAGAGGCCAAGAACAAGGCATTGTTCCACTAATTAACCCCTAATTCATTGTTGACTCCAATTTCTATGGACACAAACATGGTTAAATTACTCATTCTAGAGTTGTCACCCTTTAAGGTTTGTTCAATCTCCTAAGCATCTCCACCTTCATTCATGCCTTCCATGAAACTTGTGTCTGTAGGATATCAATATAGAACTATAATGCTTGATATATGAAAGGAACTTTATTCTTAGGAACAACTAAAATACATTGACAAGTATGTTAGATTTAATATATCCCACCATTCTACTAATTCAAATTCATGTTGCATCATAGGATCCCAAAATCAAACCTAAAGGCTTCATTCTCACTAGACTTGATAGCCTAAATATGGAAACAAAACTATATTACTGATGGGTATCTATAGAACTAGTGCGGCTGGGTAAAATTACAAACAAGCTAAAGACACTAGCTCAAAATAATCCATTTTGATCATTGTTTAAGATGGAAAGCCATAATTGGCTCACCTTGCTAATTAAATCCACGCATAGGATGATGGAAAAAGTCATGGACATGACCTCCTATAGGCTCCATTCTACCTTCAAGGTTCACTAATTTGTCATGGATTAGTTTTTGACCTCTTAGTGGATGCCATCATGCACAAAATCCACCATTGGTTCTTTTGGAGATTGTTCATGAACCTTATAGCTTAGTTCCTATTTTTGTTCTTGTCATGAGCCAATTGGTCTAAAAGGAAAGGCAACTCAACTCTACCTCAATGCATCATCATGAGTCATGTATCAAAGGGAAAAGGAATCTCAACTCTACATGGATACATCATCATGAGGATACATCAGCATCATCATGAGGATACAACATCATGAGTCATTTGCACTGAGTGTGTAAATTCACTAGTGTGATTAAGAAAAATTGAATTAGACAGGATTTGTCTCATTTATTAGTGCTACTAATCTTTAAACAACCTTTTTTTGTTGATTTCTCTTATAATATTTAGGAATTTTATTTATTGCTTGAAATAATTTTCTATTAAATACTATGTAGGACTATTAATAAATATATTCTTATAATGTTTAACTCTCTTTTACTGACTTCAAACATTTCTCATACAAGCACTATCATCTCTAGTACATTAGAGCTAAAATCTATTAACATTTTTTCCAAGTCATGTACTTCACAAGCTTTTGCCCTTTATGTTGCCACTATGCATTATGCATGAAAGGCCTATTTAACCATGGCTTTGAGTAAAATATTGGGTTTTGGACTATAGGTTGTGAGAATTTATGGTTTTTCTTTTGGTGAGTGATCTTATAAATCTTAGGAATTTTATTTCTTTCTTGAAATAATTTTCCATTAAATGTTATTATTAAGTATTAATAAGGATATTATGAGAATATTTAAATTTTTTAATAAGTTCAAACTTTTATCATATTAGCATTGTCACTACTAATACATGGTTGACCTGTCCCTTAACAATTTTTTGAAACCAATGTACTTCACCAGGTTTTAGTCCTTGATGTTGCTACATTGCATTATACATCAAGGACTTCTTTAATCATGGTAGTGATTAAAATTTTGGTTTTAGGTTTGTGAGAATTTATGTTTTTTCAATGAAATTCATGTTGAAAACTACTATTTAAAGTTTTAAAAAATACTGATAAATTTATCTTCCACTGGGATCTTAATCATGGGTGTGGCTAGACACCACCACTTCTCTTAGTGTTTTTGGTTCTCACTAAAAAATGAGATGGTTGTTCAGTGATTGGGACCAAAGAACAAAAATAAATATGTTTAGTGACCATTGAGATCCTAGACAATTGTTTCTTTAAACACCATCACTTCTATCATTTTATAATTCTAACAACTATGTAGCCATAAAAATTCATGAATAGAAGACCTGCTTTAGTAAAAAATCTTACATTCTCTAACAACAATATAGATTTTATGTTTAGGAGCCTATTTCTATTAGAAGCCGAGAACCACACACTATTCCACCAATTAAACTTTACTTCAGGGCTCATTGCAATTTCAATGGACACATACATGCTTAACTGTACTCATCCTAGAGCTCTCACCCTTTAAGGGTTGTTCATGCTCTTAAGAATCTACACCTTCATTCAAGTTTTGCATGAAACTTGTGTGGCTAGAAGATTATATAGAACAATAATTTTTGATATAAGGGAACATTATGCTTAGTAACAACCAAATACATTGACAAGTATGTTGGATTTATTTTTGTAAATCAAAATTGTTTGTTAATTCACATTCATGTTACATTGTGATAGGCTCCAGAAAAAAACATTAAGGCCTCATTCTTATTAGACATCATGGCCTAAATATGGAAACAAATCCACATTAAAAATAAGCTAATGACACTCTAAAGCCATTTTCTCATAACCCAATATAACCAAAAAATCCCACTTAGCTAAAAAAAACCCATTTTCATGATTAATGTTCAAGATGGAGAGCAAGAATTGGCCCACCTTGCTAATTAACTCTAGGCAGAGGTTGATGGAAAGCCTCATGGACATGACCTTGTATATGCTCCATTCTACCTTCAACATTCACTAATCTGTCATGGATTTTTTTTTGACCTCTCACTCGATGACATCATGCCCAAAATCCACAGTAGGTTCTATTGGAGATAGTTCATGACCCTTATATCTTATTTCCTATCCGTGTGCTTGTCAAGAGCTAGTTGTTCTGAATAAATTGTAATTTACTCCCATTCTATGTGTCAAAGGGAAAAGGCATCTTGACTCTACATGGATACATCATCATGATTCATTTGCATTGAGTGCGTCAATTCAGTAGTGTGATTAAGTAAAGTTGAAGTAGACAGGCTTTGTCTCATTTCCACTTTACCAGTGCTATTAATCTTTAGCATTTTACCTTTCTTTAAGAATTTTATTTATTGCTTGAAATAATTTTCAATTAAATGCTATGTAGAACTATTAATAAAATGCTTGAAATAATTTTCAAATAAATGCTATGTAGAACTATTAATAAGGATATTATGAGAATATTTAACTCTTTTTTTCTAACTTCAAACATTTCTCATATTAGCACTATCACCTCTAATACCTGAGTGTGATAAATTAAGTGTCTATTAATAGTTTTTTCAACTTATGTACTTCACAAGCTTTTAGCTCTTAATGCTTCCACTTTGCATTATGCATGAAAGTCCTTTTTAACCATGGTGGTGAACATTTTTTTTGGTTTTGGACTATAGGTTTGTGAGAATTTATGGTTTTTCTTTTCTTGAGTGATCTTATAAATTTTAGGAATTTTATTTCTTTCTTGAAATAATTTTCCATTAAATGCTATTCATAAGTATTAATAAGGATATTCTTAGAATATTTTAATTTTTTAATAACTTCAAATATTAACACTATCACTACTAACTACGGGTACTTCACAATTTTTAAGTCCTTATGTTGGTACTTTTCATTATACATCAAGGGCTTCTTCAATCATGGTAGTGAACAAAATTTTGGCTTTTGGACTTCATATTTGTGAGATTGTATGTTTTTTCCAATGAAATTCATGTTGAAAATCATTATTTAAAGGCAAAAAATACATATAAATGTATCTTCCATTGGGATCCCAATCATGGGTGTCTTTAGACACCACCACTTCTCTTAGTGTTTTGTGTTCTCTTATCAAATCTCCCTAAAAAATGAGATGGTCGATGAATGATTGGGACCAAAACTCCAAACATTTTTTTTTAGTTACCATTGAGATCCAAGACAACTTGTCTTTAAACAACACTACTTCTATTATTTTGCAATCCTAACAACTATGTAAGCAAGATAATTGTTTAATAGAAATCTTGCTTTAGTGAAAACTCTTAAATTCTCTAACAACAATATAAATTTTATGTTTAGGAGCCTATTTCTATTAGAGGAAAAGCACCACTTATTTTTACACCAATTAAGTGTCAATTCACCGAGGGGTTCAATTTAGATGGAAACAAACATGCTTAACCCTACTCATTGTAAAGCTCTCACCCATTAGGGTTTGTTCTAGATCCTAAGCATCTCCGGCTCCATTCAAGTTTGACATGCAACTTGTGTGGCTAGGAGATTAATATAGATATGTAATGTTTGATATAATATTGGAACATTATTCTTAAGAACAACTAAAATAAATTGACAAGTATGTTGGATTTACTTTCCCTCACCCTTATTTTCTATAAAAGTAAATTTTCTATTAATTCACATTCATGTTACATCTTGATAGGCTCCATAAAACAAACTTGAATGTATAAATATTATTAGACTTGATGTCCGAAAGATGGAAACAAAACCATATGAAAAACAAGCAACTAACACTAGAAAGCCATTTTCTAATAACCCAATTGTTTCTCCGAAAACTAGTGTCTTGTTGAACAACTATCCCTCTAGGTTTGGGAGCTATGCTAGAAACAACAGTTTAAAGAAATTCAACGATTTCTTGTATGTGTAATGCATAAGAGAAAGATAATGAAACCAACCTCGAACTTCTGCTTAATCCCTTGCTTGATCTCTCTCCCCCTTGACAGAGCTTTCAACTCCTCCCCGTACTTAACCCGCTTAGAGAGTACCTACACAAACACAACAAGAAGTCGACCATGTGAAAAATTGTTTGATTACCGGTCATTGATGTATACCATTAACAAACGCAAGACTACTCACTCATAATTATGATGAGAGCCAAGGTACCGAGTACAATATAACAAGTGTAAATAAATGAGCTAAAGTCGAACACTTGGAAGAATCTATCAATCTAGAAACAATGATGTTTGCCCACTGTCGATAGCGAAGGAGTCTACCATTGATGACTGCAAACCCTAAGGTACTCCCAAATGGACTCTAGACCTTGTTCCGAGAGAAATTAGTTGAAGTTGATGGGAAAAGATCTCCTCGAAGGAAGGAATCAAGGCATCTTTTATCAATCCACCGTGAGTGTAACCTGTAGGCCAATAATGTGGAAGGATTCAGATGGATAAAGATGTAGTAACCCAACCGAAGCACGTTTCTGGCATACACAAGATGTAGCTAGCACACGATAGAAACTCTCTCAACCAATCAATAATGAAATCTAACAGAGAGGTGAGGAATCAACCAATAGGGTCAAATGGAAACCAAGGTACTACATGAATCCTAATGTGTGATAATGAAAGATGACGTCAAACACAAGGGAAACCACTGAGTCAAAGAGTCATGATACTCGTCGATGTTGACCACAAGGTGACCAATCAATAATGAAAATAGGGCTAGGGTGTGGCTCTAGATCCACTCTCAGAGAAATTTCTCGTAGTCGATAAGAGCAAGACCAAGCAACAAGAAGTCAATGGAGACCTTTTCAAACCATCACGAGCAAAGGACCACATAGCTGATGTGATAATGAACATGACTCTCACAACGAGGGACGACCGACTGAAAAATAGGTCAAGAGACACCACAAAAGGCCAACTCATGTTTACTTCCCTTGAACAAGAGCACGACTCAAATGTTACTACATGGTGGCATATAATAACTTTTTATAAGTTTTGTGATGGAGGAGGGAGATGCAAACTCTCCGTATGAGATGTAAACCCTCGTGATGCAAGGGTTGACCTTGACCTTGCAAAGGCTGACCTTGTACATACACATATAAGGCTTGTTGTTTCCAAGGCTGACCTTGTTGCTGCAAAGGATGACTTTGTTGTTGTACAGGTTGGCCTTGCGGCTGCAATGCTTGTCCTTGTGAGGATAAAGATTGGGAGGATTGTTGTACAAACTGAGTTAGCAACTCCAAAGGTTGCTCCCACTATTGCAAAGGTTACCCTTGTAGTTGTAGTAGTTGTCCTTGTTGTTGCAATTCTTTCCCTTGCTTTTATAAATATTGCCCCTACTACTGTGAACGCTTCCCTTGCTGTTGTAAAGGTTTTCCTTATTGCTGCAAAGGTAGCTCGACAGTTCGTGGGGTTATACCTTGAGGGTTTTTATAGTTCTCAAATTGGATCTAGGCATATCCGGTAGGCACAGTGGATTGAGCAGGCTAAACATAAGGTCCATCTTGCGGAATGTAAGGTGGATTAACCAAGGCTTGTGAACCATATGGGACATAAGCTGGTTGGAATGGTACCTAAGCCATATATGGCAATTGGTATTGGATGTTACCTAACCCGGAATGACCAACCGGGCTAGGAATAACACCGTCAAAAGGTTGATCTTTCCAGCCATGTGAGTTTGTAATCCAATCACACTCGTTTTGCCTGACATGAGGGGAATATTCAGATCTTGGCCCATAGGTGGTGGAAAAGTCTATCCACTTGTTGTACAGATAGAAGAGCTTACCGAGACTTGAGCCAAGACTCTGAGTTGAACTCGAAGAGTTAGTCGAAACGCCAAAACAAGTCGAGACATAATGGTAGGTTGAACCAGAACTAAAGTGACTTCAGTTTGCACAATCGGTGGAGAGGTTGTATTCTGAATGAACGGGCCTGATTTAGTCATAGAATTGGAAGACCAAATGGGGTTCTCATACAATGATGAGGCACTCAGAATGCTCGAAACCAATTGAGCTAAATAATTATAACCATGTGGCAACATGGGTTCACTAATCTCAGGAAAGCTAAGAGACGTGACTCTTCTTGTATAAGGAAATCCTTCTGGAGGAAATTCATATCCCCACTCATCATCTACATGAGGAGTATGGGTAGCGGAAACTTCTGAATGATCTGGATAGGAGACTGGGATCTCACTTTCTAACTACAGAGATGGAAACAATTGGCAACGAGGAATGAGGGATGTACGAGGAGATAACTCCAAAGGAATACCAGGCCAATCGTACAAACTGTATGAATGCTCAGGACATATCACAACAGGGTCTAACAATGGATTTGATGGATAGACAATTAACCTTTGCAGACTTTCAAGAATCTGCATACTCTCACGAGTCTGAATAGGATTATCACAGGAATCTAGATCAGATTCGTGAGGTGACGACAAATTTGATGGAGGCGGATGAGAAGACAAAGATTGGATATTCAGAACAATTCCAAGTTCAACACCTTGATCCTCAAGTGACTAAGGAAGTTCTGGATGAACTCCTTGGGAGGACCCTTCATTATGAGACAATGAAGGGGAACTATGAGATGGACTCAATGGTTCAGCCATGGTGGCTTCCCCTCAACAACAAAAAAGGAAAGGAAAAATTTGTTTAGGGCTTTAACAATATTGAAATTAAAAGGAAATTACTCAATTTGGTCTAAGAAGAAACTTCTTTGGATGAGATTTTTATCGTAGGAAATTATTTTTTAGGAAAAAAAACACTACCTTTTCATCTTTTAAGAATAGAGAAAAGGGAAAAAAGGTGACTCTAGTTGCGTTCAATAGTTTTACAAGCTAGAAAAGACAAGTTTCTCAATGATCTTTTCAAATTTAAATAGTCAATAAAGATCAAATGATTGCTCAATTGAATCTAGGTAAAAGGAGTACCAAGTAACTGTGAACTGCAATATACACCTTAGTCAATAAATTGACCAAGGACTTGATGTACATGCTAGAAATCTCCTCGAATGTTGTGTTCGGTGTATCACATTTATAGAGCGGCAGACTCGGCTTCCTACGGATAAAGGATAGCAACCTAGGGTGGTCTCCCTTTATACACGCAACATTATGGGGAGAACAAATCCATGCTAGCGTTGTCTAATGCCAAAATGAAACACACCTGGTAAGTTTTTAAGACACCAGAACACCTCTCTAACCTAGATCACTTGATAGGATCGGTAATATTTAAAACGCTCCTTAGGTTCATTGATAGATTTTAAACTTGGTCTTGTAATTATGTCTCAATTTGAAGGCCTTAATGATGTTACTTGCTCTTAAAATGAAAACTAGATGATGAAATGAAATCCTTTAATTCGATGAAAGCTATCTATGTAGGGAAGAAGATCACTCAAATCATGCATCAAACCCAATGCAAAAATGCATCCATGAAAATCTTCAAACTCTTAAATTCAAAATATGAAATCTAATCTTTGATCTGATAAGCAAATATAATGCCAAATCAAATCTTAAAGTAAACCTTCCTTAATATATAATGATGTTCTTTCTCTTTTTCAAAATGAAACTAATGTAATCGAGTGCAAAGTAACATAAAATGAAAGCAAACCAAGACATATGAAATATCTTTCACATCTATGATCTGAATGCAACTCAAAATGCTTTGAAAACTATGAAACGAATAACACTTTCAATTTTACTTCGAAACATAAAAACTTCAAAGAAAACACTTCTTTTTTTATTCCAATGAGACAATCGATTTCTAATCTATCATTCGTCAAATGAAGCTTAGGTAGCTTTCACTATATCCGCTAATGAAAACAACGTAAATCACAAGAACCAAAAAATGACCTACAAAGTATGTGTGAACACACGAAGACTCTTCAACGCAGGAAATTGATCTATGAATTCTAATGGGCAGACCAATGAGTGGATCAAGGTTGACCTAGAAGACCTAGAACCCGAAAAGGCTAATCAAACTTCAAGGAAACTCAAGCCAAGTTAAAAGAAAATTGTAATCATACAATGAGAGGGTAAATCAAGGAAACACATGTAAATCACAGAGAGAAGACACCTAGAACTAAAAGTTAGAGAGAAAACCCTCAATTTCTTAATTTTATGCAATCATCCCACCTCTTAGGAGTAAAGTAGTGATCATCACTACCTTAACTAGAAAACCCGTGGTATCATTGTGACTATGAGACTCAAATCCGTGATCATCAAGGAAAATAGAAATGAAATCCAAAATTTTCAAAAACAGCTCAAGTTAACAATATTCAGGCTTCTTGAGTGGAGTCACCAATTCATTGAGAAGGTTAATCCTCTATGTGGATAAAGAAAATCCCTCTAGCCCAATGAGTGGGCCTAGCAAGTGAAGGGAAAATCAACTAGACATCTTCCTAGATTATGGTTGAAGAGTAGAACAAGAGAGGTGGCCTACCTTGCTCTGATGCTAATCCGATTTCCTTTGTTGAGATCCTCAAACCGCTTGTGTCATGGACTTGTTCCTGCTCCTTTCAGCGCTTATTTACTTGCACAAATGACCAAGAGAAAACAAAGCATGCCAAAACCAATAGCAAATCCAATAATAACCTACTTAGTTGATCAAGAAATGCCAAGACAATACATAAATGAACATATATATTTTGGAAAGTTGCACCAAATATTGTGTTATTATTTAAAGAATAAAGGAGAAGCTTACAACCATAACCTTGATGTTGAAAGGTTCTCCTTGAGTGTTAATCCATGTCCAAGCAAAGAAATTCTCCAACACTCCTTCTCCAAGTCTAATGAATAGCCTCTAAGAACAAGCTCAACATAAGGGTGAAAATGGACTATCAACCATTTGGGAATGGTAGAGGGGGAATTTATAGCCTCGGAGAGGGAGTTAGGCCTCCTTGAATGATCTGAAAATCACCCTTGAGTGACCTCAGTTAAATAATTATTAAATGAAGGTATTACAGACTCATGTGCTCGTGTGTGTCTATGTTATTTTAGGCAATAGATCGATCTGATTGCAAAATACGCAGACACTGGAAATATGGAAAACAGCAAGAGAAACACAGTAAGAAAATACAAGAACACAATAATTAATAAGGAGTTCACCCTATCCTCCAGGGCTACGTCTCCAGTCCAACTTTCAGTGGTGGCCTTCTTTTATTGTGTCTTTAAAGTAGAGAATTACAATGAGGAGCTCACTTGGAGTCTCCTGAAACAGATAAGGTTTGGTAGGGTGGTTCTTGGATCCCCCAAGACACTAGAGTGCACAGAATCTTTTCCTTAACAGAACTTGACCTCTCTGGTCTTTAATGGGAGGAGCCCAATGTGGTACTCAATTCCAGACAGATCCTCTCAGGGATGGTTTCAACCTCTCAAGATCTCTAGCCGCTCGATGTTGCCTTATGCTACAGGTCAGCTTGGCCCTCTGTCTCTTCTACTTTTTGTTTCCCTGTCTTCATTCTCTTCTCTGTGTCCTCTGTTCTATGTTTTTTCATGGCTTAAAGCTAATCTGTCTCACAATTGTTTGATTCCCCTTCCACCTCCATCGGATCACCTGCTGTTGTTCACTTGGAATTCCTTGTCTCTGTGTCATGATTAATGGCTCACACGGAGTGGCCACTTGTCCTCTTGCGAATTGCACGAGCTCTTGCTTGTCAGTTTGGTTTTCGAGTTACATTGTGGAGTGACTCATCTTCCATCTCAGCAGTTAAATCAAACATTAGAATTCTTTATGACGTGGCTTAATCCCCTATCACATTTGGTTTCCCCATCGAGTGGGATCTCCACCATTAGATCTCTGACTTTATTTTCTCATTTCGCGTGGTTGACTTGCTCAACCATTAGCATGCGATGAGCAGTGGTTTTCTCTCTCATCTGCCTGCCACGCATCGAGAGTTGAATGGAATCGCTCGTTTTCCTCCAAATCCACTTACCACCCAAGGGTGCCCCTGATATATTTCTGGTTTTGGAGCATAGGTCCCGCCTCTCAGCTTAGCGCTTTCTTGACGGTTTTCCTGGCTTCCATGTGACTGAATGCTTTGGGGCCTCTCCTTCTCGAGGGGTTTTTCCCAGCGATGCATGATTAGCAGCAAATCGGGCATCAGAAATGCCCTTTGTTTCCCGATCCGAGCTTCCCAATGGCAATTTTTGCCTCCTATACTGTCTCCATGGGCCTCGGTAAGCACGCTTTGACCGAGGTCCTCATTGTTCCTTGCTAGCTGCAAACTGCCATTGTCAAAAGTCTTCCTCATCGCTCTTTGTTTACAAATTCGAAGTCTTTCCTGATTTGATACAATCATGGCATTTTGATTATCTTCATGGATCCAATTCAGATCACGGCCTTCCCACTAAAAAATCTTTTGGACCACCAATAGTTGGTTTTCAAGCATCGATTAAGTGAGGGTACAATTGTCTCACTTGTCCAATCTCTATCCACTTTGCACTGCTCGGCTTTGAACCCTTGAGCCCAATTCTAAGGTACTCAACATCTCCCCTGCACGTCATCCTCAACTTCTTGTCCAAAACTATGTCTTCCTGCAATTCATTAAGATATTCAAGTAGCAGGTCATCAATAGAAGGAAATTGACGCTTCTCTTCAGGATCCTCAATTAGAGAGGGTTCAGACAATCTCAAGCAATCTACATTTACGACTGAGTAGATGTGCATGTAGGCTAGTAGATCAAGGTGAAAAGAATTTTCACCAATCTTCTCAAGTATTTTGAAAGTTGCATACCTGATAGGCTTTAGATTTTTACCTTCACCTTGCATCATGTCGTTGTTGATATATAGCCACACTTGGCCACCAACTTGGAAACTATGCTCCATCCGATGCTTGTCATGCCTTGCCTTGTATTTGGCTTGGCTCTTTTCCAGCTGTTCCTATACTGCCTGGAGGATCCAATGGATTTGTTAAATGAACCTAGTTGCCCTGTCCACATCATAGTGTCCCTCAACTATGGTTTCTTTACCAAAGACAAAATCCAAAGGAGACCCGGGTGTGAAACCAAAACAGGTCTCAAAAGGAGATCTCTATGTAGAAGAATGGTTTTCTCTATTGTCAGCATGTTGCACATAACCATGCTCATCCCAAAGCTTATGATGTCTGCTGCAATATGCTCTGAGTAACTGGATCACTTTCTTGTTAACTACTTCTGTCTGGCCATCAGTTTGTGGATGAAAAGTTTTGATTTTCTTCAATTTGGTGTCCATGAGTTCCCACAGACTTGACCAAAACTTCCCCACAAATCGGGTGTCTTGATCAGATACAATGGAAGTGGGTAATCCAAAATGAACCCATACATGTTTGAAGAATAGTTTTGTAGTTTGTTCAGCTGTAATTTGTTTATTACAAGGTATCAAAATACACATTTTGTTGAACCTATCCACAACAACATATAGATAAGCATGACCCTTCATAGATTTAGGGAGTCCTCCAACAAAATCCATTGAAACACTTTCACAAGGGTAAGAAAGAACTGGTAATGGAGTGTACAAGCCTAGTTTTCTATTGCTGGGCTTGCTTTTAGCACACATAGTACACCCTCTTACATATCTAGAAACTGTCTCGTTCATTTTTGGCCAATAACAAAATCTTTGCAGCTGCGCAACTGTTTTACTTACCCCAAAGTGACTTGATATTAGAGAAGTATGTGCTTCTCTAATTATCTTTATTCTCTCAATCTATGGAATGCATAACTTCCCACAATGGTATAAGAGTCGGTCCTTTACATGATAATCCAATTCTTCTACTCTTTTGCCTTAACTTAAAGTTGCATATACATCTTTAAAGTCTATATCTTGAGCATAATGTTCAGTGTAGCTTTCATGTAGCACAAAATTATGCTTAAGTATAGTAGATGCAGTTATAATGGATCTAGATAACATGTCTGCAACTTTATTGTGTATTCCCTTTTTATATCTGATGACTAAATGAAACTGTTGTAGAAAACCCATCAATCTATATTGTCTTGATTGCTGCAACTTAGTTTGGGAGTGTAGATATTGAAGTAGTTGATGATCAGTATGTATTACTCTCTCTTTTCCCATTAAATAATGTTTCCACCTTTTCACACTCTGAACTAATGAATACAATTCTTTATCATATGTAGGATAGTTAACTACTTCACGATTAAAAGTCTGAGAATGATAACATATGGGTTTATAGTGCTATGTCAAAACTGCTCCCATGGCATAGTCACTAGAATTTGTTTGGATCTGAAATGGTCTTTAAGATCAGTTAGTGCTAGCACAGGTGCTTTACTAATCTTTTCTTTCAAGGTGTCGAAGGCTTTTTGATGTTTGCCTCCCCATTGAAACACCTTGTTCAATCCTGTTAAAGCATGTAAGGGAGCTGCAATTGAGGAAAAGTTAGAAATGAACTTCCTCCAATATTGTGTTGCGCCTAAGAAGCTTCTAACTTCTGTAGCAGATTTGGGTTTAGGTCAGTTTACAATGACTGCCACCTTAGAGGGATCTATCTTCAATTCACGACCCCCTACTATATGACCCAAGTAATTTAGAGATGTTTTTCCAAATTCACATTTTGAGAGTTTAACATGAATTTTTCTCTTTTCAAAACATCCAATGGTTGCTTAACATGATTTAAGTGTTCTTCCCATGTTTTACTAAAAATTAGAATGTCATCGAGATACACAATAACAAAATCATCAAGAAATGGTCTGAGTACATCATTCATTAATCTCATGAAAGTAGTAGGAGCATTAGTTAAGCCAAAAGGCATAACCAGCCACTCATACAATCCCTGCTTTGTTTCGAAAGTGGTCTTCCATGCATCCTGTTTTGCAACTCTGACCTGATGGTATCCACTGTGCAAGTCTAGCTTGGAGAAATAAACAACTTCCTTCAATTGATCTAAAAGATCACGTATGTGAGGAAGGGGATAATGATTTTTTATTGTTATTCTATTGAGTTTATCAGTAATCAATGCAAATTCTCCATGAGCCATCTCTCTTTCTCACCAAAACGATTGCTGACCCACATGGTGATGTGCTAGGCTTGATGAACCCCTTCTTGAGCAACTCCTACACCTACTTCTTGATTTTAGCATTCTCTAATGCAGACAACCTGTACATTCCAATGTTAGGCAATGGAGCATCTTGCTGCAAAATAATATCATGCACTATTTCCTTTTGGGTGGTAGACCTTTAGGTTCTTGAAACAAGATATCATACTCTGAAACAACCTTTTCTAAATCAGCTTGCTATTTAGCATTAAAACCCTCAAATACATTGGTTTTATCAGGTTTCTTTTCCTTTACAACCATCAGTAAGAATATTTTTCATGAATTTATCATTCATTTCATCTGCCCTGAGTTTATGAGAGTATAATTATTCTTGAGCTTATGAGCTCTTTCAAAGTATTTGATTCCATCTTTAACAAGTAGATACTTGCTCTCAGCTCTATAGAAAATTGCTTTCCTATCATACAAGTAAGGACTTCCTAAAATAATTCCACATATATCCAAAGGAATTATGTCTCATTCAACCTCATCTACAAATGCTGACCCAAAAGAAAACTTGAGTTTGCACTGTCTAGTAACTTGTAGTTGTGCTTTATCATTCAACCATCCTAATGGGTATGGTTTCTTGTGAGTTGTAGTTGCTAATCCCAATTTCTTTACAATTGCTTCAGAAATCAAATTTACTTGTGAGCCACTATCGAACAAAGTATCAATCTTTTGATGTTTGGAGATAACTCGAATATGGAAAAGTTCATGTCTTTTTCTCTCATTTTCTTCGTCAATAATAGATTGAGAAGAATTACCAGTAGATGCTTCATAATTCTTACCTTTTATACGTGTGGTTGCAATGGTTGTTTCATCTCCCCAGTCTGACCCCAAATCATTCTAAATAGCTGCAACAATCTTCTTCTTCTTTCCCTTGAACTTCTTAGGTCTCAGCGATGGATGCAGAATCCAACAATGCTCCTCATAATTCCCATCCTTTTTACAGTGAGTGCATGAAGCTTTGATTTTTTTTTCAGTGTTAGCCTTCCTTGCTTTCCATTTCTACTTTCTTTTCTCCTTGTTCTTGGTTGCAATGTGTTAACAGGAAAAGTGTCTATTCAGAACGACCTTATCCCACTGAGGTGTGACAGTGACCTCAGAAACAAACAGGGAAACTACTTTCGTATTCTCCTTTATGAACTATAAACGAAGAGGAATAGGATCAACTAACCTGTGTCTTGCGCTAGTCCTTTGATCCAATCTCTCTCCTCTTTGACAGCTTCGAGCTATCTGCTCCCTTACTTGCCCAGCTTCACCAAGTTCCTGTAAGATCACAGAAGAAGGAAACTACACAAAGACATGGATTTATATTCATAAATAGCTTAGGATCAGATTGAAGCTAAACATACAAATTTAAACAACATCAATGATATACATGCATGTAGGAGAAACTCAAATAGTTTTATTGATAATACAAGAAGATCCAGGAGGAGTTACAACCGATGATTCCTGATCCAGCATCAACCTCCCAGCATAGAATCCCCTCTTCACCTCCAACAAAGCATAAATCACCCATTACTCTGATATCTATCTCAAAACCAACAACAATTCTCTGCAATGTACAAAATTCCAGCCCCTGGATCTCTTGGTGAGGGATCCATATATAGATGTATGCAAAAAGGATGATTCAGCTCATGAATTGATTAGTGGCTTCTCTCTGTCATTTCTTGCTTCCACTTGGAGACTGAGAGCCTCTTACTCATCACTGGTCGAATTCAGTGAGGCAAGTGTCATTGGGGAAGATTCTGGAAGCTTCCATTGTCTCTCCACCTCGTGGAATGACTCTGCCACTTGTCATTTCCAGCTCAACGCACCCTGGTAGTGCATTTAGGTGTGTTGCAATGCACCTAGCTAGTGTATTTGGGTGCTTTGCAACGCAGCTAGCTAGTGGAGCAGCTGAAATGATCCTGATTTGACTAGTTCTGAGCAGTTTCTGGTGGAGAACTTCTGGGAGAAGCTGTAATTTGTTGAACTTGTTTCTTTAGGAGATGGAACAACACTTTTAGGGACTTAGGATCCCTTGGTTTATGGAAATTTCATGCTTAGAGCTGTAAGGCACAAAAATTTCTATAACAGTTGCCCCCTAAAGTATGAGGCCGTTTATCGGGTGAAATGCTTTATTAGGAGGATCCGAAGTTCTTCCAATGCTGGGAGGAGACCTGTAATAAGATACAATACAATACATTATCTTCATATTGTTTTCATGATCTAGCTGAGGCGGGCATTCCCATGCTCAGTCTTTATAAATTCATTTTCATGTACATAGGACAGACAATCGTCTGATGGTAGACTGATGATTCTGATGGAGTCATCATCCTTTTTGTAGGATGATTATCTGTGCTGCAATGCTGTACATTTCAATGTCTTTATTTTTTCTGAATATATATCGCAGCCCGGATGGTTGAAACTAGATCCGGGGTCTTCAATCTCATCCAATCTTCACTCGAAGTACAAGTCGATCCATGTGAGAAATGTTTTGAAGTCGAACATGGAAAGACATCGCTTGATTACTAGTCAATGATGTAAACTGTTAACAAGCGCGAGAGGAATCACCGATAATGATAATGACCCTCAAGGTACTACAGTACAATTCACGTGGTGTGAATAAAGGACTTGGCGTCGAACACCACGCAAAATCTTTCGGTCAAAGGTCATTGATGTATACCTGTCACCGGAAGTGAGAAACTTGCCATTGAGGCATGCAAACTTCAAAGTACTGAAGGGGTTATTCCTAGATCAACTTCTTGGATAATGAGCTGATGTCGACAAGAAGCGATCCATCAAAGGAGGGCCTTAATGAATCCCACATCAATGACACGGAACGGAGCAAATGATTTTGATGGAGGTGAAAACGATCTGATGATATATGGTTCAGGGTGGCGGTCATGAAAGAATGAGGTATAATGTATGGTAGTGGATGGGACATGGGTGACTTCTCTGGATGACTTCTCTTGAACATGTCGACGACACTCATGTGATGGATTGGTAGCATTTACCCCAAATGTGGATGGTATGGTGTGACCATGGTGATGTGACCGGTGAATGAAACAACCCAACCCGACTCAGGCACAGAGTGGAAGTGTCATGTTCAAGAGCGACTTGCTACCAACAAAGTTTCTTTGAGTTTTCTTCCCAACTTTTCCCCAGTCATTGCTGACCAGTACCTCTTTATTTTTGACAAGCTTGAGGAGGATAACATATGCTTGTTCTATAATTTTCCCTTCGGGCAAACCCATCGCTATGTTTTAATGAGCCTAGCGATAGTGAAACTCGTTCTCGCCTAAAGACAAGTTTGTCGCTATTAATCTTTTTAACGAGTCTAACGACAAAGATAACTCGGTCCTTTTCATTTTTAGAGAGTCTAAAAAGGTACGTAAAGGTAACTCCAAAATTCCTTTTTTGTCATCTAATCCCTTAAGTCTGAAAAAGTATAAAACAATACAGAAGGGATGAATTTTCGATCGCTTTAATGAGCCGAACAAAACAAGCGCTCGATCTTTTTGTGCAATAATCCCTCAGGTCCAAAAAGATAAAAACCTAGAGGATGGATAGCACTTCCTGTCGCTTTAACGAGCTGGAAGGCCAGAACTCGAAAATCTTTTCATATTTTACGAGTTAGTTGAAAAGAGCTTAAAGAAGACTCGTCTTTTGAGGAACGAGTGATAAAATGGGTAGTAGCTGATTCCAGGTAAGGTTTGGAATTTTCAAATCACGACAGTGTCACAAGGATGGCTGGTGAAATCACTCTTCGCAGCTGTTCCTCAAAATGGGTAAACAATCAAATGGAGGTGAATGATCGGCCAATGGAAAGGTGGATGTGACGGTGCAAACACGACCAAGGCTTTAATCGCTGAAAATGCTTCATTCACGGTGGTTATTTACCAGGGGATAGTTCATTTTTTAACGAGCTTAAACGCAGGTGGAAACATTTGCTCGGACTTATGTTTATTTTTTAACGAGCTTGAACTATGCGCTAAAAGTGCTCGATTAATCCAGTCATATGATAAGAATGTCTCATATAAAAGCAGCAATCTTTCGAGTGTTGCCCCACATCCTTTCTTTATGCAAGTTAGGAAACGACCAATCCTACGAGTTTAAAGGGTTAGAGGTCCTACAAATTTAAAAAATAAATAGTCGCTCTTCGCTTTCATTCCAAAAGGTTTGCATGCCCCCAAGTATAAAACAGAGTTTCAAGGTTACCCCTCAATTTGCAGACAAAACATTTGTTCTATCAGGTGAGGCCTACCTCTTACAGGTTACCCAAAGATTTTTCTATTTACGGTGTAAACAAAAAACTTCTTCGGCGATGTTGCTCGAAATAAACAAAGGTGAGTGACGATGCCCGCCAACTCACATAACTTTGACAAGAGAATCTTATTCTAGAATAACCCCTCTTCCACTGATAGACGGGGTACAGACTAGTCATATTCTCCCGCGGAAACCTACTCTATACCCGAAGTTTTCCTGCCGAGGCAGAACAGGATGCATGCCCCCTGGGTTTCAATCATATCCTTCCAAATTACTCGTGCTTATCGGGAGGTTGGACTGGGGATTGAGACATTTCTTGCGTGAAGAGACCATTTAGGGACGGTTTATGACTATTTGCTATGCGTGATCCAGGAAATGAAAGCTGGTCCACGAGCTTGACCACTCTTCCTTCGTGCGGAAAACACATTACTCTAAAGAGTGAGGAGACAATGGCTCCCATTCAATAAATATAGTCTCGTCCAAGGAGTAGGTTATAATCCAAGGGTCCTTGAACCACCATGACGTTCATGCAAACTGTCTTCCCTCTCAATGTTATGGGCACATCGGGAAGGATCCCTAAAGGTCGACTGGTTCCTTTATCAAAGCCTGTCAGATTTCTCATTTCAAGCAACAGCGATGGCGAACCAAGCACTTTCCAAGCAATAGAGGAAAGGATACTCACAGAAGCCCCCTCATCTATGATGGTACCAGCTATGACCATTCTATATATTTGAATGATAATTCGGAATGGTATGCTTGTTGGCAAACGGGGTTTGCCTAGTTGATTCCAATCGAAGGAGACAACTGGGTTGCTTGGAGGTGGGACCGAGTAGACGGTCGGGTATGGCTCTGACAAACTTCCTTCCTGCGGTAAAGGAATGGGTGGATTGCCCCCATGTTCATCGGAGTCTATGTTGATGAAGAGAATTTGGACGGTGTCATCCTTGTTCTCTTCAATGATAGTATCATCCGAAGATAAAACCTCTGAAGGCAAGACCGGGTCAATTGCCGCCTCGACCTTTTGACTTTCGTCTGGTATGGATTCAGTTGGTTTATCTTCAATGATAGACACTTCAGCCGACCACCTGAGTGGGCCAGCTAGATTCTCAACTAGTGACGGACTCGGCAAGAGTTTTTTATATCCAGGAGGAAGTCGTAATGGTGAAACCTGACGATCATCCAAAACTCTTTTAGCTTCGTCTAAGAAGGGACAACGGTGGAGGGCATGGTCGCCTTCACACAGTTTACAAGGAAATCTAGCTTTCCCATTTTGTCCTGGGGCTTCACTTTCACTAGTTGACGGTGTGCTTTCAACATGATCTCCAGAGGTTGATGACACCGGATTGTGCAAACGAGGAGACCAGTCCCTTAGTATCCGGGGGATGCAAGGACAATCTCTGTGAAAGTGGTCTCGTCTGCAAATGACACATGGCGATTTAGGCCTGCTCGGTGCTGTGTGTGGATTTTCGTTAGACGACACTCGTTTTCCCCCATTCTCCTTTGGCTCCTTCTTCTTTTTCTCTTTCTTCTTCTTTTCCTTCTTCTCCTTAGGAACTTGGATTTTAGCTTTACCAGTCCCGTCAAGCGAAGAGGAAGGAGGAGAGGAAGAATTAGAGGAAGTAGAAGGCTGGTGGGTAACTCTGGACTCGTCTAATTTCTGATTCGATTGTTCAGGAATAATGGTGTTCTGAACAACATTGGTTGAGAAGAGCCAGACTGGCAAGCCAATTGTCAGTCCTGGAAGCAACAATGTGGCCATATGGGGTGCACCAACATCTCCCCAAGAGGAGAAGGGACTAGGATTTCCACCAAGGGGAATTCCTTGGTTGGTAGGCTCCATTTTCTCAACCTAAAGATCAACGTAGGAAAAGGGTATGAATATTCCGTTTAAAATAAATTTTAACACGCTTTGACACAACTTGTTTTTTCAGTTTTTAAGAGTCGAGAAAAAACAAAAGATGACTCTAGTATCCTTCGATTTTTAATGAGCCTGAAGTGACAAGTGCTCAGATGGACCTTTTCCGTTAAGGAGTCTAAAAAGGAACGAAAGGGACTGCTCTAGAGGTCTAGGTAGAGGGAGTACCAAACCAATCGTAAAAATGCAGAATACTTTTTACGGTACGGCAGTCAATCTTCCCAAATGTTGTGTTCAGTGCATTGTGATCAGTAGGGCGGCTGACAAGGCTTCCTATGGATAAAGGTTTTATGCCTATTGTTATAGACATTTTTGTGCCTTACAGCATTGAGCATGAAATTTCCATAATCTAAGGGATCCAAAGTCCCTAAACATGTTGTTCCTACCCCTAGAGGAACAAGGCTAACAAACCACAGCAATTCACAGAAGTTCTCCACCAGAAACTGCTCAAAAACAAGTCAATTCAGGATCATTTCAGCGGCTACACTAGTTGTTTGCGCTGAATGTCAAAGCCAACACTGGCTATCTGCGTTGAATGTCAAAGGGAACACTGGCTACCTGCGCTGAACGAGAGTGGACATGTGGCAGGCTCATTTCTCAAGGTGTCAAAACCCAGGAAGCTTCCAAAATGACACTTGCCTCAGGGAATTCGCCTCATGATGAGTAAGAGGTACCGAATCTCCAAGTGGAAGCAAGAACCTCCAAGTGGAATCAAGAACTGATAGAGGGAGAGGACACTAGTCAGATCTCAAGCTGACTCATCCTCTCTCCAAATATCTATATATGGATCTCTCCTCCATGAGATCTAGAGGCTGGAATTTTGTTATTGCAAAGAATTGCTCTTGGTTTGAGATTGGAATCATTGGGTGCTTAATGCTTTAAAGGGGGTGAAGATAGGAATTCCATTTTTTGGGAAGGAGATGCTGGATTGGAGCCTTCTGGGTTGTATCTCTTCCTGAACCTTGTTATTCATCAATTGGTTTCTCCTATATGATGATGTATTTTTTGATGTATGAATGCATTAGTATGTTTAGTTTATTTCTAATCCTGAACTAGTTATGAATATGAATCCATGTCTTGTGTAGTGTTCTCTTCTTGTGATCTTGCAGAAACCTCTTGAAGTTGGGCGAGCGAGAAAACAAGTAGCTGGGAACTCTCCAAGAGAAGAGAAGCCGGATCGAGGGACAAACGGAAGACACCAGTTAGTCCACACATCTCTCTCTTCATTCTTAATTCATAAAGGAAGAATACTAGAATAACTGTCTCTGTTTGTTGCTAAGGCACTGTCACACCTTAGGTGGATAGGATCGTCCTGCATAGGCATTTTTCCCCACAACAAATTGGCGACTCCGTTGGGGAGATCTGTTTAGTAATTTTATTTGTGTTTCTATCATTGTTTATTTCATAGACTTGACAGCAACAATCGAACTTCATCTGCTATTCCCGGATGCAAAGTAGACAGTTGCTGCTTTGATCCAATCACTGGACTTGTCTATGATCTGAACAATGGACTCACAAATGATTTGATGATCTTTTGTGATAGATCTTAGTACTCCCTCAAAGCATCCCTTTGATTGTACCTTGCTTGTTGCTTTTATTTGGCCTGAAACAGTGAATTAAATAGCAATCTGTGACCTAGAACCTGTGAGAAACGAGAGTTTCTCCTTCAGTGCAGACCCAGTGAAGGGATTCTTCATTTCAACGCAGGTCCCGTGAAGGCTACCTGCGCTGAATGTCAAAACCCCTGTGTTGAGGTTGCGTTGAACCAGTTTGCCCTTCTGCAGCTGGGGTTCTCTGCTCTGTTTTGCCTTGTTTTGATCTCTGATTTTTGCAGCCTGTAACCAGCATAGGTGCCAGTCTGATAAGTCCTTTTCTCTGCTTAAATTCCGCCTCCTTTTGTACAAAAAGACTGTGAGTGTTTTTATGTGTTTGTGGCGTCATTTACAGTTTTCCTTTGCATGATTGAAATAGTCATCCTGTAGCCCTTGATTCAGATCTGTTGATTGTGATCTTAGAAGAGAGTTCATTGGCTGTTTGCAGATTGATTATACATTTACTCTTGCTTATTGGTTTGAGTTTGTCTCTTTTAAGTGTCGAAACAAGTATTCATTTCGAAAATCGTTAAGTGTTGTAATCTCTTCTACCCTCTCTGATTTTGAAAAAATAAACTTGTTTGTACTTGTCATTTAAAAGCAAATTCAAAGTTGTACAAAAAGCTTTCTTTGTAGGCATCAATACTAAGAAAGTGGAAAACAAACACCTGCATTGTGCATTTGCATCTTGATAGTTTGCATGTCTGATTTAGGAAAAGTGCATTAGAGTGTGCTGATTGCTCTTTGAGAAAAGATGGTGTCTTTCTTTTCCCTTAGTAGCTAGGATTTTCAAAGTTGAAAAGATATAAAGCTTGCTTATCATCTTTAGACTGCATTGAGGAATTGTATCATACATCTTGTGGTGAACCTTGAAAGCCAAACTTCTAAAAAGATCAACCTAAAATAAATTGAATGAACTTAACAACGCTTTGCAACATAACGCACAACATAGAGGTCTAGGCTAGAGACGTGTTCCGGCGTCGTTAAGCCTGGTGACTGTCGATCTCGTGGATGGTGGGTGATTCCTCTTGAGGGACGATACCGCCAGTACGGATTGTGCTCCCACGTACCGTCGCGTATATATTGGGAGACCCCTATAGGAATAAAACCTTTATCCTTAGGAAGCCGTGTCGGCCGCCCTACTGATCGCAATGCACTGAACACAGCATTCAGGAAGATCGACCGCCCGTACCCTAAAAAGTATTCTGCAGTTTTGTGAAAAGTTTGGCACACCCTCTGCCTAGAACTCCAGAGCAGTTCCTTTTGGCCTTTTTCAGACTCTATAACGGAAAAAGTCCATCCGAGCATTTGTCACTTTGGGATCGTTAAAACATCGAAGGAGACTAGAGTCATCTTTAGCTTTTTCTCGACTCTTTAAAATTGAAAAATCAAGTTGTGTCTAAAGCGTCGTTAAAATTTATTTTAAACGGAACAATCACCCCTATTCCTGCATTGATCTTTAGGTTGAAAAAATGGAGCACACCAACCAAGGAATTCCCCTTGGTGGAAATCCTAGTCCCTTCTCCTCTTGGGGAGATGTTGGTGCGCCCCACATGGCCACATTGTCGCTTCCAGGACTGACAATTGGCCTTCCAGTCTGGCTCTTTTCAACCAATGTCGTTCAGAACACCACCAGTCATGAACAGTCGAGTCAATAGTTAGACCAGACCAGAGTTGCCCACCAGCCTTCTACTTCATCTAACTCTTCCTCTCCTCCTTCCTCTTCGCTTGACGAAACTGGTAAAACAAAAAACCAAGTTCCTAAGGAGAAGAAGGAAAAGAAGAAGAAAGAGAAGAAGAAGAAGGAGCCAAAAGCGACTGGGGGCAAACAAGTGTCGTTTGACAAAAATCCACACACAGCACTGACTAGGCCTAAATCGCCATGTGTCATATGCAAGGGAGACTACTTCCACAGAGATTGTCCCTGCATCCCTCGGATACTAAGGGACTGGTCTCCCCGTTTGCACAATTCGGTAGCATCAACCTCTGATAGCCATGTTGATTGCTCACCGTCGACTAGTGAAAGTGAAGTCCCAGGACAGAGAGGGAAAGCTAGATTTCCCTGTAAACTGTGTGAAGGTGACCATGCCATCCACCGTTGTCCCTTCTTATACAAGGCTAAAAGAGTTTTTGAAGATCGCCCAATTTTACGAGCGCAACTTCCTCCTAGATATCAAAAACTCCTGCCAAGTCCTTCACTAGTTGAGAACCTGGCTGGCCCACTCAGGTGGTTAGCCGAAGCACCTATCATTGAAGATGAACCATCTAGATCCATGCCTGACGAAAGTCAAAAGGTTGAGGTGGCAGTTGACCCGGTTTTGCCTTCAGAGGCTCTATCTTCAAATGATACCACCACAGAGGAGAATAAAGACGACACCGTCCAAATTCTCTTCATCAACACAGACTCCGACGAACAAGGGGGCAATTTGCCCATTCCTTTATCACAGGAAGGGACTTCATCAGAGTCATACTCGGCCGTCTATTCGGTCCCACCACCAAGCAACCTAGTTGTCTCGTTCAACTGGAACCAACTAGGCAGACCCCGGTTGCCAGCAAGCATACCATTCAAAATTATCATTCAAATATACCGAATGGTAATGGCTGGCACTATCATTGATGAGGGGGCATCTGTGAGTATCCTTTCCTCTATTGCTTGGAAAGTGCTTGGCTCGCCACCGCTTTTGCCTGAAATGAGGAATCTATCAGGCTTTGATAAAGGAACCAGTCGACCTTTAGGGATCCTCCCCAATGTGCCCATAACATTGAAAGGGAAGACTGTTCAAGTGAACGTGATGGTCGTTCAAGGACCCTTGGATTATAACCTACTCCTTGGATGAGACTATATATATTGCATGGGAGCTATTGTCTCCTCACTCTTTAGAGTAATGTGTTTTCCGCATGAAGGAAGAGTGGTCAAGCTCGTGGACCAACTTTCATTTCTCGGATCACGCATCGCAAATAGTCATATACCATTCCTAAATGGTCTCTTCATGCAAGAAGTGTCTCAACCCACGGTCCGTCCTCCTGATGAGCGCAAGTAATCTGGGAGGATATGACTGGAACCCAGGGGGCATGCGTCCTGGTCTGCTTCGACAGGAAAACTTTGGGTATAGGGTAGGTTTCCACGAGAGAATATGACTAGTCCATACCCCGTCCGTGGTTGGAAGAGGGGTTGTTCTGGAATAAGATTCTCTTGTCAAAGTTATGTGATAGGGCGGGTCTCATCACTCACCTTTGTTTATCTCAGTAGACATTGCTGAGGAAGTGTTTTGTTTGAAAGATTAACGAGACAATCTTTGGGTAACCTGAAAGAGGTAAACCTCTCTCTTTAAAACAATTGTTTTGAAGGAAAAGAAGTAGAGGTAACCTTGAAATCGTACTTTATACCTGGGGGCATGCAAACCTTTTGGAGTACAAGCAAAGAGCGGTTATTTATCCGTTTTTGGGGTTAGCCGTTTCCTAACTTGCATAAAGAAAGGATGCGGAGCATAGCTTTGGTAAGGCGCAAGCTCCATAAAAAATGGAATCTTACATGAGACATTCTTATCATATGACTGGGTAATCGAGCAGTTTTAGCACAAAGTTCATGCTCGTTAAAAAATAAACGCAAGATCCGAGCAGTTTTAGCACATAGTTCATGCTCGTTAAAAAATAAACATAAGATCGAGAAAATGTTTCCACCCGTGTTTAAGCTCGTTAAAAAATGAACTATCCCGGTAAATAACCACAATGAATGTAATATCATCAACCATTAAAGCCTTGGTCATGTTTGCACCGTCACCTCCACTTTTCATTTGGCCGATAGTTCACCTCCATATGATTGTTTACCCATTTTGAGGAACAGCTGCGAAGAGTGATTTCACCTAGCCATCCTTGTGACACTGTCGTGATTGGAAAATTCCAACCTGTACCTGGAATTAGCTGCTAACCTTGTTTATCACTTGTTCCTCAAAAGACGAGTCTTCTTTAAGCTCTTTTCAACTGACTCGTAAAATATGAAAAGATTGCCGAGTCCTTGGCCTTCCAACTCGTTAAAGGGACAGGAAGAGCTATCCCTCCTCTAGATTTTAATCTTTTTGGACCTGAGGGATTATTGCACAAAAAGATCGAGCGCTTGTTTTGTTCGGCTCGTTAAAACTATCGAAAACTCACCCCTTCTGTATTGTTTTATACTTTTTCGGACTTAAGGGATTAGATGACGAAAAAGGACTTTTGGAGTTAACTTTATGTACCTTTTCAGACTCTCTAAAAATGAAAAGGACCGAGTTATCCTTGTCGTTAGACTCGTTAAAATCATTAAATAGCGACAAACTTGTCTTTAGACGAGAACGAGTTTCACTATCGCTAGGCTCGTTAAAACATAGCGATGGGCTTGCCCGAAGGGCAGGTTATAGAACAAGCATGTGTTATCCTCCTCAAGCTTGACAAAAATAAAGAGGTACTGGTCAGCAATGACTGGGGAAAAATTGGGAGAAACTCAAGAAAACTTTGATGGTAGCAAGTCGCTCTTGAACATGACACTTTTCCTCCGTACCACAATCAGGTTGGGTTGTTTCATTCACCGGTAACATCCATCGTCTCACCATACCATCCATATTTGGGGTAATACTACCGATCCATCGCATCAGTGTCGCCATATGTTCAAGAGAAGTCGTTCAGAAGAGTCAACCGTGTCCCATCCACTGCCATACATTATCCTTCATCCTTTCATGACCGCCACCCTGAATCATATGTCACAGATCGTTTTCACCTCCATTAAAATCATTAGCTCCGTTCCGTGTCACTGATATGGGATTCATTAAGGCCCTCCTCTGACGGATCGCTTCTTGTCGACATCAGCTCATTATCCAAGAAGTTGATCTAGGAACAACCCCTTCAGTACTTTGAAGCTTGCATGCCTCAATGGCAAGTTTCTCACTTCCAGCGACAGGTATACATCAATGACCTTCGACCGAAAGATTTTGCATGGTGTTCGACGCCAAGTCCTTTATTCACACCACGTGAATTGTACTGCAGTACCTTGAGGGTCATTATCATTATCGGTGATTCCTCTCGCGCTTGTTAACGATTTACATCATTGACCAGTAATCAAGGGATGTCTTTCCATGTTCGACTTCAGAACATTTCTCACATGGATCGACTTGTACTTAGAGTGAAGATCGAACGAGTTTGAAGACCCCGGATCTAGTTTCATCCATCCAGGCTGCGATATATATTCAGGAAAGATAAAGACATTGACATGTACATCATTGCAGTAGATAATCATCCTACTCAAAGGATGATAATTTCATCAGAATTATCAGTCTACCATCAGACGATTGTCTGTTCTGTGTAAAGAAAAATGAATTTATAAAGTTGGGTATGGGAATGCCCGCCTCAGCTAGATCACGAAAGCAGTATGAAAAATAATGTATTGTATTGTATTACAGGTCTCCTCCCAGCATTGGATGAACTTCGGATCCCCCTGATAAAGCATTTCACCCGATAAACGGCCTCATACTTTTGGGGGCAACTGTTATAGACATTTTTGTGCCTTACAGCATTGAGCATGAAATGTCCATAATCTAAGGGATCTAAAGTCCCTAAACATGTTGTTCCTACCCCTAGAGGAACAAGGCTAACAAACCACAGCAATTCACAGAAGTTCTCCACCAGAAACTGCTCAAAAACAAGTCAATTCAGGATCATTTCAGCGGCTACACTAGATGTTTGCGCTGAATGTCAAAGCCAACACTGGCTACCTGCGTTGAATGTCAAAGGGAACACTGGCTACCTGCGCTGAACGAGAGTGGAAATGTGGCAGGCTCATTTCTCAAGGTGTCAAAACCCAGGAAGCTTCCAAAATAACACTTGCCTCAGGGAATTCGACTGGTGATGCGTAAGAGGTTCCAAATCTCCAAGTGGAAGCAAGAACCTCCAAGTGGAATCAAGATCTAATAGAGGGAGAGGACACTAGTCAGATCTCAAGCTGACTCATCCTCTCTCCAAATATCTATATATGGATCTATCCTCCATGAGATCTAGAGGCTGGAATTTTGTTATTGCAAAGAATTGTTGTTGGTTTGAGATTGGAATCATTGGGTGCTTAATGCTTTAAAGGGGGTGAAGATAGGACTTCCATTTGCTGGGAAGGAGATGCTGGATTGGAGCCCTCTGCGTTGTATCTCTTCCTGAACCTTGTTATTCATCAATAAAGCTATCATGGTTTCTCCTATATGCTGATGTATTTTTTGATGTATGAATGCATTAGTATGTTTAGTTTATTTCTAATCCTGAACTAGTTATGAATATGAATCCATGTCTTGTGTAGTGTTCTCTTCTTGTGATCTTGCAGAAACCTCTTGAAGCTGGGCGAGCGAGAAAACAAGTAGCTGGGAACTCTCCAAGAGAAGAGAAGCCGGATCGAGGGACAAACGGAAGACACCAGTTAGTCCACACATCTCTCTCTTCATTCTTAATTCATAAAGGAAGAATACTAGAATAGCTGTCTCTGTTTGTTGCTAAGGCACTGTCACACCTTAGGTGGATAGGATCGTCCTGCATAGGCATTTTTCCCCACAACATCTATAGGGGTCTCCCAATATATACTCGACGGTACGTGGGAGCACAAGTCCGTACTAGCACTTATCATCTCAAAGTGGAGGAATCACCCAACCATCAGTGAGGACAAGAGTTACCAGGCTTTACGACGCTAGAATACGTCTCTAGCCTAGACCTCTAAATGCTGTGCGTTAAGTTACAAAGCTTTGTTAAGTTCATTGAATTTATTTTAAGTTGATCTTTCTTATGAAGTTTGCCTTTTAGGTTCACCACGAGATGTAGATGTAATTCCTAAAATGCAATCTAAAGACGATAAGCAAGCTTTTATCTCTTTTCAACAATGAAAATCCTAGCTACAAGGGGAAAAGAAAGACACAATCTTTTCTCAAAGAGCAAAGAGCACACTGTAAATGCACTTTTCCTAAATCAAGCCAAACAGACTGTCAATATGCAAATGCACATGTGCATGTATTTTTTTTTCACTTTCTTAATATTGATGCCTAAAAAGAAAGTTGTACAAATTTGAATTTGTTTTCAAGTGAAAAACACAAACAAGCTTCTTTTCAAAATCAAAAGGTAGAGACGATTACGACACTTTATGATTTTGAAATAAACACTTGTTTCGACACTAGAAATTCACAAATTCAAGCCAAAGGCAAAAGTAAAAGCATAATCAACTGTCAAGAGCAAATAAACTTTCTCCTAAGATCAAAATCGACACTTACGACAGATCTAAACCAAAGGACGACAGTATGACTATTCTACTTTTGCAATGGGAAACTGTAAATGACGCAACAAACACACAAAAACACATACAATTTCTTTTATACAACTGAGGTGGAATTAAGGCAAAGGAAAGGGGCTTTTAAACAGACACACACACTGATCACAGGCTGCAAAAATCAGAGACAAAACTGAAAAAATTGAGCAAAGAACCTCAGCTGCACAAGGCTAGGCTGATCAACGCACCTGCTACACAGAGAAACTGGATTGCAACGTAGGTTGCCCTCTCGAGAACTGCGCTGAAATGCAGGAATTCTTCACAGCACCTGTGCTGGGGTAGAAACGAGAATTCTATCCGGGTTCTGGGTCACGGTTTGCAGTTTAATCTATGGTTTTTGGTCGAGTAAAAGCAATCAGTAATGCACAATCAGAGGGTAGATTTAAAAGAGGTTTAAGAGCTATCACAAAGGGTAATCAGATCATTTGTGAATCAACTGTTCAAATCATAAACAGATCCAGTGAATGGATTGAAGTAGCAGATGTCTACTTTGCATTTGTTAATGGCAAATGCAGTTCGATTCGCTACTTCTATGTTTATGAAACAAACAACAAGAGAAACACAAACAAACTAACTAGACACGATCCCCAGTGGAGTCGCCATTTTGTTAACGGGAAAAGTGTCTATTCAGAATGACCCTATCCCACTGAGGTGTGATAATGACCTCAGAAACAAACAGGGAAACTACTTTCGTATTCTCCTTTATGAACTATAAACGAAGAGGAATAGGATGAACTAACCTGTGTCTTGCGCTAGTCCTTTGATCCAATCTCTCTCCTCTTTGACAGCTTCCAGCTACCTGCTCCCTTACTTTCCCAGCTTCACCAAGTTCCTGTAAGATCACAGAAGAAAGAAACTACACAAAGACATGGATTTATATTCATAAATAGCTTAGGATCAGATTTAAGCTAAACATACAAATGTAAACAACATCATTGATATACAAGCATGTAGGAGAAACTCAAATAGTTTTATTGATAATACAAGAAGATCCAGGAGGAGTTACAACCTATGACTCCTGATCCAGCATCAACCTCCCAGCATAGAATCCCCTCTTCACCTCCAACAAAGCATAAATCACCCAATACTCTGATATCTATCTCAAAACCAACAGCAATTCTCTGCAATGTACAAAATTCCAGCCCCTGGATCTCTTGGTGAGGGATCCATATATAGATGTATGCAAAGAGGATGAGTCAGCTCATGAATTGATTAGTGGCTTCTCTTTGTCATTTCTTGCTTCCACTTGGAGACTGAGAGCCTCTTACTCATCACTGGTCGAATTCAGTGAGGCAAGTGTCATTGGGGAAGATTCTGGAAGCTTCCATTGTCTCTCCACCTCGTGGAATGACTCTGCCACTTGTAATTTCCCTCTCAACGCACCCTGGTAGTGCATTTAGGTGCGTTGCAATGCACCTAGCTAGTGTATTTGGGTGCTTTTCAACGCAGCTAGCTAGTGGAGCAGCTGAAATGATCCTGATTTGACTAATTCTGAGCAGTTTCTGGTGGAGAACTTCTGGGAGAAGCTGTAATTTGTTGACCTTGTTTCTTTAGGAGCTGGAACAACACTTTTAGGGACTTAGGATCCCTTGGTTTATGGACATTTCATGCTTAGAGCTGTAAGGCACAAAAATGTCTATAACACAAAGGGTTGGGATGGTCCCCTCACTTCTGGACTTCCATTCTTTCCTCTAGCTTCTAGATGAGTAGCTTGTACAGATACCTAATCTATACTAGTGGGATTAAACATGAGGATGGTGTGCCTCATGTCGCTATGTAGACCACCAATGTACTTCAATAGAGTTTTTGGTGAGTCTAATGATATTCCTAGAACCAATGCTCTCTTCCTAAATTATTGAGAGTGCCCTTGCACACTTTGCCCTTTCATCTGCTGAAGAGTTTGCCAACTCATCATGGCTTGCTGCATGTAGTCCAATGAATAGAACTTATTTTTTATTGTAGAAACAAATTCACTTGAGACAGAGATGGTCTTACCATGTCTTTCATGTTAGCTTGGGTTCTGCCTTCCCCACAAACCAAGGAAATGCCTCCAAGGTGTAGGATTGCGAGCTGAATCTTGCTCTTGTCTGAATTGATGTTCTGTACTCTGCAATAAACATAAATTTGTCTAACCTAATTGTCCAACTTTTCTGCATTTAACTCTCCATCATATATAGGTAGATCAAATTTAACATCTAGTTTGATAAAGGATTCTTTCTGTTTGTGTTCAGGGCTGTTAGGAGGTGTGAGAAAGCTTTCCTCTTTCCCTTTTCCTTTTGAGTGGTCATGGAAGTGAGACTCATCCTCTCCTTTGTCTTGTTTAGAGCTTGATGAATCTTCATCTTTGTGTTTTCTAAAGTCCCTATACATTTCTTCTACCATGGACTTTATGGCTAGGAAACTATATATGAATTGAGGATTTGGCCCATAGAGCCTTCCTCTGAGATTGTCTTCCGAGGATAGACTCTCCCAATTTCAGGATTAGTTTCGACCAACTATCCTTCTCCTAATTTGAGCTTTGATTTAGTTAGCATTCAACAGCTAAACTAGCACAAGCTTGTCTAACCTTAACAACCTAAAGCTCTGATACCACTTGATATCAAAATCACCCTTGAGTGACCTCAGTTAAATAATTATTAAATGAAGGTATTATTGAATCATGTCTTGGTGTGTGTCTATGTTATTTTAGGCAACGGATCGATCAAGTTGAAAAATACACAGATCAACTGCTACTTTTCACTTGGAATTCCCTGTCTCTACGTCATCATCAATGGCTCACAGGGAGTGGCCACTTGTCCTCTTGCGAACTGCGCTAGCTCTTCCTCGTTGGTTCAGCTTTCCAGTTAGAGTATGGAATGACTCATCCGCCATCTCAGCGGTCAAATTGGACTTCAGAATTCTTTATGCTGCGGCTTTATCCCCTGTCATATTCGGTTTCTACATCAGGCGCTATCTCCGCCACTAGATCTAGAGCTCCCAGATCCGACGTTATTCGCTCATTTCTTGCGGTTGACTTGCTTGACTGTTAGCATGCGATGAGTGGTGGTTTTCTCTCTCATCCACCTACCATGCATCGGACGCTGAATGGAATTGCTCGTTTTTCTCCAAATCCGCTCACTACCCAAGGGTGCCCCTGATATACTGTCGGTTTTGGAGCAGGAGTCCGCCTTTCACCTTAGCACTTTCCCCACGGTTTTCCCGACTTCCATGCAACTGAGCGCTTTGGGGCCTCTCCTTCTTGAGGGTTTTTTCCCAACGCTAATCGTGCATCAGAAATTCCCTCTGTTTCCCAATCTGGGCTTCCTAATGGCCAATTTTTCTTCTTGCACGGTCTCCATGGGCCTCGGTTAGTGTGCTTTGACTGAGGTCCTTGACATTCCTCGCTGGCTACAAATTGCCGCTATCAAAGGTCTTCCTGATCACTCTTTGTTTACAAATTCGAAGTCTATCCTGATTTGATATAGTCACAGCATCTTGATTATCTTCATGGATCCAATTCGGATCATCGAAATATAGGATTAGGCCCACATCTTAAGGGCGTAGGTCATAGGGATTACACCAATAGGTCAAATTTAGAGGATTTAACCTCATCTCTCTGGAAACAACTCCACCTCACTGCTCTCAAAGCTCTAGATCATGAAGCTTCTCATTCTCTTTAGGAAAACTTCCTTTTTGAGACCATCGCGAGTAGGAGAGAGAACAAAGTGATTCCATCACTGGCTTAACAAGGTGAAACACATAATCATCACAGTTTTAATCTTCATAAGGGTGATGACTCTCATTTTATGGTTGCAAGAGCTATTTCTTTAGGGAAAGATCGAGGGAATTTCCAAGAAAAGTTAAAGGAGGGATCTGAGTTGTATACATTGATGAGTATACTATATAATGATCATGTTTCGGGCACTTCACTGTATGTCACATGGAAGTGCAAGAGGTGTGACAAAATATTGTGTAACACTAGGAGAGAAGATCTTAACTAACCATTTTTCCTAGTCAAAAAAACCCTACAGCAATGATGTACCTACAATACCTCACTATATCCCTAAACAGAGACAATACCAACCAAATGTAGCACAAAAATACACCCAACTTACCTCCTAGACCCACAGCCTAGGTTGACAAGAGATATGCACTCAAATTTGTCTAAGACATGTCCTCCAATGTCCTTGTTTGATACCTTACACCTACGGCCTAGTTTCTCAAGGAATCCACACCCTGAAAACATAGAAATCCTCTCCAAACTCGTGCTCCTTTTCTCCTGCATCCTTTACTCAGTTGTTGTCCTATTTCAGAGATAATCTTTGATGTTGGATTACACTTGGGAGTTTAGAAATGCCTCTCACATTGTTATAGCACCATTTACAGCTCTTGGTATATTTGGTGCTCTCGTTATGGCCAAGAGCAACCCTTCCTTTCCAGACCCGGTTCAAATTCTAAAAATTATTGTTTTACTTCCCATACACTATTTTTCCAGGTATAAAAAGCATGTACACAAAATTCAGCTGATACCCAACCCATGTTTATGTGTTAAAACACTAAAAAATAAATAATCTCTTTAAATTTGGGTGGAGTTTATGGGTTTTACCCGTTGCTCACCTATTGTAGTCCGTGGCCCAACTGTTTCCCAGCTAAAAATACTAATTTGAAGAAGTATAAATAAACCAACTATTTCCCAACTAAAAATACTAATTTGAAGAATCTTAAAGCAAACTCTCTGTATGAGTGGAAGAGATAACCAATTGGAGGAGTGCTCACTCAATAACATGGATAAGGCTCTCCTAAGTCAAACTAAAGCCCATCGCAATGGAGAAAAGCCTTAATTTTGAATGATTTGTTCAAGGCCGACACAACTGAATCTAGTTGCCATCAATTATGGAAATAATATCCCTTTTCCACTCTTTTTGGAATATATAATTTTTTGTCTTTTTCATATTTATATAGCGTGAAAAATAATAAAAGAATTCTATAGTACAGTGGAAAGAACGAGTGTCCAAATACAGATATGCTAGTTCCTTGGAGGGGAACATTACTATGGTCAATGCAAGGTGATGAAACTCATCAGTGACATTGAAAGGAATTTTCTTTCTACGGGTAAGACAGTGTCGCAGAGGCTAAGTGATTGCAAGGTTGATTTTGGAAAAGACATGGTCAAAAGGTGGCTTAAACATGAGTCCAACTTAAGCTTGCTTAAGGAAAAAGGGTACAAATGATCAACATGCAATGCAACATTATAACTCAATACAAAGGAGCCACTAGGGTATAAAGCTAGAAAAATAGCGAAGAAGTAAGAGATTGAGTCTTCAACTCATAAGTCATGGCGGCACTATAGAGGACTCCCGAGCCTAAGAACAAAATTTCAGCATGGGTGCCAAGTGACAACAAGGTACTATCTAGGGCACCCATGATAAGGTAGGCTCTACCACACATGTCATGACACTTCTAAGCAATGAGAAGGTTTTGTGTCATATCTTGGTGGGGTCAATCCTAAGGCCAAAATGGGAAAGGAAACTGATAAATGCACAATGCACGTGAAAAACCTAACCGATATGTTAGTTTTGAGAACCAATAATTTTCAGAGCGGATCAAGCATAAAAAATGTCCAAAGGAGAAGTCTTTAAAGTTGTGTAGACATAATTAGGAACACTAGACAAGAAGTTAATACATCCCATATATAAACTTTAGATAGAAGCTTGTGTTATAGTATACAAAAATTGAAAATGCATACCTTATATGTACAATATGGTACAAGGAACCACACACCCTTACAGTTTACGCATAATAGTTCTTCAGGACAATCCCCTCGCATGGCCAAGGCCAAGGACTCCTTTGGTAGTTAAAACTCATGGCCTCAAAAATTTCCTCGTGTGAAGGGAAATCAACTTCCAAGAAATCATGAGAACTCGAAGGATCAAAAGAGGGAATTAAGTTGTCCCATATCCCTATAGATTAAATCACTTAGTCGACTACGGGGACCAAGTCCTCGAAAGGAAAATAATAGTTCAAAAGCTCCTTCTCATAAGCAATTGAACATTGAGGATTCAATGCCACATAGCTCACTCGTGGTGAGGTAGAGTCTACTTGAACACTTGGAACAAATCAAGGGGTATTCTATAGTAAATTCAAATTACGGTGGTGCTTATCAAATGCAAGCTCATCAATAGTGACAATATTTCCGTTATGAGGAAAATACATCTCTCAAAAGAGTGAAGACACCACAACATTCATAGCATAGAAAAAATCATGCCCAAGTAGTGTATTAAAGTCTAGAGGGAAATCAACGACCATCATATTAATAAAAACAATCTTCCGACCTAAAGTAATAGGCGATTGAGGAAGAACACCTATAGATTCACCAGGCCTTCTATTATAGGCTAACAATTGATTGTGAGATGCCAACAACTTTGGAGAACCCAAAGTTTTCCATGTCAAGGAGGATATAATACTTGCAGAGGATCCTTCATCCAGCATACATCGGTAAACGTTTGTGGAATTAAGTCTAACCTTTATTTGGAGAGGTACAACCGAAGGAAGAGAAGGATCAACAAGATTATCCTAATCAAAGGAGACACTACTAGAACTTGGAGCAGGAACATTTGGAGAGACTGGAATGTCCCCTAGACTAGAAGAATTTGTACTAGAAATAAAAAAGACTCTGCTGTTAGGCACTTTACTCCACAAAGGAGGAGTGTAATCAACCAAAGATTGCACTCACTCGACCGCTTCATTAACCAAATGTTGATGAGACATTTGAGAAACCATAACAAATGCAGGAGTAGAAGGACCTTCAAACTCGGACCATATCCTTTGTACCTCTGGAATATGAGGGCACAAATGGGAAAGATGGTCTCCCTTACATATCTTACAAGGTAACTTAGGTTTAAAACTTCTACGCTTAGGTTTCTTATGAACATCCATCCTCATAACATGACTAATAGTGGTTGGTGGAAAGTTCCTAACATGACTCGCAGAGGTCAGTGACTCTTTCCCAAGATATAGTGATTATTGCCCCAGCCCTACTCACAGAAGAAGGTGAGTCAACAAAAATATGACTCACATAGGTAGGTGACTCATTGCTTGTATGACTCACAGTGACTAGACTTATGCCCCGAGCGTGACTTGCAGTGGCTGAAAGCTCATCTCCAACGTGACTAGGAGAGGTTGATGATGAATTGCTAGTATGACTTGCAGTGACTAGTCTTATGCCCCCAACGTGACTTGCAATGGCTGAAAGCTCATCTCCAACATGAGTAGGAGAGGTTGGGGATGATTCATGGATAGAACTATTTTTCTTCTTCGTCTTCCTCTTTCTCTTGTTTTTAGGTCTCTTATTACAAGAGGGAGGAGAAAGAGGAATCCAAGAATATTCAATGTGGCCATCAAGGGGGTACCAATGTTTCCAAAAAAAGGGGAAGCATAAGGATCCCCTTTCAGAAGGGTACCTTGGTTGGTCTCCACAGGAATATTTGCCATATAAAACTTATTCGTAGATCCTTCCCTTACAGGAATGTACAAATGACCTTCTAAGGAAGAGAGATGCACAATTAGAACCTTTGCCCTTAAGGAGGCAACTCTACAACTTTCAAAAAGAAAGATCAAAAGCCTTTCATGATTAACGGAGTGGTAGGCTGGTCACTCAGAATCTAAGGTCCAAAAGTGACAAGACAAAACCACCTAAAGCCGATGAAATACAAAGAGCAAAGAGCACTCGACTATAAAGTCCCTAAAGATGTAACAATCAACCAAATTCCAAGTATTTCCACTCCGGATGATGAGGACGAGACCCCAATATAAAAGAAAGTGAAGTAAAGGACCTTCCAAAGATAATTTGGGATAATAATGGCCCAAGCCTACCAGCAAAGGTAACATAAACAATTATGCTGACCTCCACACAAAAGCCTTTTCATGTGCAAGCACCCAAGATTTGCAATGGTACCCTCCAGAAGTACTAATGAACTCTAGACCTCGTTCCGAGAGAAATGAGTTGAAGTCAATGGGAAAAGATCCGCTGGAAGGAAGGAATCAAGGCATCCTCCATCAATCCATCGCGAGTGTAACCCATAGGCCAATAATGTGAAAGGATTCACGCGAATAATGATGTAATAACCAAACTGAAGCACGTTTCCGGTGTACACAAGATGTAGCTAGCGCCCATAGAAACCCTCTCAACCAACCAATAATGAAAGCTAACATAGAGATGAGGAATCCACCAATAGGGTCAAATGGAAACCAAAGTACGACAGGAATCCGAATGTGTGATAATGAAAGTTGACGTCGAACGCAAGGGAAACCACTGAGTCAAAGGGTCATGATACAAATCGATGTTGAGCACAAGGTGACCTCTCAATAATGTAAATATGGCTATGGTGTGGCTCTAGATCCGCTCTCAGAGAAATTTTCCATAGTCGATAAGAGCAAGACCCAACAACAAGAAGTCAATGGAGACCTTCTCAAACCAGCACAAGCAAAGGGCCACATAACTGATGTGATAATGAACATGACTCTTACAACGAGGGATGACTGACTGAAAAATAGGTCAAGAGACACCACAGAAAGGCTGACTCATGTTTACTTCCCTTGAACAAGAGCACAATTGAAATGTGACTACATGGCACCAGATGATAACTTTGTATAGGTTAGTCATGGAGGAGGTAGACGCAAACTCTCCATATGAGTGGAAGCGATAACCAATCAGAGGAGTACTCACTCAATAATAAGGTTGAGGCTCTCCTAAGTCGAATTAAAGCCCATCCCAATGGAGGAAAGACTTATTTTTGAATGCTTTGTTCAAGGTTGACACAACTCACTCTAGTTTCCATCAATTATGGAAATAATATCCCTTCCCTGATCTTTTTGGAATATATCATTTTTTGTCTTTTTCATATTTATAGAGCCTGAAAAGGAATAAAATAATGTTATAGTACAGTGGCAACAATGAGTTTCCAAATATAGATGGCTAGTTCCTTGGAGGGCAACATTCCTACGGTCAATGCAAGGTGACGAAACTCGTGAATGTCACTAAAAGGAATGTTCTTTCAATGGGTAAGATGGTGTCAAGCTGTAGAGGCTAAGTGATTGCAAGGTTGATTTCACAAAAGAAATTGTCAAAAGGTGGCTTAAACAAGAGTCCAACATAAGTTGGCTTAACGCAAAAATGTACAAATGCTCAACATGCAATGCAACATTACGACTCAACACAAAGGACCCCCTAGGGTATAAAGCCAGAAAATAGCAAAGAAGTAAGAGATTGAGTCCTTAATGCATAAGTCATGGTAGGACTAAAGAGGACTCCTGAGTCTAAAAAAAAAAATTCAGCATGGGTGCAAGGTGACAACAAGGTACTATCTAGGGCACCCATGATAAGGTAGGCTCTACCACACATGTAATGACACTTCTAAGAAATGAGAAGGTTGTGCGTCATATCTTGGTGGGGTCAATCCTAAGGCCAAAATGGGAAAGGAAATTGATAAATGCACAATGCACGTGAAAAAGCTAACCTATATGCTAGTTTCGAGAACCAATACCTGTCACAGTGGATCAACCATAAGAAATGTCCAAAGGAGAAGCCTTTCAAGTTGTGTAGACATAATTACGAACACTAGACAAGAAGTTAATGCATCCCATATATAAACTTCAGATAAAAGCTTGTGTTATATAATACAACAATTGAAAATGCATACCTTATATGTACAATATAGTACAAGGAACCACACATCCTTGCAGTTTACGCATAATAGTTCTTCAGGACAATCCCCTCGTGGGACTGAGTGCCAAGGACTCCTTTGGTAGTTAAAACTCATGGCTTCAAAAAGTTCCTCCTATGAAGGGAAATCAACTTCCAAGAAATCATGAGAACTAGAAGGATCAAAATATTGAATTAAGGGGTCCCATATCCCTATAGAAGAAATCGCTCGGTCGACTACTCGGACCAAGTCCTCAGAAGGAAAATAATAGTTCAAAATATCTTTCTTAGAAGCAATTGAACATTGAGGATTCAATGCCACATAGTTCACTCGTGGCGGGGTAGAGCCTACTTGAACACTTGCAACAAACCAAGGGTTATTCTATAGTAAATTCAAATTACGGTGGTGATTATCAAATGCTAGCTCATCAATAGTGACAATATTTCCGTTATGAGTGAAATACATTGCTCGAAAGAGTGAAGAAACCACAACATTCATAGCATAGAAAAAATCATGCCCAAGTAGAATATTAAATTCTAAAGGGTGATCAACCACCATCATATCGATAAAAACAGTCTTCCAGTAATAGGAAATTGAGGAAGAACACCTATGGATTCACCAAGTCTTCTATTATAGGCTAACAACTGATTGTGAGATGCCAACAACTTTGGAGAACCAAAATTTTTCCATTTTAAGGAGGATATAATACTTGCAGAGGATCCTTCATCTAGCATATATTGATAGATGTTTTTGGAATTAAGTCTAAGCTTTATTTGGAAAGGTGTAGCCGAATGAAGATGAGGCTTGACAAGATTATCCCAATCAAAGGAGACACTCGTAGAACTTGGACGGGGTGCATTCAGAGAGACCGGAATGTCCCCTAGCCTAGAAGAATTTGTACTAGAAATAAAAAAGACTATGTTGTTCGGCACTTTACCCCACAAAAGAGGAGTGTAATCAACCAGAGATTGCATTCACTTGACTGCTTCATCAACCAAATGTTGATGAGACAGTTGAGAAACCATAACAAATTCATTAGTAGAAGAACCTTCAAACTCGGACGATATCCTTTGTACCTTTGGAATATGAGGGCACAAATGAGTAAGATGGTCTCCCTTACATAACTTACAAGGTAACTTAGGTTTAAAACTTCTACTCTTAGGTTTCTCATTAACATCCATTCTGCCAACATGACTAACATTGGTTGGTGGAAAGTTCCTAACATCACTCGAAGAGGTTAGTGACTCTTTCCCATGAGATATAGTGATTATTCCCCTAGCCCTACTCATAAAAGAAGGTGATTCAACAAAAATATGACTCACATTGGTAGGTGACTGATTTCTCATATGAATCGTAGTGACTAGACTTATGCCCCCAGCATGACTTGCAGCGACTGAAAGCTCATCTCCAACGTGATTAGTAGAGGTTGATGATGAATTACTTGTATGACTTGCAGTGATTAGACTTATGCCCCCAATGTGACTTGCAATGGATGAAAGCTCATCTCCAACATGATTAGTAGATGTTGGTGATGATTCATGGATAGAACTATTTTTCTTCTTCATCTTTCTATTTGTCTTCTTTTTATGTCTCTTATTACAAGAGGGAGGAGAAAGAGGAATCCTAGATTTATCTTTTAAAGGAGATGAACAATTAACACCCATTTGATTCCCTTGAAATAAAGCACTCATCTCAAAAGTTTCAATAACATCAGGAATATTTGGAGTGGACCATAGCCAAATTGGTAGTCCATCACTCAATCCAGGAATATTCGATGTGGCCATCAAGGGGGTACCATTATTTCAAAAGAAAGGAAAATCATAAGGATCCCCTTTTAGAAGGGTACCTTGGTTGGTCTCCAAAGGAATACTGACCATATCAAACTTAATCATAGATCCTCCCCTTACAGGAATGTACAAATGACATTCTAAGGAAGAGAGATGCACAATTAGAACATTTTCCCTTAAGGAGGCAACTCTACAACTTTCAAAAACAAAGATCAAAATCCTTTCAAGATTGACGGACTGGTAGGTTTGTCACTCAGAATCTGAGGTCCAAAAGTGACAAGACAAAACCACCTAAAACTGACTAAATACATAGAGAAAAGAGCGCTCGAATATAAAGTCCCTAGAGATGCAAAAATCAACCAAATTCCAGGTATTTCCACTATGGGTGATGAGGACAAGACCCCAAAATACAAGAAAGCGAAGTAAGGGACCTTCCAAAGATAGTTTGGGATAATAATGGCCCAAGCCTAACAACAAAGGTAACATAAAAAATTATGTTGACCTCCACAGAAAATCCTTTGCCGGTGCAAGCACCCAAGCTTCGAAATGGTACCCTCCAAAAGTACTAATGAAAGTGATGGAATGTCTACCTCAGGTGCTGCAGGATTCACCTCCATAGACACCTATGTGATCCCTAGAAAAAGAATCTATGGGCACCAATTTGTATCAAAATCCGAGAAGAACAGTCTTGGGGAGAGATCCAACAAGTAGGAGAGGGGATATCTCTCTTCCTTGTCATGAATCTCCCTCATGCTTGACTTCGAGTCACGAATCTTTCCTGGTCTTTCTAACGACAATCGATTTCACTAATTATTCAACATATATGTTTGATAGTTTGAGTGGTCTTGAAGAGTTAAATCTCCACTATCCTATTCCAAGGCCCTAAAGAACTAAACTTGTTGGTGTAATTAATGACAAATTAGAAAAGTTCTAGTTCCTTTTATTTAAGCACGTTGTTCTTTAAGTTATGGCTAAAATGAGAGTGAAACTTATGATGTTTTATCTCAAAATAAATCAATAGAAACTTAGCTATATGAAAATGAAACTATTTTTCTTCGATGAAAAGGGGTTTCTATAAAGTTCTACGAATAAACTTGTATAAATCTAACAGAAAGACTTAAATGCCTTCAATGCAAACTATCCTAATGCAAACTATAATTATCCAATGACTAACTTCCCTTGAAACTAAGCAAAACCAATTGAAAAAGTTAACAATTGCTCAAAAACAAAACAAAAGAAACCAAATATAAAAACTTGAAAAGAAAAAGAAATGAAAAAGCTATGTCTTTTGTTTTTTTCTTTTAAAAAAACCAAAGAAATTCGTTAGGTCACAAAAGACTGCTAAACTTCAAAGATCAAGAAACAAGAATAAAGAGTCCCAAAACTTCGCAAGTTATGAAACTCATCAATAAAATGAGACTTGAAATGAGAAAGGTCTACAAAATTTCATTAACTGATCTAAATACCAGTATAAAGGACATCAGCAAATCAACATAATGTGAAGAAAGAGTCTCAAGATTGCCAAAGACACACTCAAAAACCATGAAAAACAAAATAGGTGAACCAAAAAGGAAAGGAAAGAAAAGAAATATGAAAGTTGGCTTATAAATGAAACTAAAATCAATTTCTTGTTTTAGAAAGACAGAACAACCAAGAACTTCCAACAGAAATCTTGAACCCAAAATGCAAACTTAAACCTTACTCAAAAAGAAATCCTAGGTCAACTAGGTTTTTCAACGAGAAGAAGATTCGAAATTGAAAACTTGCAAGGGAGCAAAGCTCTACTCATAGTGAATAACCAGAAAATAGAAAAAGTCACAAGGCAACAGACTTAAGTGGGCAAGAGATTTAGAAAAATCAATTCAAAATTAGGTATACATGACTGTGAAAAGGAGAGGCATGCACACGCGTTTCAAACACAGGAAAATCGCATATAAAAGGCTCAATTAAGGAAAATAAAAATGAATGTCTAATTAAAAAGACGAGACTTGATGCCTAGGAAGCCAATAAGTAACTCACACTATAAAAACAATAAATCAAAAAAACAAAACCTAATCAAGAGCAAAAAACCAAAACTAGGAATAACAAGAATGCTTCCCAAATAGAGTTTCCAATTTTGTTGTGGGAGGGAACACCCTAGGGTATTGGGTTAAAAAACTCCAGTAGAACAGAGGGAATACAACCTAAATAAACACACAGACAAATAGTGTAAATGCTTAAACTATTGAAGTAGGAAGAAGTGGTATTACCTAGATGTCCTACGTTTGAGGTCGATCCCGTAGGGTCCAAATCCTCTGCTCCTTCCAATGCCTTTAGAACGTGTAACTTATCGAAGAAAAGTATATACAAAAATAGTAATAGGAAGAATGTTCACGATATAGTTGTTAAATCATATAAGCATGTGTGCAAATGAGCATTAACATAAGATTCATAAGAAAATGATAGCATAGATTAATGCATAAGCACAATAAATATCAAGAACATAACAACATTTGATTATTGATGTAAGCTAAATGAAATGTGGAAAACTACAACGTGAGTCTTCCTCTAACTCCAAGTGGAACCATCCTACCTAGGCCTCATCAATCTTTCTCCATTGATATACACAAGGATGTCATAAAAGGGATGAAGGACATCTCAAAGAAAGAAATAAAGGTTCCCTATAACTTGGGAGTTCAAAAGCCACAAGGATTTATTTAGACTTGATCAGGAATGTAATCAACTATAATATCAATATCTCATATCTCATCCCCTTAGGCCTTGCCATGGAGGTTTATTTATACTTCTTCAAATTAGTATTTTTAGTTGGGAAACAGTTGGGCCACGGGCTACAATAGGTGAGTAATGGGTAAAACCCATAAACTCCACCCAAATTTAAAGAGATTATTTATTTTTTAGTGTTTTAACACATAAACATGGGTTGGGTATCAACTGAATTTTGTGTACACGCTTTTTATACTTGGAAAAATAGCATATGGGAAGTAAAACAATAGTTTTTAGAATTTGAACCGTGTCTGGAAAGGAAGGGTTGCTCTTGGCCATAACGAGAGCACCAAATATACCAAGAGCCGTAAATGGTGCTATAACAATGTGAGAGGCATTTCTAAACTCCCAAGTGTAATCCAACATCAAAGATTATCTCTGAAATAGGACAACAACTGAGTAAAGGATGCAGGAGCAAAGGAGCATGAGTTTGGAGAGGATTTCTATGTTTTCAGGGTGTGGATTCCTTGAGAAACTAGGCCGTAGGTGTAAGGTATCAAACAAGGACATTGGAGGACATGTCTTAGACAAATTTGAGTGCATATCTCTTGTCAACCTAGGCTGTGGGTCTAGGAGGTAAGTTGGGTGTATTTTTGTGCTACATTTGGTTGGTATTGTCTCTGTTTAGGGATATAGTGAGGTATTGTAGGTACATCATTGCTGTAGGGTTTTTTTGACTAGGAAAAATGGTTAGTTAAGATCTTCTCTCCTAGTTTTACACAATATTTTGTCACACCTCTTGCACTTCCATGTGACATACCATGAAGTGCCTGAAACATGATCATTATACAATATACTCATCAATGTATACAACTCAGATCCCTCCTTTAACTTTTCTTGGAAAATCCCTCGAGCTTTCCCTAAAGAAATAGCTCTTGAAACCATAAAATGAGAGTCATCACCCTTATGAAGATTAAAACTGTGATGATTATGTGTTTCACCTTGTTAAGCCAGCGATGGAATCACTTTGTTCTCTCTCCTACTCGCGATGGTCTCAAAAAGGAAGTTTTCCTAAAGAGAATGAGAAGCTTCATGATCTAGAAGCTTCAAGAGCAGTGAGGTGGAGTTGTTTCCAGATAGATGAGGTTAAATCCTCTTAATTTGACCTATTGGTGTAATCCCTATGACCCACGTCCTTAAGATGTGGGCCTAATCCTATCTTTCGATGATCTGAATTGGATCCATGAAGATAATCAAGATGCTGTGACTGTATCAAATCAGGATAGACTTCAAATTTGTAAACAAAGAGTGATCAGGAAGACCTTTGACAGTGGCAATTTGCGGCCAGTGAGGAACGTCAAGGACCTCGATCAAAGTGCACTAACCGAGGCCCTTTGAGACCGCACAGGAAGAAAAACTGGCCATTAGGAAGCCCAGATTGGGAACCAGAGGGAATTTCTGGTGCACAATTAGCATTGGGCAAAAACCCTCAAGAAGGAGAGGCCCCAAAGCGCTCAGTTGCATGGAAGTCGGGAAAATCGTGGGGAAAGTGATAAGGTGAAAGGTAGACTCCTGCTCCAAAACCGACAGTATATCAGGGGCACCCTTGGGTAGTGAGCGGATTTGGAGAAAAACGAGCAATTCCATTCAGCGCCCGATGCATGGTAGGTGGATGAGAGAGAAAACCACCACTCATCGCATGCTAACAGTCAAGCAAGTCAACTGCAAGAAATGAGCGAATAACGTCGGATCTGGGAGCTCTAGATCTAGTGGCGGAGATAGCACCTAATGTAGAAACCGAATATGACAGGGGATAAAGCCACATCATAAAGAATTCTGAAGTCCAATTTGACCGTTGAGATGGCGGATGAGTCATTCCATACTCTAACTGGAAAGCTGAAGCAATGAGGAGGAGCTAGCGCAGTTCGCAAGAGGACAAGTGGCCACTCCCTGTGAGCCATTGATGATGACGTAGAGACAGGGAATTCCAAGTGAAAAGTAGCAGGTGATCTGTGTATTTTGCAACCTGATCGATCCGTTGCCTAAAATAACATAGACACACACCAACACATGATTCAATAATACCTTCATTTAATAATTATTTAACTGAGGTCACTCAAGGGTGATTTTGATATCAAGTGGTATCAGAGCTTTAGGTTGTTAAGGTTAGACAAGCTTGTGCTGGTTTAGCTGTTGAATGCTAACTAAATCAAAGCTCAAATTAGGAGAAGGATAGTTGGTCGAAACTAATCCTGAAATTGGGAGAGTCTATCCTCGGAAGACAATCTCAGAGGAAGGCTCTATGGGCCAGATCCTCAATTCATAGATAGTTTCCTAGCCATAAAGTCCATGGTAGAAGAAATGTATAGGGACTTTAGAAAACACAAAGATGAAGATTCATCAAGCTCTAAACAAGACAAAGGAGAGGATGAGTCTCACTTCCATGACCACTCAAAAGGAAAAGGGAAAGAGGAAAGCTTTCTCACACCTCCTAACAGCCTTGAACACAAACAGAAAGAATCCTTTATCAAACTAGATGTTAAATTTGATCTACCTATATATGATGGAGAATTAAATGTAGAAAAGTTGGACAATTAGATTAGAGAAATTTATGTTTATTGCAGAGTACAGAACATCAATTCAGACAAGAGCAAGATTCAGCTGGCAAGCCTACACCTTGGAGGCATTTCCTTGGTTTGGTGGGAAGGCAGAACCCAAGCTAACATGAAAGACATGGTAAGACCATCTCTGTCTCGAGTGAATTTGTTTCTACAATAAAAAAGAAGTTCTATTCATTGGACTACATACAGCAAGCCATGATGAGTTGGCAAACTCTTCGGCAGATGAAAGGGCAAAGTGTGCAAGGGCACACTCAAGAATTTAGAAAGAGAGCATTGATTCTAGGAATCTCATTAGACTCACCAGAAACTCTGTTGAAGTACATTGGTGGTCTACATAGCGACATGAGGCACACCATCCTCATGTTTAATCCCACTAGTATAGATGAGGTATCTGTACAAGCTACTCATCTAGAAGCTAGAGGAAAGAATGGAAGTCCAGAAGTGAGGGGACCATCCCAACCCATTGCAACCAAGAACAAGGAGAAAAGAAAGTAGAAATGGAAAGCAAGGAAGGCTAACACTGAACAGAAAATCAAAGCTTCATGCACTCACTGTAAAAAGGATGGGCATTATGATAAGCATTGTTGGATTCTGCATCCATCGCTGAGACCTAAGAAGTTCGAGGGAAAGAAGAAGAAGATTGTTGCAGCTATTTAGAATGATTTGGGGTCAGACTCGGGAGATGAAACAACCATTGCAGCCACACGTATAAAAGGTAAGAATTATGAAGCATCTACTAGTAATTCTTCTCAATCTATTATTGACGAAGAAAATGAGAGAAAAAGACATGAACTTTTCCATATTCGAGTTATCTCCAAACATCAAAAGATTGATACTTTTTTCAATAGTGGCTCACAAGTAAATTTGATTTCTGAAGCAATTGTAAATAAATTGGGATTAGCAACTACACCTCACAAGAAACCATACCCATTAGGATGATTTAATGATAAAGCACAACTACAAGTGACTAGACAGTGCAAACTCAACTTTTCTTTTGGGTCAGCATTTGTAGATGAGGTTGAATGAGACATAATTCCTTTGGATATATGTAGAATTGTTTTAGGAAGTCCTTACTTTTATGATAGGAAAGCTATTTTCTATAGAGCTGAGAGCAAGTATCTACTTGTTAAAGATGGAATCGAATACTTTGAAAGAGCTCATAAGCTCAAGAATAATTATACTCTCATAAACTCAGGGCAGATGAAACGAATGATAAATTCATGCAAAATATTCTTACTGATGGTTGTAAAGGAAAAGAAACCTGATAAAACCAATGTATTTGAGGGTTGTAATGCTAAATAGCAAGCTGATTTAGAAAAGGTTGTTTCAGAGTATGATATCTTGTTTCAAGAACCTAAAGGTCTGCCACCCAAAAGGAAATAGTGCATGATATTATTTTGCAGCAAGATGCTCCATTGCCTAACATTGGAATGTACAGGTTGTCTGCATTAGAGAATGTTGAAATCAAGAAGTAGGTGTAGGAGCTGCTGGGGAAGGGGTTCATCAAACCTAGCACATCACCATGTGGGTCACCAATCGTTTTGGTGAGAAAGAGAGATGGCTCATGGAGAATTTGCATTGATTACAGAGAACTGAATAAGATAACAATAAAAAATCATTATCCCATTCCTCACATACACGATCTTCTAGATCAATTGAAAGAAGTTGTTTATTTCTCCAAGCTAGACTTGCACAGTGGATACCATCAGGTCAGAGTTGCAAAACAAGATGCATGGAAGACCGCTTTCGAAACAAAGCAGGGATTGTATGAGTGGCTGGTTATGCCTTTTGGCTTAACTAATGCTCCTGGTACTTTCATGAGATTAAAGAATGATGTACTCAGACCATTTCTTGATGATTTTGTTATTCTGTATCTCGATGACATTATGATTTTTAGTAAAACATGGGAAGAACACTTAAATCATGTTAAGCAGCCATTGGATGTTTTGAAAAGAGAAAAACTTCATGTTAAACTCTCAAAATGTGAATTTGGAAAAATATCTCTAAATTATTTGGGTCATATAGTAGGTGGTCGTGAATTGAAGATAGATCCCTCTAAGGTGGCAGTCATTGTAGACTAACCTAAACCTAAATCTGCTATAGAAGTTGGAAGCTTCTTAGGCGCAACACAATGTTGGAGGAAGTTCATTTCTAACTTTTCCTCAATTGCAGCTCCCTTACATGCTTTAACAGGATTGAACAAGGTGTTTCAATGGGGAGGCAAACATAAAAAAGCCTTCGACACCTTGAAAGAAAAGATTAGTAAAGCACCTGTGCTAGCACTAACTGATCTTAAAGACCATTTCAGATCCAAACAGATTCTAGTGACTATGCCATGGGAGCAGTTTTGACACAGCACTATAAACCCATATGTTATCATTCTGAGACTTTTAATCGTGAAGTAGTTAACTATCCTACATATGATAAAGAATTGTATTCATTAGTTCAGAGTGTGAAAAGGTGGAAACATTATTTAATGGGAAAAGAGACAGTAATACATACTGATCATCAACTACTTCAATATCTACACTCCCAAACTAAGTTGCAGCAATCAAGACACTATAGATTGATGGGTTTTCTACAATAGTTTCATTTAATCATCAGATATAAAAAGGGAATACACAATAAAGTTGCAGACATGTTATCTAGATCCATTATAAATGCATCTACTATACTTAAGCATAATTCTGTGCTACATGAAAGCTACACTGAACAATATGCTCAAGATATAGACTTTAAATATGTATATGCAACTTTAAGTTAAGGCAAAAGAGTAGAAGAATTGGATTATCATGTAAAGGACCGACTCTTATACCATTGTGGGAAGTTATGCATTCCACAGATTGAGAGAATAAAGATAATTAGAGAAGCACATACTTCTCTGATATCAAGTCACTTTGGGGTAAGTAAAACAGTTGCACAGCTGCAAAGATTTTGTTATTGGCCAAAAATGAACGAGACAGTTTCTAGATATGTAAGAGGGTGTACTATGTGTGCTAAAAGCAAGCACAAAAATAGAAAACTAGGCTTTTACACTCCATTACCAGTTCCTTCTGACCCTTGTGAAAGTGTTTCAATGGATTTTGTTGGAGGACTCCTTAAATCTAGGAAGGGCCGTGATTATCTATATGTTGTTGTGGATAGGTTCAAGAAAATGTGTATTTTCATACCTTGTATTAAACAAATTACAGCTGAACAAACTACAAAACTATTCTTTGAACATGTATGGGTTCATTTTGGATTACCTACTTCCATTGTATCTGATCAAGACACCCGATTTGTGGGGAATTTTTGGTCAAGTCTGTGGGAACTCATGGACACCAAACTGAAGAAAATAAAAACTTTTCATCCACAAACTAATGGCGAGACAGAAGTAGTTAACAAGACAGTGATCTAGTTACTCAGAGCATATTGCAGCAAACATCATAAGCTTTGGGATGAGCATTTGTGTTATGTGCAGCATGCTGACAATAGAGAAAACCATTCTTCTACACAGAGATCTCCTTTTGAGACCTGTTTTGGTTTCACACCAGGGTCTCCTTTGGATTTTGTCTTTGGTAAAGAAACCACAGTTGAGGGACACTATGATGTGGACAGGGCAACTAGGTTCATTTAACAAATCCATTGGATCCACCAGGCAGTATAGGAACAGCTGGAAAAGAGCCAAGCCAAATACAAGGCAAGGCATGACAAGCATCGGATGGAGCATAGTTTCCAAGTTGGTGACCAAGTCTGGCTATATATCAGCAACGACAGGATGCAAGGTGAAGGTAAAAATCTAAAGCCTATCAGGTATGGACCTTTCAAAATACTTGAGAAGATTGGTGAAAATGCTTTTCGCCTTGATCTACTAGCCTACATGCACATCTACTCAGTCGTAAATGTAGATTGCTTGAGATTGTCTGAACCCTCTCTAATTGAGGATCCTGAAGAGAAGCGTCAATTGCCTTCTATTGATGACCTGCTACTTGAATATCTTAATGAATTGCAGGAAGACATAGTTTTGGACAGGAAGGTGAGGATGACGTGCAGGGGAGATGTTGAGTATCTTAGAATTGGGCCCAAGGGTTCAAAGTCAAGCAGTGCAAAGTGGATAGAGATTGGACAAGTGAGACAATTGTACCCTCACTTAATCGATGCTTGAAAACGAACTTTTGGTGGTCCAAAAGATTTTTTAGTGGGAAGGCCGTGATCTGAATTGGATCCATGAAGATAATCAAGATGCCATGAGTGTATCAAATCAGGACAGACTTCGAATTTGTAAACAAAGAGCGATCAGGAAGACTTTTGACAGTGGCAGTTTGCAGCCAACGAGGAACAATGAGGACCTCGGTCAAAGCATGCTGACGGAGGCCTATGGAGACCGTATAGGAGGAAACAGAGGGCATTTCTGATGCGCGATTAGCTGCTAATCATGCATCGCTGGGAAAAACCCCTCGAGAAGGAGAGGCCCCAAAGCATTCAGTCACATGGAAGCCAGGAAAACCGTCAAGAAAGCGCTAAGCTGAGAGGCAGGACCTATGCTCCAAAACCAGCAATATATCAGGGGCACCCTTGGGTGGTAAGTGGATTTGGAGGAAAACGAGCGATTCCATTCAACGCCCGATGCGTGGCAGGCAGATGAGAGAGAAAACCACTGCTCATCGCATGCTAATGGTCGAGCAAGTCAACCACGCGAAATGAGAAAATAACGTCAGATCTGGGGGCTCTAGATCTAATGGTGGAGATCCCACTCGATGGGGAAACCAGATGTGACAGGGGATTAAGCCACGTCATAAAGAATTCTAAAGTTTGAATTGACTGCTGAGATGGAAGATGAGTCACTCCACAATGTAACTGGAAAACCAAACTAACAAGCAAGAGCTGGTGCAGTTCGAAAGAGGACAAGTGGCCACTCCTTGTGAGCCATTGATCATGACACAGAGACAAGGAATTCCAAGTGAGCAATAGTAGGTGATCCGATGGAGGCGGGACGGGAATCAAACAATCGTGAGACAGATTGGCTTTAAGCCATGAAAAGACATGGAACAAAGGACACAAAGAAGAGAATGAAGACAGGGAAAAGAAGAGACAGTGAAACAAAAAGCAAAAGAGACAGAGGGCCAAGCTGACCTGCAACATAAGGCAGCATCGAGCAGCTAGATATCTTGAGAGGTTGAAACCATCCCTGAGAGGATCTGTCTGGAATTGAGTACCACATTAGGCTCCTCCCATTAAAGACCAGAGAGGTCAAGTTTTGTTAAGGAAAAGATTCTGTGCACTCTAGTGTCTTGGGGGATCCAAGAACCATGCTACCAAACCTTATATGTTTCAGGAGACTCCAAGTGAGCTCCTTATTGTAATTCTCTACTTTAAAGACACAATAAAAGAAGGCCACCATTGAAAGTTGGACTGGAGACGTAGCCCTGGAGGATAGGGTGAACTTCTTATTAATTGTTGTGTTCTTGTATTTGCTTACTGTGTTTCTCTTACTGTTTTCCATATTTCCAGTGTCTGCACGTATTTTTCAATTAGATCGATCTATTGCCTAAAATAACATAGACACACATGAGCACATGAGTCTGTAATACCTTCATTTTATAATTATTTAACTGAGTTCTCTCAAGGGTGATTTTCAGATCATTCAAGGAGACCTAACTCCCTCTCCAAGGCTATAAATTCCCCCTCTACCATTCCCAAATGGTTGATAGTCCATTTTCACCCTTATGTTGAGCTTGTTCTTAGAGGCTATTCATTAGACTTGGAGAAGGAGTGTTGGAGAATTTCTTTGCTTGGACTTGGATTAACACTCAAGGAGAGCCTTTCAACATCAAGGTTATGGTTGTAAGCTTCCCCTTTATTCTTTAAATAATAACACAATATTTGGTGCAACTTTCCAAAATATATATGTTCATTTATGTACTGTCTTGGCATTTCTTGATCAACTAGGTAGGTTATTATTGGATTTTCTATTGGTTTTGGCATGCTTTGTTTTCTCTTGGTCATTTGTGCAAGTAAATAAGCGCTGAAAGGAGCAGGAACAAGTCCATGACACAAGCGGTTTGAGGATCTCAACAAAGGAAATCGGATTAGCATCAGAGCAAGGTAGGCCACCTCTCTTGTTCTACTTTTCAACCATAATCTAGGAAGATGTCTAGTTGATTTTCCCTTCACTTGCTAGGCCCACTCATTGGGCTAGAGGGATTGTCTTTGTCCACAAAGAGGATTAACCTTCTCAATGAATTGGTGACTCCACTCAAGAGCCTATGACCCTTTCCTTCCCTTCCTTCACCTTACCTTTTGACGACTTTGATGAACAGTTGATTTTTAGACTTCATTGCATGTTTTTAGTTAGTGTCATTGTCTTGTAGAAGCCTGAATATTGTTAACTCGAGCTGTTTTTGAAAATTTTGGATTTCATTTCTATTTTCCTTGACGATCACGGATTTGAGTCTCACAGTCACAATGATACCACGGGTTTTCTAGTTAAGGTAGTTATGATCACTACTTTACTCCTAAGAGGTGCGATGATTGCATAAAATTAAGAAATTGAGGGTTTTCTCTCTAACTTTCAATTCTAGGTGTCTTCTCTCTGTGATTTACATGTGTTTCCTTGATTTACCCTCTCATTGTATGATTACAATTTTCTTTTAACTTGGCTTGAGTGTCCTTGAAGTTTGATTAACCTTTTAGGGTTCTAGGTCTTCTAGGTCAACCTTGATCCACTCATTGGTCTCCCCATTAGAATTCATAGATCAATTTCCTGCGTTGAAGAGTCTTTGTGTGTTCACACATACTTTGTAGGTCATTTTTTGGTTCTTGTGATTTACGGTGTTTTCATTAGCGGATATAGTGAAAGCTACCTAAGCTTCATTTGACGAATGATAGATTAGAAATCGATTGTCTCATTGGAATAAAAAAAGAAGTGTTTTCTTTGAGTTTTTTTTGTTTCGAAGTAAAATTGAAAGTGTTATTCTTTTCATAGTTTTCAAAGCATTTTGAGTTGCATTCAGATCATAGATGTGAAATATATTTTCATATGTCTTGGTTTGCTTTCATTCTATGTTACTTTGCACTCGATTACATTAGTTGCATTTTGAAAAAGAGAAAAGAACATCATTATATATTAAGGAAAGTTTTCTTTAAGATTTTATTTGGCATTATATCTGCTTATCATATCAAAGATTAGATTTCATATTTTGAATTTAAGAGTTTGAAGATTTTCATGGATGCATTTGTGCATTGGGTTTGATGCATGATTTGAGTGATCTTCTTCCCTACATAGATAGCTTTCATGGAATTGAAGGATTTCATTTCATCATCTAGTTTGCATTTTAAGAGCAGGTAACATCATTAAGGCCTTGAAATTGAGACATAATTACAAGATCAACTTTAAAATCTATCAATGAACCTAAGGAGCATTTTAAACATTAATGATCCTATCTAGTGATCTAGGTTAGAGAGGTGTTCCGGTGTCTTAAAAACTTACCAGTTGTGATTCATTTTGGCATTAGACAACGCTAGCATGGATTTGTTCTCCCCATAATGTTGCGTATATAAAGGGAGACCACCCTAGGTTGCAGTCCTTTATCCGTAGGAAGCCGAGTCTCCCGCTCTATAAACGTGATACACCGAACACAACATTCGAGGAGATTGCTAGCATGTACATCAAGTCCTTGGTCAATTTATTGACTAAGGTGTATATTGCAGTTCACAGTTACTTGGTACTCCTTTTACCTAGATTCAATTGAGCAATCATTTGATCTTTTTTGACTCTTTAAATTTGAAAAGATCATTGAGAAACTTGTCTTTTCTAGCTTGCAAAACTATTGAAAGCAACTAGAGTCACCTTTTTTCCCTTTTCTCTATTCTTAAAAGATGAAAAGGTAGTGTTTTTTTTCCTAAAAAATAATTTCCTACGATAAAAATCTCATCCAAAGTAGTTTCTTCTTAGACCAAATTGAGTAATTTCCTTTTAATTTCAATATTGTTAAAGCCCTAAACAAATTTTTCCTTTCCTTTTTTGTTGTTGAGGGGAAGCCACCATGGCTGAACCATTGAGTCCATCTCATAGTTCCCCTTCATTGTCTCATAATGAAGGGTCCTCCCAAGGAGTTCATCCAGAACTTCCTTAGTCACTTGAGGATCAAGGTGTTGAACTTGGAATTGTTCTGAATATCCAATCTTTGTCTTCTCATCCGCCTCCATCAGATTTGTCGTCACCTCACGAATCTGATCTAGATTCCTGTGATAATCTTATTCAGACTCCTGAGAGTATGCAGATTCTTGAAAGTCTGCAAAGGTTAATTGTCTATCCATCAAATCCATTGTTAGACCCTGTTGTGATATGTCCGGAGCATTCATACACTTTGTACGATTGGCCTGGTATTCCTTTAGAGTTATCTCCTCGTACATCGCTCATTCCTCGTTGCCAATTGTTTCCATCTCTGTAGTTAGAAAGTGAGATCCCACTCTCCTATCCAGATCACTCAAAAGTTTCCGCTACCCATACTCCTCACGTAGATGATGAGTGGGAATATGAATTTCCTCCAGAAGGATTTCCTTATACAAGAAGAGTCACGTCTCTTAGCTTTCCTGAGATTAGTGAACCCATGTTGCCACATGGTTATAATTATTTAGCTGAACTGGTTTCGAGCATTCTGAGTGCCTCATCATTGTATGAGAACCCCATTTGGTCTTCCAATTCTAAGACTAAATCAGGCCCGTTCATTCAGAATACAACCTCTCCACCAATTGTTCAAACTGATGTCACTTTAGTTCTGATTCAACCTACCATTATGTCTCGACTTGTTTTGGTGTTTCGAGTAACTCTTTCAGTTCAACCCAGAGTCTCGGTTCAGGTCTCGGTAAGCTCTTCTATCTGTACAACAAGTGGATAGACTGTGCCACCACCTGTGGGCCAAGATCTGAATATTCCCCTCATGTCAGGCAAAACGAGTGTGATTGGATTACAAACTCACATGGCTGGAAAGATCAACCTTTTGACGGTGTTATTCCTAACCCTGTTGGTCCTTCCGGGTTAGGTAACATCCAATACCAATTGCCATATATGGCTTAGGTCCCATTCCAACCAGCTTATGTCCCATATGGTTCACAAGCCTTGGTTAATCCACCTTACATTCCGCAAGATGGACCTTATGTTTAGCCTGCTCAATCCACTGTGCCTACCGGATATGCCTAGATCCAATTTGAGAACTATCAATACCCTCAAGGTATAACCCCACGAACTGTCGAGCTACCTTTGCAGCAATAAGGAAAACCTTTACACCAGCAAGGGAAACGTTCACAGTAGTAGGGGCAATATTTATAAAAGCAAGGGAAAGAATTGCAACAACAAGGACAACTACTACAACTACAAGGGCAACCTTTGCAATAGTGGCAACAACCTTTGCAGTTGCTAACTCAGTTTGTACAACAATCCTCCCAATCTTTATCCTCACAAGGACAAGCATTGCAGCCGCAAGGCCAACCTGTACAACAACAAAGTCATCCTTTGCAGCAACAAGGTCAGCCTTGGAAACAACAAGCCTTATATGTGTATCTACAAGGTCAGCCTTTGCAAGGTCAAGGTCAACCCTTGCATCACGAGGGTTTGCATCTCATACGGAGAGTTTGCATCTGCCTCCTCCATCAAAAAACATTAGACAAAGTTATTATATGCCGCCATGTAGTAACATTTGAGTCGTGCTCTTGTTCAAGGGAAGTAAACATGAGTTGACCTTTTTGTGGTGTCTCTTGACCTATTTTTCAGTCGGTCATCCCTCGTTGTGAGAGTCATGTTAATTATCACATCAGCTATGTGGTCCTTTGCTCGTGATGGTTTGAAAAGATCTCCATTGACTTCTTGTTGCTTGGTCTTGCTCTTATCGACTACGAGAAATTTCTCTGAGAGTGGATCTAGAGCCACACCCTAGCCCTATTTTCATTATTGATTGGTCACCTTGTGGTCAACATCGACGAGTATCATGACTCTTTGACTCAGTGGTTTCCCTTGTGTTTGACGTCATCTTTCATTACCACACATTAGGATTCATGTAGTACCTTGGTTTCCATTTTACCCTATTGGTTGATTCCTCACCTCTGTGTTAGATTTCATTATTGATTGGTTGAGAGAGTTTCTATCGTGTGCTAGCTACATCTTGTGTATGCTAGAAACGTGCTTTGGTTGGGTTACTACATCTTTATCCATCTAAATCCTTCCACATTATTGGCCTACAGGTTACACTCACGGTGGATTGATAAAAGATGCCTTGATTCCTTCCTTCGAGGAGATCTTTTCCCATCAACTTCAACTAATTTCTCTCGGAACAAGGTCTAGAGTCCATTTGGGAGTACCTTAGGGTTTGCAGTCATCAATGGTAGACTCCTTCGCTATCGACAGTGGGCAAACATCATTGTTTCTAGATTGATAGATTCTTCCAAGTGTTCGACTTTAGCTCATTTATTTACACTTGTTAGATTGTACTGGGTACCTTGGCTCTCATCATCATTATCAGTGAGTAGTCTTGCGTTTGTTAATGGTATACATCAATGACCGGTAATCAAACAATTTTTCACATGGTCGACTTCAGATCATTTATTCTCATTGTGTAGAAATGTACCACGCAGGTCGGTGAAGACCTCGGGCTTGCATCAGCATTTGTTTGTTCACTTTCGAGTCCCTCCCATTTGTGTAGTAAAATTTATTCTATCATTTGACTTGGTACCTTTTAGATCAACTTTATGACTTGAGTGATCACCTTTCTACTTCAACATCATTGATTAATTATTTATATGTGATATTGAAACATGTACTTCTATGGATATGATGAAATGATCCACTATGTGTTTTCAGGATTTTTTTACTTGTATACATATTGGATCCTCTTTTGTGCATGACATGGGGACATGTCTTATTATCTCTAAACATGGGTATGCCCAACTAAGATGACAGGTTTCTTTCTAATCTCTTTCACTCGCTTCGCAAGCTGAATTCTGGTGACCTCCTCTGAGGTCTTGATAGGGCTCCTTCTATACACTTAATACATTTTGGCCATCATGTACCCCTTCTAACCTCATATATTTGGGGCATCTATTATAGCATTATTTACCACTCTTAGTAGATTTTATGCTCTCGTTATGGCCTAGGGAAACCCTTCCTTTCTAGACTTTATGCTCTCGTTATCGCTCTCATCATCATTATGAGTGAGTAGTCTCGTGTTTGTTAATGGTATACATCAATGACCAGTAATCAAACAATTTCTCACATGGTCAACTTCAGATCATTTATCCTCATTGCGTAGAAATGTACCACGCAGGTCGGTGAAGACGTCGGGCTTGCATCAGCATTTGTTTGTTCACTTTCGAGTCCCTCCCATTTGTGTAGTATAATTTATTCCATCATTTGACTTGGTGTTAGCTACCTATACCAATAGGTTTCATATTTCATGATTGGCTATCAAAAGGTCCAAATATGCTCTGCTTTGATGATTCAAAGATCACATATTTCCAAGAGAATCCAATCTGTGCTTATAGCTTGGTATGAACTCAAATTTTGATGGATGGTCCAAAAGTCTAATCTGGATCATGACATGTTTTAAATTTTCCGTTATAGAATAGAGAAAGGAGTCTGTCCAAACTGGTTAATCTTGGCAGGCAAGTAGTTTAGGTAGAGAAAAAAGGCTCCCAACAGCTTAATCTGGGACCTTGGAAGAAATAAGGGTAGAAGTAGATAGAAAAACAAAAGAAAAAGCCAAAGAAAAGAAAAGGCAAGTAAGGGTTTGCAAGTCCAAGTGCACCCTCCAAGAAGAAATAAAAAACGCTAGGCAAATAGATGGGTAGGCAGTTGAGGTTGCAGAAAGGTCATTTCTTATAAGTTGCATGTGTGCTAACTCTGTTTACCAAAGCAAAATCAATGAATTGAGAAGGTGTCATTCTTCATCAAGTTGCAGCAAGCAAGAAGCATGTCTAACCTCCCTTCTTCCCCTTTCCATTTCATTACTAACACTCCCTCATCAGTTGAGATTCATGGAAGAGATTATGGTTTCATGGTGGTTCTTAATCTTTTTAGAAGCCACATTTCTTGTCTAAAACTCTTTTCATTTTGATCTACTCCCTAAACTAAGTAAGTCTCAAATAAACTTAGTGATTTTCCCCCTCATTCACAATTCCCCCCATATTAACTCTAACTCCACTATGTAATTCCCCTATGTTACCCTTCCCCTACTAGTATTAACACCATGGTGTATAAACCCCAAATTTTGTATAAATATCCCTCCCCTTGGCATTATAGCCAATAAATCCTCTGTCAGGGATCAAATTGGCATCTGGTCACTTTGGTGAACCTAAACCTCACCCCTCTCTCTTCTTTAAAGTCATTCCACCCATTAAACCTCCGTTTGTAAAGAAAAACCTTATAAAAACCCCCTCCTACCCATAAACCCCTTTGAAATTGTGAAAAAAACCCAAAAAACCCACCTTTTGCCGCTTATCCAAAGTTTCGGCGCATATGTTTGATTTTCCAAAATACATTGAAAACTTTGCAAAAACCCATATCCTAATGTTTTCCGTCGGGCACATATTCGAAAACAAATAATAAACTAAACCCGCCCCCCCTCCGTATTATTCGATCACATCACCCTTCCGTCAATCGTCGGATCGGACCCATGTGATCCGACGGCCCTCATTGATATCGGAGCGGCCCCCACGCCCGACAGTTAGCGCCCGAGAAAATGACGAAGGGTTACGTCAGTCCTCGGCCACGCGTCACCCTCTCGAGTCTCTCGGAGCGGCCTCTGACAAAACCAGGGCCATATCGTAAGCGGTCCAAGAAAACCGTAACCACTATTGCACTTACTGCCCGGTTTGCTGGTCCCATGTCATGCCCACGTCAGAGCCACGTCGCCGCCACCCCGCCGTCGCATCACCTCATTCCTCCGTCCCTACGCTGACATGTCCGCCACTTCAGCATATCCATGGACCAACCAGGGCCTGCCACATCACCTGGTGACGTCATGCTGACGTCATCCGACTCTGACCCCACCTGATGATGTCATGCTGACGTCATCCCAAAAGCGCGCCAATATTGCCAAAAATCTATTTTAAGCCAAAATTTCGTGTTTTTTCTACTTTTGCCGAAAGAGACTCTTGTTGTTGCTGCATGAATTTGACGACCATACCAGCGCCAACCTGCACCGTTCAACTCTGAAACCACGGGCGCCTCCGCCGTACCTGCATTTGCAACTATCAGTGACAATCCGCAAGGTATTTTTCGAAATTATTCTCTGCACCTGGCTTTTATCCAAATTTCTTGGAACAAACGGTTAAGGGAGTGTTAAAACACTGAATTCACCGTCCAGTATCCAGTAACCTGCACCTATTTCCCTCTGGCAAGACAACGAACAGTTTACGAAACCTGCATTTGACTGAAACAACCTGAATTCACAGGTAGCTCGCGCAACCGTGAGCTAGAAACCTCTGCTGGCTAAATTCACCATAGAAAAGTTCTGGTCAGCCCTGCTATTTGTCTTTATTAATCTGTTAAACAGTATTTCAATTGCTGTGTGCTCAATTCACCCTCTGGTCCCTGAAATTCACACTTTCATTGTAAGGAATCACCTCTGTGTTGTTCTGCTTACTTCAACCAGTTCACCTGCAAGTCAGAAGCTTAATAGACCATGGAAACTCCAATTGCACTGAACATCAAGGCTCTCAATACCCCTCACAGGGAGTTAGAATGGAAAGCTCTGGGAGATATGGATTATCAAATGTTAGATTGGTTTCCAATAGGCTCTAAATATAATATTCATTTGCTAAATGAGTTGAAAGCCCAGCACCTTAGTGGAGCTGATATCCTAGGGATTTGGGACTCAAACTTGCCCATATACAACCTCCCCCAGGTAAATCCTATGCCAGAATTGATCCACAGATGCCAGGAGTGCTATGATCCATGCCAAAGAGCTGTCCTCAGCCCCACAGGCTCAATTCTGTTCCATATCACCCCAGAGAGCATAAATGAGATGCTGCATTTCCACACTGCAAAACCATTGACCCCCCTCTACATGCAGAACTTGATAAAGAAGGGGACTAAGTTGTCAAATGACCAGATCATCAAAATCAACCAGCTGTTTGTACAACCAGGCTCTGAAGCCATCAGAACTCCTCCTATTGGATATGCATACTTAAATGAATTGGGCAGAATGCTAGTGGATTTGATCTGCTATGTCCTAGGGTTTAAGGGAGTGGAGGATGTGGATGATAGTATAATGGCAATGTTGTCTATATTCTCTCCTCGAAAGCCTCCAGCTGTACATTATGACTATGCCACATATATTGCAGATAGGATCCATGACCAGCTAATGAATCTGCAAAGGGAAAGACTGTTCAGATACACTTCGTACATTTACCATCTATTCTTGTTTTATCAACCAGGAAGCTTCGTCATTCCCCTGAAGCAAGTTAATGCCCAGGGAAATCCAAGGTCAGTTGTGTTTTGGACCTCTGTTTTTCATTGCACCTCTGTATCACCATACACATACTGTGAGTTCATAGACTTGTTCATTCATCCAGCTATGACATTATTGTATGGTGTTTCTCCTCCAAGGTTAACTGATGACATGAGGAGAATTCTCCATCTAAACAAAACCTACAGCATTGGTAATTGGTACTTTTACCAAGACCACACAGTCATCAGAGTATATGGCTGTGAGTTGAAGCCTTATAGGCTGCCAAGGTATGTCCCTATGAGACTTTTTGCCCTAGAATACTTCAGGCAATTTGGGAATGCCAACTACCTCCACTTCCAAAGTAAGAACAAGAAGTCGCAGTTGAAGGTAAGGAGCCAGCTGGGCCCTTTCCTATATATCAAAAAAGAGGAGGGATGGAAAGAGGCAAATAGTATCCTAGAGGCCCTCAAACTGCAAACTAGTTTTGAGTGGATACCCTATGACCCCAATCATTTTGTTTCCCTCAGGAGGATAAGATACAAATTGGGTACCTATTCACATATGAGGCTGCCTGAGATTGAGCAGTATGGCAATGCATTGAGCTGGGAAGAGGGCACCCTAGAAGAGGAAATTACTAGTGAAGAGCTGATAGAAAGAGAGGCTAGAAATATTAAAAAAGAAGCTGACTTAGAAACTTGTGGACGGGTCCCCCTCTCATATAAAAGACAACTTGGAGCAGCGGCCTCATCCTCAACAACACATCAGCAAGCTGCCATGAATACTCCACAGACATCCAGCAAAGGGAAAGAAAAGCAGGTGGAACAGCCACCTCCAATGACTGAAGAGCAAATGGAAACACTTGTGCAGCAACAAGAAGAGATGGAGCAGCAGGGAGAAGTGCAACAGCAAGAAGAACAGCAACAACAGGAAGAACAAATGCAGGAACAGCCTGTCTAGCAAGAGCAAACAGTGGAAGCCCCTAAATCCACTGAACAAACTTTGCCTCCAATGCAAGAAACTTCAGCTGAGGCATCAATCCTCCAAACTCCACAAAAGGAGGATACAAGCAGGAAAGGGGACAGAGAGACTCCCCTTACAACATCAACAACTCATGGGGAGAAAAGACAGAGAATCAATCCCTTCTCAGAGGAAGAAATGCCAATAGGACAGTCTTTTGGTATGGTCCCACCCAGTAGGGAAGCATCAGCAAGTTCCTTTCAACAGGAACAGGATAGAGCAATGGGAGGAGAAGTGAGTTCCTCAAATTAGCAAAGGGAAGGTGGACTCAGCATTAAACAACAATTCATTGACATTAAGAGGAGAAATGAGCCCATCAAGATACAGTTGTATAACCATCTGTTAAACATGGCTCCCACCAATCAACAAAGACTCATGTCTGCATATGATGTGCAGGAAGGCAAAATAATCATGAGTCATTTTATGCCAATAGCAGTGCAGCCCCAATCTACCTCTGACTACTTGAGGACTAACCTGGAAGTCCTTGCCAAGGATATCCACCGAATGGACAAGATAGAACTGCATAAGCAAACGAGTGAGATGGTCTATGCTTCCTTGGCAGACCAAACATTGGATAACTACAGGCTACAAAATAGCCTTAACAATACAGCCTCTCAGCTAGAGTTGGAGAGAGCATCATCCCAGGCAAAGGACAACAGAATAAGGTCCTTAGAGGACATCATCATAGAGATTGGGCATGATCCCAAAGATATCAAGGGCATACAAGAGATATTAAAATTGAGGGATGCAGACATGGCAGCCTTGAGCAGAAAGATCAAACTCCCAGCCACAATTCACCCTCAAATAGATGATGTTGCCCAGCAAAGACATGATCAAGAGGCCACAACCTTGTTGATATCTCTGTACAAGCAGCTAATCCAAACTCAGGAAAAGCTGGGAGAATCGGAGGCTGCAAAAGCAGCACTACAGGCAGCCTTGAAACAAAGAGAAGAAGGGCAAACCTCCAAGCCTCCTCCTAAAGTAATCAACCTTCAGGAAGCTGCTCCAACTACTACTCCTCCTCCTCAGCAAACAGAACCTACAGCACCAACTACATCGACAGCTACACCAACAACAGAGCAGACTCATAGTCTGGATATGCAGAAGCATCAAAATGAAATTCAAGTCCTGGAAGCTCAAATGTTAGAGCTTAATCAAGCCAAAGAATCTTTGGCTGAAGTAAATGAAAGATATGACAAGAGCAAACAGAATGTGGCTGAGAAGGAAAGAGATATAAGAGCTCTCAAAAAGAGAATAACTGAGCTTGAGAAAGAGCTCACACTAGATAAGGTGAAAACAGAGCTCAAAACAGTCCTGTGGGCCAATATTGGCCAGTCCATTACTGATCAGTGGCAGTTCATTGAGACCATCGATGAATAATAAGCACTCATTACAAAGGCAAATAGGGAGATACACAGAGCAAGAGCAAGCCTTGGTAACATGCCTGATGCTGCCAATAGGATGATCAACATACTAAATAACAGGACAAGCTCTCAACTGACCACCATGGGAATTTCTCACAGGACTGAGACAATCTCAATGGTTAAAAGGGTCCTGACATTAAGAAACCTGGTTGGAACATTAGAAAGGAGAACCCAAGACATGCATACCGAAATCAACAAGTTCATGGACAGGTTTCAGGTATTACAAAACAGAGGCCTCCCCAGCATACTAAGCAATGTGGGAAGACTGCTCACCCATGAAAATTATGCTAAAAGGGTCAATGCCTTTGCTGCAAGTCAAATTGCAGCACAGCCTAGCACTTCAGTAGAATCAGGGCCAACATCAGGGCAGACTCTATATAATAGGGTGGAAAACCTGTTTTTCATTATGAACGAGATCAATCATCTGTTCGATGTGCCTCCAAATTTCTATAAATATACAGAAGCAGATGAAACCATAGAGGCAATTGTGAAGCACCAATTTCCCACACAGGAAGTCTGGAATAGATTGACACAGCTAATATATAATATAAGTTTAATATATTTTATATAAAGTTAATTTATTTGTTAAGTTATAATAATATAAATTTATTTTATATTAATTTAATATATTTTTGTTACATAGAATATAAATTCAATATTAATTTATTTGTATATTAATCTGTTTAATATATATTAAATATAAATATATGGCAGATTTAATATATTTGTTATATTATAATAATATAATTAATTTATATAAAATTAATTAATTTATTTGTTTTATATAATATAAATTCAATATGGTTTTTGTGTATATTATTTAATATGTATTAAATTGAAATATATAACTAATTTTTATAATTAATAATGTTCATATATATTAGTCTAAGAATGGTAATAGGGCTTTTATTTGTTTGTTTTTTAATATTGAATTAAGAATTTTAGTAAATATAGATTTATTAATAAACTTATTTTATTAGATTGGACCATTATATAATGTAGAATAGTATATCTTAAAGAATAAATTACCTAATGTAACTAAATTTAAGAATGACATAATATTTAAATAATAATAATTATAGACATATGACCATTATAGTTAATATGATATTATATTTTATACTAAAAATATCAAATCGATTCTAATCTTAGATATAAATTAACAAGTTTACCTGTGGTAGCTATTTATAGTATTGTTAGGGGTTTGACTAGGATCCTTAGGTCAAATTTAGCAGTTGGCAATATAGCCGTTGGAGTCTCTGCACTCTCTATTTATTCAGCTTAGCCGGATTGGTTCTTCAACTTGTCCTGACGATGAACCACACTGGTTGGTTCGAAACGCGTCGACAAAAGATTGATTATGTGATTTTGCCGAAGATTATCTAAACAGCTAACATTATCAAGCCAGAACCTGTAATGTTATGTTTTTTCAAATTTATAAGTAATCATACACAGGGAAAATTTTGGTAGATAAGCATACAGAGGAAAAATGAAAGGCTGAGCCAACTCAGCAACGCTGTTCGGTCACCACAGCAGCAAGCACAGTCACAGGTGGCAGGGCCGAGAAAATACAACACAACAAACATAAAGACACATTTTCCAGCATTAAAGCAAAGCGTTCCAACCGACTCAGTGACCTCCAAAGGTCAAAATATCCTCTGACAGACTTAAAAAGCAGTTATGTTGCATTCAAAGCTGTAATAACTTCTTTTCTACTTTTCTGTACGAAGTAATGAAGATATTTCTCTCTCAGATGACTCAATGCCTGAGATATTTTGTATAAACATTTCTATAAAGTCCCCTTCGCATGAGTTTGCAAGGGGTTGTTGTTGATTTCATTTCTATACTTCTGTTGCTGTACAACTTTGAGAGAAATAATACAAAAGGTGGACGGAATTTCCAAAGCTCTGTGTTCCTTGATGCACTGTGGTGGCTAGCTGAATGTTACAGGATTCCTGCATGTTTCATAGCACAATAAGTCTTCTTTTAACCTCTGTGTTATATGTTTTCTAGTCTTTCATTTTCTTTCATGTTTCTGAGTCTTTACACTTAATGGTGAAGTAAAAGAATAGTTCCAGTATTAAATCACAGATTACCCTGAACTCAATCCAAGCTATTATAAATGTTTTCTTCCAGATAGAGTAAATAAGGTGTAATTCTTAATTGCTACACTTTCAAGCTATATCTCTCACTGTGATAAATATTTTCAGGAATTCAAGTTTGCTCCTGAGGCATCTATCTCTTCCCCAAACCCCAGCTTTAGTGGAAAATTCTTAAATGCTTTTCACTGGTTGTTTACAGGTCACCATCATAATCTAACTTTGTTATATGAAATATTTAATTGGCCCTGTAATTTCAGTAAATCACCTCAAGGTTTCTAAACACTTCTAGCCACAGACTCCATTGCCCAATGAAATAAACTCATCTGCAGATTACACACTTCAGGTACAGAAAGATATCCCTCAGCCAAAGCATAAAACTAAACACCCTCATTTCATAGCTAGCCTAAAATCATTTCAAAACAGAGACAAATTATAAAGAGAGAGCCCTCTCTGATTACAGTGTGGCTAGGAACTGTAATCCAAAGTTTGGTTAGTGGTTACCCCGGCCGTTTTCCCTTGGGAGTCATAGGGAACAACCTGGGTGTTAACGTAATTGACGACTCCACTGGGGACTTCTTAGGATTTTCCAATTTCTATACATCCCTCAAAGCCTGAAATCAAGCCTGAAACAAGTCAGGAGGCCTTCAAAACTGTTTCTGTGTAACATTGACAGTTTTAGGGAAGAGCTCTTTCAGTGAATCTTCATCTCAGCTTTGAAATATATATAGCCATTCCAAAATCTTTATCCAGTCCTTACAGATATAAAAACTTCCTATAAAATCCTAAAAAACAGTTAGAAGCTGGCTCCCAAGAAAAATCCACGGCATACTAGGGAAAACCCTGACCCTAATCCACCCATCATTGTTGATAATCCAAATACCATCCCTAGAAACATTAGGAGGCAGCAAAGGCAGGAGCAGCCTGCTGATCTAACTTCAGATTCAGACCATCCCAGCCTTATCTCTACCCCATGCAAGGTCCTCTTCCGGTCTACCCCTAATTCCCCTAGTTCACCATCCACATCTCAAAGTCCTCCTCTCACATCTTCATCCACTGCACATATCCCCTTGACCAACACTCTAGGTTCACCCCTACTTGTCACCCCTGTGGTACCCACTGTTCCTATTACCCCAGCTGCCCCTGTTAATCCTCTAAACCCTGTAAATATGGCTAACAGATATGAACCCTTGCAGATACCAGCTAATGCTGCAGCTCTACCCCAAGATTACCAAACCAAAATCTCATATTTTGACTCCAGCGGCCCTCTGACAGCTGTCCAGCATGCTAAAAGGATGCAAGACCATTTTGAGACCTATGAAATAGATGATGACAATGTCAGAATGAGGATGTTTGTTCAAAGCCTAACTGGGGATGTAATAACTTGGTTTAGATCCCTGAATGCAAATTCCATTACAACTCCTGATGAACTGTATCAAGCCTTTACTAGTAGATGGGAGAAGAAGAAAGATCCTCTGCACATACTTGGGGAATATGACACTATCAAAAGAGGTCCCCAAGAGACTGTTTTGGAGTATTGTGCAAGATTTAACAATGTATATAACGCGATTTCACAAAATTTAAGACCTCCTCCTAATTTAGCCTTGTACAAATTCCCTGATGGTTTTGACCCTGACATGGCCTATCAGTTGAAGGAAAGAGATCCTCAATCCCTTGCAGAGGCCCAAAGGGTTGCTGTCACAGTGGAAGCCAACCTAATTGCCAAAAGGAACAGGGCAAGGTTGGAAAAGAGGACTGCTTTCAAAGAGGAACCCTCTGCCTTTGATCAAAAGCTAGATGCAATTCTCAATGGAATGAAAAGATTGGGTGATAGAGTGGAATCGGTTGAAAGAAAATCATCATGGGAACCACCACAAAACAACCCTCCTAGGAATCCAAATTTTAGGAGAACTCAAAACCCAAATGTTGGCAAGACCAGTGCTGACCAAGACATAAGACCCCCTTTCCAAGAAAATTATGCAGAAACTTCCACATCAATAGAGCCCAATGAAGATCCCGAGATTAATTTAATGGGTCTAGATGGTGCAAGTCAAGTTCTCTTAACACAAGAAGATCATGAGGATGATGAAATAAAATTGTTCCAAACTAAATCAGGTGAATCCTTTGACTTCAAACAAGGCTATGATACTGCTGTCTATGAAGTCCATAAACAATACAAGCTGAGGAGCAGAACTGTAAATGTAAACCAGCCTGAAAAGATAAAGGATAATCAGCAGCTTGAAAGAGTCATAGTCACAGAGCCTAATGACAAAATAAATTCAACTGCAGAAGAAGTGATTATTGAAGAGATCACTGAACCACTGTCCTTAAAACAGCACCCTATGGCCACTCCACCTTCTCAACCTAGTTTAAAGGTTACTCCTCAAGAGGGGAGTAAAAGAGGCAAGTCCCAAACTCAAGATAAAAATCAAGAAGAAGATTTAATGAACAAGGAAAGGACTGTTATCCATAACCCCAAGACCCAATCTGAAAAACCTTTTGACCTAGAAACTGAAATTGGCAAACTAAAAGTAGCAATCCCGCTTTCAGAACTAGCCAAGCATGACATCTATAAACTACGGATCAAGAAGTCCCTTCAACTCACTAGCAACAAATATGATGTGAATGTCCTGGATGACACCCCAGAACTACTATTTGGCCCAGAAGTGGATGGAAAAACGGTATTCACAAGGGTATTACCTTTCTATGTCAGTTTACATATTCATGATAAAATATTAAATAATGCAATGTTTGACTCAGGTGCCTCTCACAATCTTATGCCAAAAGCAGTCATGGAGAGATTGAATCTAGAGATAACAAGACCATACAAGGACCTGTTTTCCTTTGACTCCAGCCAAGTCAAGTGTCTAGGTCTCATAAAAGATTTATGTGTGTCTCTGGTTCAATACCCAAACAAGACAATCCTAATGGATGTGGTAGTTGCTGATATTCCACCTAAGTATGGGATGTTGTTATCAAGATCTTGGGGAGCTAAACTCCAAGGTTCCCTGCAATTAGACATGTCCTATGCCACCATCTCTGTTTTTGGGCAACCAAAAAGACTGTACAGAGAAACACTCATGAAATACATGGTCAGCAGTGAAGAAAGGCCTCAAAACTTTCCCATATATGTTGTCCATTCAGACATAGACTCATACATTCTCTTCAATGACACCACAACTCCCTCAAAAGGTGAGGTTGAAACCAAGATACTCATACAGGAGGAAGACTCAAATGAAAGAATTACCACCCATGAAACAACAGTCAATCAAACACTAGATACTGTTGTTGTTCTAAATATCAAGCATACCCAATCAAATGTTGAAACTGTCCTAGAAGACAAGCGAGATGAAAAACCACAACTTCTACTCACATTGCCAGCCCATGAATAGATCATTAAATCTCCTTCCCAACAGGATATTCTATGGTTCCTTGAATTTGATGGCTCAGTCAGCAAGTTAGGGGCAGGAGCTGGAGTTTGGGTACACAATAAAGAAAATAGTCATGCAGAGGGCAGAGCCTATAGATTGAACTTCAGATGTACTAATAACATGGCAGAATATGAAGCTCTTTTACTAGGCCTCAAGTTAATAAATTTCTTACAAGCTGCCAGGGTTTCAATCATGAGTGATTCAGATTTAGTTATCCAACAGGTGAAGGGAAATTTTGTCACCAATGACAAAAGACTAAGGACTTATAGGTTTGCTGTTGCTGAGGTACTAAAATCTTTCTCTGAATTCCAAATCACTAAAATTCCTAGAACCCACAATCTACATGCTCATAGTTTAGCCACCTTTGCAAGTACCTGCAAGCTGCCTTTTGAGCCTCATCATTGTTTTACAGCTGAGGAAAAACACAGACCCTCCATTCCAAACAATGTTAATGATTGGCAAGTATTTGAGGATGACAAGCAAATAAACTATTTTTTAACCCTGCAGCAAGAATTTGCAGGATTAAATATTGACACTGATACAGCAAGTCAATCACAAATACTTGATACAACAAGTCAATCACAAATACTTGATACAGCAAGTCAATCACAAATACTTGATGGAGCAAGTCCATCACAAATACAGTTTCAACAGATTACTCACCCAATATCTCCTAGAACAGCAAAACAAATGCTAAATCCAACTATTTTCAACAAAGACAACATTCAGCAAATTCAATCAATCAATGGTGAGGAAGTGGCCAAGGCTGAAATTGAAATCATAGAGCTGAAAGATAATTTTCTACCAGCAGGCCTAACCCCACTAGAGGATATATTTGATTCAAATGATATCCCCAGAAAACCAAAAATACAGCCCTTAAATGCAGCCATTGAAGAATGCAACATAGGTACAATTGACAAACCCAAAATAATTAAATTGTCTGCTTCTTTACCTCCTGACCAAAAGCCTAAATACATTGACCTCTTTAAAGAGTTCCAGGATGTTTTTGAATGGAGTTATGAGGACCTAAATTCCTATGACACCTCTGTAATCCAGCACACTATCCCTCTCAAGCCTGATCAAAAACCCTTTAAACAAAAACTGAGGAGAATCAATCCTATGCTTCTCCCAGTAATGGAACAAGAAGTACAGAAAATGTTCAAGGCAGGCATCATAGCACCAATCAGATTCTCTGAATGGATCTCCAACTTAGTCCCTACAAGAAAGAAGTCTGGTGAAATTAGGCTGTGTGTGGACTTAAGGAATCTGAACCAAGTATCCCTCAAAGACAACTATCCCTTACCCAAGATGGATCACATTCTCCAAAGAGTGGTAGGGGCCTCAAGGATCTCATTACTGGATGGATTTTCAGGCTTCAATCAAATCCTGGTGCACCCTGATGATCAAGATAAAACAACATTCACTACCCCACGGGGAACTTTCAAATATGTAAAGATGCCTTTTGGATTGAAAAATGCAGGGGCAACTTTTCAAAGAGCAATGGATATTGCTTTTTCCAAAGAGATTCATGACTTTTTAGTCATTTACCTAGATGACCTTACACCTTTCTCAAAATCAGACCAAGAACATATAAAACATTTGAGACAGATCTTCCTAAAATGCAGAAAATATGGAGTTTCCTTAAATCCCAAGAAATCCCTGTTTGGTTTAGAGGAAGGTAAGATGTTGGGCCACATCATTTCTAAAGATGGCGTTAGAATCGACCCATATAGGATACAGGCTATCCTACAAATGCCCCACCCAAGAAATGTCAAAGAGTTGCAAGGATTCTTGGGAAAAATCAATTTCTTAAGAAGGTTTATCCCAAACTTAGTAGAACTAATCAGATTATTAAATAACATGCTAAAGAAAGATTCAAAAGTCAAATGGACTGTTGAAGCCAATCAGGCCTTTGAAGGTATAAAACTGGCCCTTACCCAAACCCAGTCTTGACCAATCCTCAATTTGACAGGGACTTTATCATTTTCTCTTTTGCCTCCCAGCATACTATTGTTATTGTTTTATTGCAAAAAGATGACCAAGGAAATGAGAAGCCAATTGCTTTCTTTAGCAAAGCTCTTAGAGATGCACCTTTAAAGTATCAAATCATGGAAAAGCAAGCTTATGCTTTGGTCAAAGCCATTAAAGACTTTAGGATTTATATCCTTTATTCCCATGTTATAGCATATGTGCCAAGTCCTATTGTCAAAGACATTCTCACCCAAGAAAATTTAGAGGGCAGAAGAGGAAAGTGGATTGCCAACATCTTGGAATTTGACATTGAGATAAAACCTACAAAACTAATAAAAGGGCAAGGCTTGGCCAAATTAATGACAGAAGCAAATTTCCAAGCCTTAGACATTAACCAGCTCGACAGTGAACCGGAGCTGGCGACTCCAAAGATCAATGTAGCCTTTGAACAATCCCCTTGGTACTCTGATATATGTTATGTATTGCAAAACCTGTGTGCTCCCCCAGGATTGTCCAGAACTAAATGTAGGTTTTTAAAATTGAAAGCTTCTAAATTTTGTGTTATGGATGGAAATTTGTTATGGAAAAAACATGAAGGAATATTACTAAACTGCCTAATTGAGAATGAAACTGACAATATCATAAAGGAATTTCATGCAGGTGATTGTGGTGGACACTTGTACTGGAAGTCCATTGTGGATAAGATACTAAGGGCAGGGTACTACTGACCCACCATGTTCTCTGATGTCAAGAAATTCACCACCTCATGTCATAAATGTCAAGTGTTTGAGGGAAAGAGACAGTTGCTGCCACTTCCTTTAAGGCCTATTGCAACAGAGAGACCTTTTCAACAATGGGGCTTGGATATCATTGGGGAAAATCACCCCTCATCCTCAGGCCAACATAGATGGATCTTGACAGCCACATACTACTTCACCAAGTGGATTGAAGCTGTTCCATGCAGACAAGCAAATGATTCCACTATCATTCAGTTCTTGGAGAACAACATATTGGCTACATTTGGCTGTCCTGACAAAATAATAACAGACAATGCTGCTGCTTTCAGATCCAAGAAAATGGTGAACTTCTGCCATAAATTTCACATCACCTTGGGCCATTCTATGGCATACTATCCCCAAGGTAATGGCCTTGCTGAGTCATCAAATAAAAGTCCGGTAAACATCATAAAGAAAGTACTAGAAGAGAACAAAAATAATTGGCATAAGAAGCTTGTGAATGCCCTATGGGCAGATAGACTAACAACCAAAAGATCAATTGGGACCAGCCCATATGAGTTGGTTTATGGATTAGAGGCCAAATTTCCTTCATCACTAGGAGTGCCTGTTATGAAACTTCTTCAAGAAAGCCAAGCTGAACCAAATGATATGCAAAGAAGAATCGATCAAATCATATGTCTACAACAAACTAGAGACCAAGTTTTCAGCAGAGTTCAAGTTCTACAAGAAAAATTAAAGAAGGCCTTTGATAGAAGAACTAAGGCAGAAGATTTCAACATTGGTGACAAAGTCCTCAAGTGGGATTCAAGAAGAGAGGATAAGGGAAAACATGGAAAATTTGATTCCCTTTGGAGAGGACCATTTGCTGTCCAAGCAGTACAAGGAAACAACACTTATTTCCTTAAGAGTCTCAATGAAACTGATTTGGATGAAGGTCCTGTGAATGGCAGGATGCTGAAGCACTATTTTGAATATCACCCGTAAGTGCACCCTGAGTTTTTCCTTGTACATATCCAGATGTATATATTATTTTCTGTCAACATGTAGAAATGTAATTTCTCAAAGTTTTCCTAAAACTGCCAGCGAAAGGTAAATACAATCAGAAGTCTACCGAGAAGAGAAGCACACAATTTTGGCATTTTTAAAGCATCAAACTTCAAGGTTGGCAAGAGCAGTCAAGGAGCAAGGCAATCTGACCTGCTGTTCTTGGTCTTTCAAATGAAACACCACCCCCATGTGGAGCCACTATTAGCTACCTATAACAATAGGTTTCATATTTCATGATTGGCTATGAAAAGGTCCAAATATGCTCTGCTTTGATGATTCAAAGATCACATATTTCCGAGAGAATCCAATCTGTGCTTATAGCTTGGTATGAACTCAAATTTTGATGGATGGTCCAAAAGTCTAATCTGGATCATGTCATGTTTTAAATTTTTAGTTATAGAATAGAGAAAGGAGTCTGTCCAAACTGGTTAATCTTGGCAGGCAAGTAGTTTAGGTAGAGAAAAAAGGCTCCCAACAGCTTAATCTGGGACCTTGGAAGAAATAAGGGTAGAAGTAGATAGAAAAACAAAAGAAAAAGCCAAAGAAAAGAAAAGGCAAGTAAGGGTCTGCAAGTCCAAGTGAACCCTCCAAGAAGAAATAAAAAATGCTAGGCAAATAGATTGGTAGGCAGTTGGGGTTGCAGAAAGGTCATTTCTTATAAGTTGCATGTGTGCTAACTCTGTTTACCAAAGCAAAATTAATGAATTGAGAAGGTGTCATTCTTCATCAAGTTGCAGCAAGCAAGAAGCATGTCTAACCTACCTTCTTCCCCTTTCCATTTCATTACTAACACTCCCTCATCAGCTGAGATTCAGGGAAGAGATTATGGTTTCATGGTGGTTCTTAATCTTTTTAGAAGCCACATTTCTTGTCTAAAACTCTTTTCATTTTGATCTACTCCCTAAACTAAGTAAGTCTCAAATAAACTTAGTGATTTTCCCCCTCATTCACATTTTCCCCCATATTAACTCTAACTCCACTATGTAATTCCCCTATGTTACCCTTCCCCTACTAGCATTTACACCATGGTGTATAAACCCCAAATTTTGTATAAATATCCCTCCCCTTGGCATTATAGCCAATAAATCCTCTGTCAGGGATCAAATTGGCATCTGGTCACTTTGGTGAACCTAAACCTCACCCCTCTCTCTTCTTTAAAGTCATTCCACCCATTAAACCTCCGTTTGTAAAGAAAAACCTTATTAAAACCCCCTCCTACCCATAAACCCCTTTGAAATTGTGAAAAAAACCCAAAAAACCCACCTTTTGCCGCTTATCCAAAGTTTCGGTGCATATGTTTGATTTTCCAAAATACATTGAAAACTTTGCAAAAACCCATATCCTAATGTTTTCCGCCGGGCGCATATTCCAAAACAAATAATAAATTAAACCTGCCCCCCCTTCGTATTATTCGATCACATCACCCTTCCGTCAACCGTCGGATCGGACCCATGTGATCCGATGGCCCTCATTGATATCGGAGCGGCCCCCACGCCCGACAGTTAGCGCCCGAGAAAATGACGAAGGGTTACGTCAGTCCTCGGCCACGCGTCACCCTCTCGAGTCTCTTGGAGCGGCCTCTGACAAAACCGGGGCCGTATCATAAGCGGTCCGAGAAAACCGTAACCACTATTGCACTTACCGCCCGGTTTGCTGGTCCCATGTCATGCCCACGTCAGAGCCACGCCGCCGCCACCCCGCCATCGCATCACCTCATTCGTCCGTCCCTACGCTGACATGTCTGCCACTTCAGCATATCCATGGACCAACCAGGGCCTGCCACATCACCCGGTGACGTCATGCTGACGTGATACGACTCTGACCCCACCTGATGACGTCATGCTGACGTCATCCCAAAAGCGCGCTAATATTGCCAAAAAACTATTTTAAGCCAAAATTTCGTGTTTTTTCTACTTTTGCCGAAAGAGACTCTTGTTGTTGCTGCATGAATTTGACAACCATACCAGCGCCAACCTGCACCGTTCAACTCTGAAACCACGGGCGCCTCCGCCGTACCTGCATTTGCAACTATCAGTGACAATCCGCAAGGTATTTTTCGAAATTATTCTCTGCACCTGGCTTTTATCCAAATTTCTTGGAACAAACGGTTAAGGGAGTGTTAAAACACTGAATTCACCGTCCAGTATCCAGTAACCTGCACCTATTTCCCTCTGGCAAGACAACGAACAGTTTACGAAACCTGCATTTGACTGAAACAACCTAAATTCACAGGTAGCTCGCGCAACCGTGAGCTAGAAACCTCTGCTTGCTAAATTCACCATAGAAAAGTTCTGGTCAGCCCTACTATTTGTCTTTATCAATCTGTTAAATAGTATTTCAATTGCTGTGTGCTCAATTCACCCTCTGGTCCCTGAAATTCACACTTTCATTGTAAGGAATCACCTCTGTGTTGTTCGACTTACTTCAACCAGTTCACCTGCAAGTCAGAAGCTTAATAGACCATGGAAACTCCAATTGCACTGAACATCAAGCCTCTCAATACCCCTCACAGGGAGTTAGAATGGAAAGCTCTGGGAGATATGGATTATCAAATGTTAGATTGGTTTCCAATAGGCTCTAAATATAATATTCAGTTGCTAAATGAGTTGAAATCCCAGCACCTTAGTGGAGCTGATATCCTAGGGATTTGGGACTCAAACTTGCGCATCTACAACCTCCCCCAGGTAAATCCTATGCCAGAATTGATCCACAGATGCCAGGAGTGCTATGATCCATGCCAAAGAGCTGTCCTCAGCCCCACAGGCTCAATTCTGTTCCATATCACCCCAGAGAGCATAAATGAGATGCTGCATTTCCACACTGCAAAACCATTGACCCCCCTCTACATGCAGAACTTGATAAAGAAGGGGACTAAGTTGTCAAATGACCAGATCATCAAAATCAACCAGCTGTTTGTACAACCAGGCTCTGAAGCCATCAGAACTCCTCCTATTGGATATGCATACTTAAATGAATTGTGCAGAATGCTAGTGGATTTGATCAGCTATGTCCCAGGGTTCAAGGGAGTGGAGGATGTGGAGGATAGTATAATGGCAATGCTGTCTATATTCTCTCCTCGAAAGCCTCCAGCTGTACATTATGACTATGCCACATATATTGCAGATAGGATCCATGACCAGCTAATGAATCTGCAAAGGGAAAGACTGTTCAGATACACTTCGTACATTTACCATCTATTCTTGTTTTATCAACCAGGCAACTTCCTCATTCCCCTGAAGCAAGTTAATGCCCAGGGAAATCCAAGGTCAGTTGTGTTTTGGACCTCTGTTTTTCATTGCACCTCTGTATCACCATACACATACTGTGAGTTCATAGACTTGTTCATTCATCCAGCTACGAAATTATTGTATGGTGTTTCTCCTCCAAGGTTAACTGATGACATGAGGAGAATTCTCCATCTAAACAAAACCTACAGCATTGGTAATTGGTACTTTTACCAAGACCACACAGTCATCAGAGTATATGGCTGTGAGTTGAAGCCTTATAGGCTGCCAAGGTATGTCCCTATGAGACTTTTTGCCCTAGAATACTTCAGGCAATTTGGGAATGCCAACTACCTCCACTTCCAAAGTAAGAACAAGAAGGCGTAGTTGAAGGTAAGGAGCCAGCTGGGCCCTTTCCTATATAACAGAAAAGAGGAGGGATGGAAAGAGGCAAATAGTATCCTAGAGGCCCTCAAACTGCAAACTAGTTTTGAGTGGATACCCTATGACCCCAATCATTTTGTTTCCCTCAGGAGGATAAGATACAAATTGGGTACCTATTCACATATGAGGCTGCCTGAGATTGAGCAGTATGGCAATGCATTGAGCTGGGAAGAGGGCACCCTAGAAGTGGAAATTACTAGTGAAGAGCTGCTAGAAAGAGAGGCTAGAAATATTCAAAAAGAAGCTGACTTAGAAACTTGTGGACAGGTCCCCCTCTCATATAAAAGACAACTTGGAGCAGCTGCCTCATCCTCAACAACACATCAGCAAGCTGCCATGAATACTCCACAGACATCCAACAAAGGGAAAGAAAAGCAGGTGGAACAGCCACCTCCAATGACTGAAGAGCAAATGGAAACACTAGTGCAGCAACAAGAAGAGATGGAGCAGCAGGGAGAAGTGCAGCAGCAAGAAGAACAGCAACAACATGAAGAACAAAGGCAGGAACAGCCTATCCAGCAAGAGCAAACAGTGGAAGCCCCTAAATCCACTGAACAAACTGTGCCTCCAAGGCAAGAAACTTCAGCTGAGGCATCAATCCTCCAAACTCCACAAAAGGAGGATACAATCAGGAAAAGGGACATAGAGACTCCCCTTACAACATCATCAACTCATGGGGAGAAAAGACAGAGAATCAATCCCTTCTCAGAGGAAGAAATGCCAATAGGATAGTCTTTTGGTATGGTCCCACCCAGTAGGGAAGCATCAGCAAGTTCCTCTCAACAGGAACAGGATAGAGCAATGGGAGGAGAAGTGAGTTCCTCAAATCAGCAAAGGGAAGGTGGACTCAGCATTAAACAACAGTTCATCGACATTAAGAGGAGAAATGAGCCCATCAAGATACAGCTGTATAACCATATGTTAAACATGGTTCCCACCAATCAACAAAGATTCATGTCTGCATATGATGTGCAGGAAGGCAAAATGATCATGAGTCATTTTATGCCAACAGCAGTGCAGCCCCAATCTGCCTCTGACTACTTGAGGACTAACCTGGAAGTCCTTGCCAAGGATATCCACCCAATGGACAAGATAGAACTGCATAAGCAAACGGGTGAGATGGTCTATGCTTCCTTGGCAGACCAAACATTGGATAACTACAGGCTACAAAATAGCCTTAACAATACAGCCTCTCAGCTAGAGTTGGAGAAAGCATCATCCGAGGCAAAGGACAACAGAATAAGGTCCTTAGAGGACATCATCATAGAGATTGGGCATGATCCCAAAGATATCAAGGGCATACAAGAGATATTAAAATTGAGGGATGCAGACATGGCAGCCTTGAGGAGAAAGATCAATCTCCCAGCCACAATTCACCCTCAAACAGATGATGTTGCCCAGCAAAGACATGATCAAGAGGCCACAACCTTGTTGATATCTCTGTACAAGCAGCTAATCCAAACTCAGGAAAAGCTGGGAGAATCGGAGGCTGCAAAAGCAGCACTACAGGCAGCCTTGAAACAAAGAGAAGAAGGGCAAACCTCCAAGCCTCCTCCTGAAGTAATCAACCTTGAGGAAGCTGCTCCAACTACTGCTCCTCCTCCTCAGCAAACAGAACCTACAGCACCAACTACATCGACAGCTGCACCAACAACAGAGTAGACTCATAGTCTGGATATGCAGAAGCTTCAAAATGAAATTCAAGTCCTGGAAGCTCAAATGTTAGAGCTTAATCAAGCCAAAGAATCTTTGGCTAATGTAAATGAAAGATATGACAAGAGCAAACAGAATGTGGCTGAGAAGGAAAGAGATATAAGAGCTCTCAAAAAGAGAATAACTGAGCTTGAGAAAGAGCTCACACTAAATAAGGTGACAGCAGAGCTCAAAACAGTCCTGTGGGCCAATATTTGCCAGTCCATTACTGATCAGTGGCAGTTCATTGAGACCATCGATGAACAATCAACACTCATTACAAAGGCAAATAGGGAGATACATAGAGCAAGAGCAAGCCTTGGTAACATGCCTGATGCTGCCAATAGGATGATCAACATATTAAATAACAGGACAAGCTCTCAACTGACCACCAAGGGAATTGCTCACAGGACTGAGACAATCTCAATGGTTAAAAGGGTCCTGACATTAAGAAACCTGGTTGGAACATTAGAAAGGAGAACCCAAGACATGCAGACCGAAATCAACAAGTTCATGGACAGGTGTTGTTGGGAAAAGTATCCAATACAGAATGACCCTATCCAACTCTAAGGGTGATAGTACCTCAGCAACAACTGAATGCAAAGCTATTCAAGATTACTTCTTTATGAGATGAGAGAGAGAAGAGAGGGATGATCCACTAACCGTTATCTTGCGCTAATGGTCGATCCAATCTTCACTCCTTGCTGCTTGCTCCTAGCTCCTTGCTCTTTCACTGGCCCAGCTACACAAAGATCCTGTAAAAGCACAAGAAAAGGAAACTACAAGAAGCATACATCCATAATCGATTCAGGAATTAGCATAAATCAAATATACAAGCATCAATTCACCATAGAGACACATGCATATAGAAGAACCTCAAATACTTTATTAATAGAAGTAAAGTTCTGAGAATGTTACAACCATAATAGGCCCAATCCAGCAACACCTCCCAGCAGAAAGAAATCTCCTCTTGACCTCCTTCAAAGCAATCACCCAATAGTTCTATACTCAAACCAACAGCACTTCCTTACTTGCACAAAATTCCAGCCTCCATAGACCTCATGAGAGAGCTCTATATATAGAAGTTTTAGAGAAAGGATGAGTCAACTTGAGACTGACATGAAGCTGACTAGTGTCCTCTCCCACTTCAGTTATTCTTCAGTTCTTGAGTCCACTTGGAGTCTCTTGCTTCCACTTGGAGATCTAGATCCTCTTACTCATCACAAGGCGAATTCCCTGATCCAAGTGTCATTTTGGAAGCTTCCTCGACATTTGACACCTTGCAGAATGACTGTGCCACTTGGCCAATCTCGCCCAGCGCAGGTAGCCTTCATTGCTTTTGACATTCAGCGCAGGTACAGAGTGGAGCAGTTGACATTCAGCGCAGATGCTCAGTGGAGCAGCTGACATGATCCAAAAATAGCTTGTTTTTGAGTGTTTTCAGGTGGAGAACTGATTTTCAGTGCTGTGGTTTGCTGACCTTGTTCCTCTAGGGGTAGGAACAACATGTTTAGGGACTTTGGATCCCTCAGATTATTGACATTTCATGCTTCATGCTGTTAGGCACAAAAATGTCTATAACAGTTGCCCCCTAAAGTATGAGGTCGTTTATCGGGTGAAATGCTTTATCAGGAGGATCTGAAGTTCATTCAATCGCTGAGAGGTGTCGTGTAATAAAATACAATACAATAAATTATTTTTCATTCTGCTTTCATGATCTAGCTGAGGCGGGAATTCCCATGCTCAGCTTTATAAATTCATTTTGGTACATAGAACAGACGATTGTCTAGTGGTAGACTGATAATTCTCTGCTGAAATTATCATCCTTTGAATAGGATGATCATCTGCTGCAATGATGTACATAAAAAATGTCTTTATATCCTGAATATATATCGTAGCCCGGATGGATGAAACTAGATCCGGGGTCTTCAAACTCGTTCGATCTTCACTCTAAGTACAAATCGATCCATGTGAGAATTGCGCTGAAGTCGAACATGGAAAGACATCGCTTGATTACCGGTCAATAATGTAAACCGTTAACAAGCGTGAGAGGAATCACCAATAATGACAATGACCCTCAAGGTACTGCAGTACAATTTACATGGTGTGAATAAAGGACTTGGCGTTGAACACCACGCAAAATCTTCTGGTCGAAGGTCATTGATGTATACCTGTCGCCGGAAGTGAGAAACTTTACATTGAGGCATGCAAGCTTCAAAGTACTGGGGGGGTGTTCCTAGATCAACTTCTTGGATAATGAGCTGAAGTCGACAAGAAGCGATCCGTCAAAGGAGGGCCTTAATGAATCCCACATCAATGACACGGAACGGAGCTAATGATTTTAGTGGAGGTGAAAACAATCTGTGAAATATGATTCAGGGTGGCGATCATGGGTGGATGAAGGATAATGTATGGCAGTGGATGGGACACGGTTGACTCTTTCTGAACAACATCTCTTGAAGATATAACGACACTGATGTGATGGATCGGTAGCATTACCCCAAATGTGGATGGTTTGGCGAGGACCATGGTGATGAGACCGGTGAATGAAACAACCCAACCCGATGTGATACGGAGGACAAAGTGTCATGTTCAAGAGCGACTTGCTACCATTAAAGCTTTGAGGTTCTCCCAATTTTTCCCCAGTCATTTCTGACCAGTACCTTTTTATTTTTGTCAAGCTTGATGAGGATAACATATGCTTGTTCTATAACCTGCCCTTCGGGCAAGCCCATCGCTATGTTTTAACGAGCCTAGCGATAGGGAAACTCGTTCTCGTCTAAAGACAAGTTTGTCGCTATTTAATCATTTTAACGAGTCTAACGACAAGGAAAACTCGGTCCTTTTCATTTTTAGAGAGTCTAAAAAGGTACAGAAAGTTAACTCCAAAATTCCTTTTTCGTCATCTAATCCCTTAAGTCAGAAAAAGTATAAAACAATACAGAAGGGATGAGTTTTCGATAACTTTAACGAGCCGAATAAAACAAGCGCTCGACCTTTTTGTGCAATAATTCCTCAGGTCCAAAAAGATTAAAATCTAGAGGAGGGATAGCTCTTCCGGTCACTTTAATGAGCTGGAAGGCCAAAACTCGGCAAACTTTTCATATTTTACGAGTCAGGAGAAAAGAGCTCAAAGAAGACTCGTCTTTTGAGGAACGAGTGATAAACAGGGATAGCAGTAGATTCCAGGTACAGGTTGGAAATTTCCAATCACGGCAGTGTCACAAGGATGGCTAAGTGAAATCACTCTTCGCAGCTGTTCCTCAAAATGGGTAAACAATCATATGGAGGTGAACGATTGGCCAAATGAAATGGAGGTGGCGGGCGCAAACACGACCAAGGCTTTTATGGCTAATAAATTTACGATCACAATGGTTATTTACCGGGAAGTTCATTTTTTAACGAGCTTAAACTTGCTCAAAAGCTGATGTTTATTTTTTAACGAGCATGAACTATGACGCTAAAACTGCTCGGATCTCGCTTTTCTATTTTTTCACGAGCATAAATTCCGCGGTAAAACTGCTCGATATATTTTTGCATGCCCCCAGCATAATAATGCAAATCGAGGTGCACGCAGGTTACTATTAAGCATAGTAACTCTTGAGGTATAGCCCATTACGGGGCTGCGCTAGTGGAATTCCATCGTAATCCATTAACTCGTAGGCTCCTTTTGCTAACACCCTTTTAACAATATAGGGGCCCATCCATAAGGATTTGAATTTGCCTGCTCCCAATTTATCGGATTCTTGGTCATAAAGCAAGACCAAATCACCTTCTGAGAAGACACGGGGTTTGACATTTTTGTCAAACTGAGCCTTGACTCATTTCTTATGAGCTTCGTTAGCCCAAGCGGCGTCACGATGGGTTTCATCCAACTGGATTAATTCCAAGAAACGAGCCTCTTCTTCTGAAGTTCCAGGGAGGAGGTCGATTGCGAGTTTAAGTGATGAAATTTCGCATTGGATTGGTAAGACTGCTTCCAGGCCATACACCAGTTGAAAAGGTGTGAACCCGGTTGCGTTCTTTACCGAGGTCCGGTAAGCCCACAAAGCTGAGTACAGGATTAGGTACCATCTTCTTTTATGAACCCCGATCATCCTTTGCAACATACGCTTCAGGACCTTGTTGATTGCCTCAACTTGTCCATTGGCTTGCGGATAATATGGAGTAGAGCTTTCGTGAGATAGCCCTAGCTTGGCAGCTAATTCAACCATCATATGATTGCGAAAATGCGACCCATGATCTGTAACTATAGCCTGTGGTACGCCGAACCTGGCGACTACATGATTGAAAAAGAAAAGGGCAGCTGTTTCACCAGTGTTATCCAATGTAGGCATCGCCTCGGCCCATTTGGTAAAATAGTCAACAGCGACTATAATATACCCATGCCCCCCGGTCGAGGTGGGGTTACATTGCATGAAATCGATGCCCCACTTGGCGAAGGGCCCAACAACAAATATTGGCTGTAAAGGTGTGGGTGGTTGTCTGGTTTTGCTATCAAAGATTTGACAAGCATGGCAACTTCTGACTGCGGTTATGCAATCTTTGAACATGGTTGGCCAGAAGTATCCTGCTCGTAAGATTCTTTGTGCTGTTGCGTATCCAGACTGATGCCCTCCACACGCGCCTGAATGACAATTATTCAGGGCTTTTTCGGCCTCCTCATGGGTAAGGCACCTCCTCAGAACTGTATCGACACCACGACGGTAAAGCGTATCACCGACGATCATGTAGTCTTTTTCTTGGTATCGTATACGTTTTTGTTCGGAGTGAGAGGTGTTAGGCCTGAACTTTTGGGTTTGGAGATAAACTATGATATCTCCATACCACTCATCGCTTACAGATATCAGAAACAAACTTTCGTCCACGATTGACTCTTCCGATGTTTCATCGTTGGACAACGATGGGAGATCGCATAACAATTCTGCGAAAACTAGAGCTTTCTTTGATTTGGATTTCAAAAATTCCAAATCAAACTCTTGAAGGATCGCTATCCATTTTGAATATTTTCCCCCTAGCAACTGTCGCGACAGTATATAAGTCATGGGGTTGCAATCTGACAGGATGGTAGTTTTCCGAAAGAGGACATAATATCGAAACCTTTGAATCGCTTGAACAGCTGCAAGCGCTAGTTTTTCAACATAAGAATATTTACTTTCTGTATCGTTTAAGTTTTTACTTAAATAATAGATAGGATGTTCAATTCCATCGACTTCTTGAACTAAAACCATCGCAATGGTCGTATCCGCTGCAGCTAGATACAGGTTAAAATCTCTTTGATAGTCCGGGGCGTACATTAATGATGCTTTTACTAGACAATCTTTCAGAGCATCAAAGGAAGCTTGCGCCACCTGGTCCCAGACAAAAGGTACATCCTTTTTCAAAAGACGAGTATAACCCTTAGCAAGTTATGCATAATTTGGAATGAACCTCCTCAGAAAGTTTGCTTTCCCTTGGAGTTTCTGAATCTGAAGCAAATTTGAAGGTGGAGGAAAATTAATGATTGCCTGAACCTTACAGGGGTCGAGACGAATCCCATCTTTAGAGACTACAAAGCCAAGTAAATGACCAGAACTGACACAAAACACACATTTGTGCGGATTGAGTCTTATCTTGTAGTGTCGGCAACGCAGAAATATCGCTCTTAAATGTTGCAGATGATCAGTTCGCTTTCGCGAATGAGCCGGAAGATCGTCGAGATAAGGTTGAACAATGTTCTTGATGTCATGGAAGGCATAATTCATCGCCCTCTGAAACGTTGCCCCTGCGTTCTTTAAACCAAAGGGTAATTTTCGATAAGCGAATGTGCCCCACGGACAAATAAATGCAGTCTTTGACTGGTCCTGTGGGAGGATATTTATTTGATTATACCCGGAAAATCCATCCATAAATGAAAAGATTTCACATCCGGCGCATTCATCAATTATCTGGTCGATGAAGGGTGTAGGGTAGTTGTCCTTCGGACAAGCTTGGTTTACATCCCTATAATCAACACACACTCTAATCGTCCCTTGTTTTTTCATAACAGGGACAATATTCGATACCCAATCGGTTAGAGGAACCGGGTAGATGAATCCAGCATGGAGTAGTTTTTCAACTTCCGCCTTAATGGCAGCGGCTTTCTTCGGGTGCACCTGCCGAAGCCGTTGCCTTACTGGTTTGACATCAGGATACATTTTAATTTCATGTTCAACGATACTCAAGTCAATGCCTGGCATTTCATCATATGACCATGCAAAGACATCTCTAAATTCACGAAAAAGAGCGTTATATATTTCCAGTTCTGAAGGGGAACAACCTTTGCCGACATAAATATTCTCTACAACATCTGATTTGGTCGAGATATTTATGGTTATAGTCTCCTCAATATTGGATAGGTTTCGCTCGGAATCCACCGTATTTACAGTATTCGTTAGGAATTCAAATACTGAAGGGTGATAAAGGTCACTTTGAGTATCTTCTTTATATTCCAGAAGAAGGGAATGATGGTGGTTATCATTCCATGGTGCTCCCTCAATCATCATTGATTGTAAGATTCCTTCGTCAGTCCCATGTACTTTCGACCAAGGATCTAATGGGGTTCCATATTCTCTAGATCTATCTACCCAAACGCTTGACGAGCGTTGATTTGGGCTCGCCTCCCATGCTTGAAACATTGATTACTACAATATTTCTAAATAGCTTGGGGGCAAGACCATTGAATGATCCATGTTGACCTTCGTGGAAGATATCATATTGCAGGTTGCTACAAACGGTACATTTCCTATATAAAAAGGAGGTGGTAGCGCGAAAGTTCCCATCAATGTGGGATCTTTCAATAATCCTACTCCGATATCTTGAATTGAATGGTTGCTCTCATGGATCATGGGAATGCTTCCTGTAACTTGTGAACCATTAGGGAGGAAATTCTGTTGGTCGACGATCGTAATCCCTCCTTCAAACGGGAATGCGATCTTCCTAAAATAAGTCGACACGACAGCTGCCATGGCATAAATCCATGGTCTACCTAGTAGGATGTTATAGTCAAGATTTCCATCAATGACTTCTACATCAATTTCTACTGTCTTTCCTCCTAGTTCAACTTTCAAGTTATTAAGGATACCGTATGGGGTATAAGTCCTTCCGTCGAAAGCTTTTAATGTCGTCGATGATCGCGACAAGGTTGGAGATCCTAATGTTTTCCAGCAACTCATTGACATAATACATGTCGAGGCTCCCTCATCAATTATTGTTCTGTGAACAGTTTTGTTGAGTGCTTTCACTTGAATAAGGAAAGCTAGCTGAGATGGTAGCTGAGGATCATATCCCTTGTGATCAAAGGACACAAGATTGAAATCCTTAGGATCAACCCCACCAATTGCCGATAACAACGACTGCCTTTGGGTTGGACAATTTTGTAGCACTTCAAGAGTCGACATAGCAGATGGTGATTGGGCCAAATCTTCCACTATATTATAATGTTGCGCCACTCTGGCGCGAGGATTAAATGTCAACTTGTGTACTACACCCTTTGGCGGTTTTATTGTTAATTCAGGGATGGTGGGTGTTACAACTTCTGTCGAAGTTGTTGTCGAACTACTTGGTTGATCTTTACCTTTTTCGTTCGACACCTGAGGATTCCCATAATCTTTGTTCCTTGTCGAAATCAAAGCATCATTTTGTTGTTTCGAAACCGACAACATTAGGACTTGCGACGGGGAAGCATTTCCACTATCAACGAGATTTTGACCTGGGTTGAGAAATGGATCAGTTAACACAGCTGATGTTTGGGAACTTTTAAAGAACCTCTTTAACTCAGCTTTGAATGGGCAATTCTTTGTGTTATGATCCTTATCATCACATATTAAACATGGATAATTTTGTTTCCCTTTGTCAGGAGGGTTTGAAGAATTTTTTCCAGGGGATGACTCACCCTGTTTCTTCTTCTTCCCTTTGTTTTGTTTCTTCTTGCTTCCTGGTTGATTGGTTTCTTTGCCTTTATCTTCTGATACGGCATTTACTTCCGAAGCAAGAATTTCTTCTTTTGCATTTTGATCCGAATTCTTACGGGCTTTCTTTGACGAAGCCTTTATCGATTTCGCGTTTGTTGTGCCAATCACGCCATCACCGGCATGAGAGTCACTATTTGATTTAGGAGGGGGAGGAATTGAAAACTCTGGTCTAGGGGCGTCAGGTATTTTGTCATAGAGTGTGCCGGACTGAGTATAAACTAAGTCCAAATATTGTGCACGAGCAATCACTTGCTCCTATGTTACGACTCCCCCCTTGGCCACATCTTCCGTAATAGCCAGAAGTAACGACTTTATAAACCATTCAGCTAATAGCTAATCGGGGACATATGTTTTCACCATCCTACGACGATGACGCCACTCATGTATATGATCAGATATATGGGTAGCAGTTGTCTGTTTGAAGTTGGTTAATATTTCTGTTCCCGTTTCATACCATATCGGTAATTGAAAGTGGGTTAAGAAAGTCGTGGCTAGGGAACTAAAATTGTCGAAAGAGGCTCTTGGCAATTCAATATACCATTTAGTCGCTGGACCTGTCAATCTCCTCTGAAAAAAGCGAAGTCTTATCGAATCATCGTTAAGGGTGTTCGACGAACACCACAGATGAAAAGTCATCACGTGATTCGACGGGTCTTCACCTGGATTTCCATTGAATTTAGGAATGTCAGATGGAAGTTTATGAGGAATCGCTGGCCACCAAGGGGCATAAGCAATCGGATCGTTGGTTAAACGGTGTAAATTGGGTAACTCTAAAGTTGCCACGAATGGTAATTGTTGATTCAGGTTAGGCGAAGTGTAACCAGGGTACGATGGAATCGCTTGAGCAGTGGGTCTTTGCATACCAGCATAATGTAATTGATGTTGGTATGATTGATACGGTTGTTGGACTTGACCAGTGTAAAGTGGTTGGTTTTGACCATTTTGGATATACGGTTGTCCACTATTTGCAAAGATCTGTTGCTCAGACCCTTGGTACACTTGCTGGAACTGCGGTTGTTGGTATTGTACAAGCCATGGTTGTGATGCCATGTTCTGTTGTGCCATGCTAACCATTGGACCAAGGTGTGGGGTAATTGTACTCGTTTGTACTTGTGTCATCCCACCAGATGGTGATTGTGGTTGTGACCCATGGTCAAGCGACTTTTGCATTACAACCTGAGAAATCTGAGGTTGACATGTAACAGGTATCGTTTGAACTTGCGACACGGTTACAATAGCCGGTGTGGTTGGGATGTTCGTCACAGGTACACACTGTTGCATAGAATATACAATCCTTCGTTGTTGAGGTAGCATAGGTACCCAACTACTCGATGCAATTCCAGTATAACCAGAATACTGTTGAGAACTGCCATATGGATATCCTCCCGGAGGAGGTAATGAAAGGGAATACTGCCCCCCATATGGTAGAAATCTGGAACTCAGAGGGATTGTTAGTCCTTGAGGACTAGATGGCCCAAATTGACCTCCATGAGGATCAATCTGTCGAGTTTCAACATAAGAATTACCGGGTATTACTCTGGATGAACAAACTGGAACAGACCATACTGTCGAAATAATCCCTTGGTGGACTCCTTCTAGCTGTTGAGAGCTAGTTGGGACAGCTGGTATGCCGGAAAACATCGTTGGAGTGACGGCAGGGGCTTCTGCTGTCGCTGTGTCATTTGACACAGTCCTAGATGATGACGGTTGTTTAGACATTTTAAGTCTATCCAATAGATTGCCTAGCGATTCTACAGGGACTTCCACTTGTGGTGGATTAACCTCTGATCAAGGAAATAGAGTGACCCCTACTCCAAAATGAGTTGGAGTACTTGCTTGCGGATCCTCTGCAATTTCCTCTATCACAATCAAACCCGGTGGAAGAGGAAGACCGTCAGGTCCGTAAAATATTTCTGGTGCCGAAGAAGTGGTTGTTTCGACAGCGACAGTTGTTTGGGGAACAAAACTTTCTGGACCGGTTACAGATGGAACTGGTTCAGTTACACAAGTATTTGCCCCCAGACTAGGATCAGTATTACTGTCCTTCTGTGGCTGTTGAACTTCTTCTATAGAGGCAGGGTTTCCAGAAATGTTAGGAGTGACCGAAACCTCGGATGCAGTAGGAACACTTGTTCTAACTTTCAAAGGAGATTTTGAACCGGTTAAACGAGTTCGCTTTGCCCGTACTGTTTTCGATTCCGGGGACAAAGATGGTTGACTCGTAAGCCTCCGCGAACGATGGGGTTTCAATTGACTTTCTTCCATGATTGCGGATTACTCGATCAACTAAAATATTAAAATGGGAAACTTTTGTTTCCGAATTGAATGAATTTCATTAGACGCTTTTAGACACAACTTGCTTTTTCACTTTTTAAGAGTCGAGAAAAAGCTAAAGATGACTCTAGTCTCCTTCGATGTATTAACGAGCCTGAAGTGACAAATGCTCAGTTGGACTTTTTCAGTTATAGAGTTTGAAAAAGGCCAAAAGAAACTGCTCTGTAGATCTAGGCAGAGGGTGTGCCAAACCTTTCACAAAACCACAGAATACGTTTTACGGTACGGGTGGTCGATCTTCGTGAATGCTGTGTTCACTGCATTGCGATCAGTAGGGCGGCCGACAAGGTTTCCTATTGGATAAAGGCTTTATTCCTATAGGGTCTCCCAATATATATGCGACGGTACGTGGGAGCACAAGTCTGTATTAGTGCCATCGACTCTCAGGAGGAATCACCCACCTTCGTCGAGATCGACAGTCACTACGTTTAATGACGCCGGAACACGTCTCTAGCTTAGACCTCTAGATGTTTGCGTTATGTTTCAAAGCGTTGTTAGGTTCATTCAATATATTTTAAGTTGATCTTTTTAAAGTTTGCCTTTCAAGGTTCACCACGAGATGTATTGATACAAATTCCTAAATGCAGTCTAAGATGAGAAGCAAGCTTTTTCAATCTTTTTGACTTATGAAAATCTTAACTACTGAGGGAAAAGAGAGACAAAATCTTTTCACACAGATCAAAGAGCACTCGCTAATGCACTTTTTCCCTAAATCAACATACAAACTTACATGTAAAATGCAAAGATGCAAGTATTTCTTTTCTCTTTCTTAATGTTGGTGAAATGCAAAAAGAAAGCTGTTGTATAATTTTGAATTCAATTTCAAGTGAAATCAAACAAGCTTGTCCAAAATCAAAAGACACCTTAAGATTTACTTGTTTCGACACTAGAAATATATAAATTCAAACCAATATGATGAAAGCAAAAGCTCAATCAGCTATGAATAGCAAACAAACTAACTCTTAAGATCAAAACGACACTTTATCACAGGTCTAGATCTAAGAGGCCACAACAAGACTAGTTCACTTTCGTTATGGGAAACTATAAATGTACAAGAAATACACAAAGAACAAACACAGTTTCTTTATACAACCGAGGTGGAATAATGATAAGGAAAGTTGGTTTCAGATAGGCCTACTGACTGGTAACAAACAACAAAAACAAGAGTGAAAACAAGGCAAGAAACAGCAGGAAACCCCAGCAGCACAAGGCAGGACTGGTCCAGCGCTGGTGGAACACTGCCTGTTTGACCTTCAGCGCAGGTAGCCCCTTCGGGAACTGTGCTGAAATGCAAACAGCCTTTGTACAGCCTGCACTGAAGAACGAAACTTTCGTTTCTGGTGGTTTCCGGGTCACAGATTGCTCAAAAATTCACAGTTTTTTCTCAAATCAGAAGCTATTAGTCAAGGACACACTAAGGGGTGACAAGGAGTATGAAAAGCTATCACTAAGAGATTATTAGAGTCCTTGTGGATCAGCTCTTCAAATCATAAACTTGCCCAGAAACTGAGCTAGAGTAGCTGCCCTCTACTTTGTATTTGAATGATTCAAACACAGTTCGATTCGGTACTCCCTTTGTTTATGAAATGAATAGCAAAAAAACACAAACAACCAACAAGATACGATCCCCAGTGGAGTCGCCAATTTGTTGTTGGGAAAAGTATCCAATACGGAATGACCCTATCCAACTCTAAGGGTGATAGTACCTCAGCAACAACTGAATGCAAAGCTATTCAAGATTACTTCTTTATGAGATGAGAGAGAGAAGAGAGGGATGATCCACTAACCGTTATCTTGCGCTAATGGTCGATCCAATCTTCACTCCTTGCTGCTTGCTCCTAGCTCCTTGCTCTTTCACCGGCCTAGCTACACAAAGATCCTGTAAAAGCACAAGAAAAGGAAACTACAAGAAGCATACATCCATAATCGATTCAGGGATTAGCATAAATCAAATATACAAGCATCAATTCACCATAGAGACACATGCATATAGAAGAACCTCAAATACTTTATTAATAGAAGAAGTAAAGTTCTGAGAATGTTAAAACCATAATAGGCCCAATCCAGCAACACCTCCCAGCAGAAAGAAATCTCCTCTTGACCTCCTTCAAAGCAATCACCCAATAGTTCTATACTCAAACCAACAGCACTTCCTTACTTGCACAAAATTCCAGCCTCCATAGACCTCATGAGAGAGCTCTATATATAGAAGTTTTAGAGAAAGGATGAGTCAGCTTGAGACTGACATGAAGCTGACTAGTGTCCTCTCCCACTTCAGTTATTCTTCAGTTCTTGAGTCCACTTGGAGTCTCTTGCTTCCACTTGGAGATCTAGATCCTCTTACTCATCACAAGGCGAATTCCCTGATCCAATGTCATTTTGGAGGCTTCCTGGGCATTTGACACCTTGCAGAATGACTGTGCCACTTGGCCAATCTCGCCCAGTGTAGGTAGCCTTCATTGCTTTTGACATTCAGCGCAGGTACAGAGTGGAGTAGTTGACATTCAGCGCAGATGCTTAGTGGAGCAGCTGACATGATCCAGAAATAGCTTGTTTTTTAGTGTTTTTAGGTGGAGAACTGATTTTCAGTGCTGTGGTTTGCTGACCTTGTTCCTCTAGGGGTAGGAACAACATGTTTAGGGACTTTGGATCCCTCAGATTATTGACATTTCATGCTTCATGCTGTTAGGCACAAAAATGTCTATAACAACAGGTTTCAGGTATTACAAAACAGAAGCCTCCCCGGCATACTAAGCAGTGTGGGAAGACTGCTCACCCATGAAAATTATGCTAAAAGGGTCAATGCCTTTGCTGTAAGTCAAATTGCAGCACAACCCAGCACTTCAGCAGAATCAGGGCCAGCATCAGGGCAGACTCTATATAATAGGGTGGAAAACCTGTTTTTCATTATGAACGAGATCAATCATCTGTTTGATGTGCCTCCAAATTTCTATAAATATACAGAAGCAGATGAAACCATAGAGGCAATTGTGAAGCACCAATTTCCCACACAGGAAGTCTGGAATAGATTGACACAGCTAATATTATCAAGCCAGAACCTGTAATGTTATGTTTTTTCAAATTTATAAGTTATCACACACAGGGAAAATTTTGGTAGATAAGCATACAGAGGAAAAATGAAAGGCTGAGCCAACTCAGCAACGCTGTTCGGTCACCACAGCAGCAAGCACAGTCACAGGTGGCAGGGCCGAGAAAATACAGCACAACAAACATAAAGATACATTTTCCAGCATTAAAGCAAAGCGTTCCAACCGACTCAGTGACCTCCAAAGGTCAAAATATCCTCTGACAGACTTAAAAAGCAGTTATGTTGCATTCAAAGCTGTAATAACTTCTTTTCTACTTTTCTGTACGAAGTAATGAAGATATTTCTCTCTCAGATGACTCAATGCCTGAGATATTTTGTATAAACATTTCTATAAAGTCCCCTTCGCATGAGTTTTCAAGGGGTTGTTGTTGATTTCATTTCTATACTTCTGTTGCTGTACAACTTTGAGAGAAATAATACAAAAGGTGGATGGAATTTCCAAAGCTCTGTGTTCCTTGATGCACTGTGGTGGCTGGCTGAATGTTACAGGATTCCTGCATGTTTCATATCACAATAAGTCTTCTTTTAACCTCTGTGTTATATGTTTTCTAGTCTTTCATTTTCTTTCATGTTTCTGAGTCTTTACACTTAATGGTGAAGTAAAAGAATAGTTCCAGGATTCAATCACAGATTACCCTGAACTCAATCCAAGCTATTATAAATGTTTTCTTCCAGATAGAGTAAATAAGGTATAATTCTTAATTGCTACACTTTCAAGCTATATCTCTCACTATGATAAATATTTTCAGGAATTCAAGTTTGCTCCTGAGGCATCTATCTCTTCCCCACACCCCAGCCTTAGTGGAAAATTCTTAAATGCTTTTCACTGGTTGTTTACATGTCACCATCATAATCTAACTTTGTTATATGAAATATTTAATTGGCCCTATAATTTCAGTAAATCACCTCAAGGTTTCTAAACACTTCTAGCCACAGACTCCATTGCCCAATGAAATAAACTCATCTGCAGATTGCACACTTCAGGTACAGAAAGATATCCCTCAACCAAAGCATAAAACTAAACACCCTCATTTCATAGCTAGCCTAAAATCATTTCAAAATAGAGACAAATTATAAAGAGAGAGCCCTCTCGGATTACAGTGTGGCTAGGAACTGTAATCCAAAGTTTGGTTAGTGGTTACCCCGGCCGTATTCCCTTGGGAGTCATAGGGAACAACCTGGGTGTTAACACTTGGTACCTTTTAGATCAACTTTATGACTTCACTGATCACCTTTCTACTTTAGTATCATTGATTAATTGTTAATATGTGATATTGAAACATGTACTTCTATGGATATGATGAAATGATCCACTATGTATTTTCAGGATTTTTTTACTTGTATACATATTGGATCCTCTTTTTTACTTGACATGCAGACATGCCTTATTATCTCTAAACACGGGTATTCCCTACTGAGATGAGAGGTTTCTTTCTAATCTCTTTCACTCGCTTGGCAGGCTGAATTCTGGTGACCTCCTTTGAGGTCTCGATAGGGTTCCTTCTATACACTTAATACATTTTGGCCATCATGTACCTCTTGTGACCTCATATATTTGGGGCATATCTTATATCATTATTTACCACTCTTAGTAGATTTTATGCTCTCGTTATGGCCTAGGGCAACCCTTCCTTTCCAGACTTCATTCAAATTCTAAAAAATAGTGTTTTACTTCCTATATGCTATCTTCCCCTGTATAAAAGTGTGTACATGCGTGTGAGTCTACCCAACCCACGTATATGTGTTAAAACACTAAAAAATAAATAATATCCTTAAATTCAGGCAGAGTATATGGGTTTTACCTATTACTCACTTACTGTAGCCTATGGCCCAACTCTTTCCCAACTGCAAAAACTAATTTGGAGAAGTATTAATAAACCTCCATGGGAAGGCCCAAGCGGAGGAGAGATGAGATATTGATATTATAGTTGATTACATCCCTCATCAAGTCTGAAGAAATCTCTGTGCCTCCTGCAATCCCAAGTTATAGTAAACATTTGTTTCCTTCTTTGAGATGTCCTTCATCCCTTTTATGACGTCCTTGTGTATATCGATGGAGGAAGATTGCTGAAGCCTTGGCAGTATAGATCTGGAGGAAGGTTCCGCTTAGAGGTGGAGGAAGACTGAGGTTGTAGTTTTCTACATTTCATTTAGCTTACATAAATAAAGAAACGTTGTTATGTACTTGATATTTATTGTGTTTATGCATTAATCTATGTTATGATTTTGTTATGAATATTATGTTAATGCTCATTTTCTCACGTGCTTATATGATTTAACAAATATATCATGAACATGTTTCATATTACTATTGTTGTATATGCTTTTCTTGCATAAGTTATAGGTTCTAAATGCATTGGAAGGAGGAGAGGGTTTGGACCCTGCAAGATCGAGTTCAAAAGTAGGACCTCACCGTAATACCACTTCTTCCTACTTCAGTAGCTTAAGAATTTAGAGTGTTTGTCTCCATGCCCTACGTTTTGTTGGGTTTTTCAACCCAAGACCCTATGGTGTTTCCACCTACAACACACATCACTTGAATTTATAAATTTTTATGTGGCTCCATCAAACAACCCATGTGGCACACATAAACACGAAGCCAATGTGACTTGTATACCACATGGACCCATAAGCACGTGGAAAAATGAATAGCTTCATTTGTAAATCTTGGATTTGAGTGATTTTCAGTGCCCCTTCCTCCTCTAAAGCCCCCTAGCTTAGTTTTTGGAGTACCTACCAAGCTACAAACGTCAAAGAGGAAGGCTTTGAGATGCCGAATACCATGGGACCAATTAAAAAAAGGTATTGTCAATAAAATGTTTCTAAAGCTTATGCTTTATGTCGTAGTTGCCAAGGGCTAAGGTTTCAAAGTGAGCCTAGAGGGATAACATGAGCTTAGCTTGATCTAATTTCTAATTTCTTTAAGTGTATTTTTTTAGGAGCCCACATTATCTAAATGTTTTGTATAGTTATTTATTTTTTAATTTTTTTAGAAATTTATATTTTCTATTTTGGCAAAGATAAGTAAAATTTCAACTTTGATGAGAGACCAACATCCTTACTTACACATCATAATGAGCCTCTTAAGTCAACAATTAAAAGAAATAAAATTATAAAATAAACTCTGAGTAAACTTTTCCCTTCCCTTCATGCACATTGAAAGAAACAATAATGAGATTTAAGCTAATTTTATTTATGTTTCCTTAATAACCGCACCTAGAGTAAAAGTCAAAATTAATTGCCACCTAGAGTTAAGCTAATCTTGTTTGTTTCGTTAATAACTGGACCTAGAGTAAGAGCCCAAATTAGTTGCTACCTAAGCTGTAAACAAACTTTTCCCTTACGCTAATCTTATTTATGTTTCCTTGGAGTTAATTGTGGAGACTCGGGAACTCACACTTTTACCGAATCAAAAGATCATTATTTTTTTATAGGTTACATTACTCTTTTTCTTCTGACATGGCCAGGATTGGCCGCGTTTGGTGTTAATTTTGACTGTGTTTGACGGAACTTTGTGTCATGATATTAACTGAACTCTTACTTGACCAAGTTTGACAAGATTTTGTATTAACGGAACTATTTAACAATTCCATGATCACTAATTTCGTGAAAGGAAGAGTTGGCTCTTGTTTCATGATATTAACTGGATCAAGTTTGACCTGACTTTGTATTAAAGAATTATTAAGATTAAAAGTTTTAAATTTAGAAAAAAATGTATTATAATTGGGGATAATACAATACCGTGAGTCTTGTGAACGCTCCCTTTCTATCCCGATTTTAATCCAAACCCCATCGCGAAACAAAAACATTCAGAAGGAAACGGAAACGGTTTTTTCCGGAGGACTGAATTTTGGGGAGGATTCACCCTCGAGTATATCTGCATTTAATTCTTGCATGAAACCGTTACAAATTTATCCACCGTAGATTACTACATGGACGGCCAGAACTTGAGACCACGTAAGTGGAGGACGAAAAATCAGAATTGGGTAAACATTATATATACACGTATTGAAACGAAAAAATTGATATTCAGACCTACTGAGTGAAGGGCCTTTCTGTATCTATCAGAGGTTTGAGTGAAAATATGAGCACCTCATCCATGATGTCCAGAGTTGATCCTGCAACCCATGAATCCCCACTCACGGCCAATGAAGAATGCCCGGTAGAGGGAGGGCCAAGGCGGCACGGAAGGCCTAAGGACTCCAAAAATAGGCCCAAGCCTCTTGTGCCTGCAACCAGTGACTCCCCAGTCACGGCCAATGATGAACGCCCAGGAGACGGAGGGGCAGTGAGACGCCAAGGCGGCGCGGCAGGCCCAAAGGCTCCAAAAATAAGGCCAAGGCTCTTGTGCCTGGAATCCGTGAGTCGCCAAACATGCTAAGTGTCTCGCATTCGAGATCGCATGTGGGGAAGACATGAGGATGACTTTGGAGACATTCGCACTCGGACGACAGCTGGGACTCTTCATTCTCAGTGGCAACGGAATGGTAAGGAATGTCACCCTCCACAATCTTGCGGATCCAACGGCAGTGGTGACGTATGGAGGACGGTTGCATATTTTATCAATCTCCGGAGCTTTTCCCCACACCACCGAGAACCAGCAAGCGACAGAAATCATGGTCAGTGTGAAAGATGTGTGAACTGGTGCCACAGTGGCAGGAACCGTGATGGGAAGCCTTCTAGCATTCGGCCGCGTCTTTGTCATGGCGGGCACAGTCGCGGACATCCACCAGGAGCAGCTGAACGTCCAGCCTGGGCAGGTTTAGCAACGTGGATTGTTCCAGTCGAATCTGACAGAAGCAGAAAGATAGACAAATATAGTGCGACTTTTTTAGATTTGTCTAACCTTCCGCTGGAGCACAGGAACGACCAGGTGGTGAAGGGCATATATAGGGTGACTTTTTTAGATTTGTCTTTACTGTTTTCAGGGTCATTGTCTCAGCACGTTTCTTTACCATGAAACTAATTCTGATATTTTTTTGGGGCTAGTTTTGACATTATTGAGATTATATGTTTTAAATAAAAAAAAAATTCGACAATCATAATGAAACCTTAGTGCAATGAAGATAGGATGAATAGGATGAATTGTTTTGATTTTTGTGTACAGTGCAAGTTAATTGATTGCTGTAGCTTTACAGTGAATACATATTTCTTATTTATTGGTAATGTTACAGATTTTTGTATTCAATGGTATAAAATAAAGTTATTTCATGATTTTAGAAAAGTATACAAAACAAAAAAGGATATATGTATTTTTTTTTTCTATACTTTCAACAAATCATATTAGGGCATAGTTAATCCTGAGATCTTTTTTTTCTAGTATGAATCTCACAAAACAGAAATGAATATCTGTATTTTATTGAAAAGAATATCTGTATTTTTTTTTATATACCTTTAACCTACCATACTAGAGCAAAGTTAATCCTCAGAACCTTTCTTTCTAATATGAATCCCACAAAACAGAAATGAATGTCTGTATTGTATTTTTTACCTTCACCATATCCTTTTCTTTCCAACATCTTGTATTAAATACCAAAGTGGCAGGTATCTTTAAGTAGATGGAATTTTTCCAATCTTTAAGAGTTTCAATAAAAATTTATGAGTTTTTTTATTTTTTCACTAGTTTTTTATCAGAAAGAATAAAAATTAACTAAATTTTTATTCAGTTATTTTTATATAGATAATGAGTTTTATCATTTATCACTATCATATCCCACATTTAAGTGATCCTAATACTATTTATTTTCTCTGCAAATTAGCCTTTACAAAAACATTTCCAATAATGGTATATACCTAAACTATGCATTCTGAAATAAACCAAACTAAGAGGTTTTGGCCAGCACACACACACACACACACACACACACAGATATATATATATATATATATATATATATATATATATATATATATATATATATATATATATATATATATATATACAATAAAACATCAAGAAAACTCAGGCATGTGGGCCTTTATGGAATTGAAGCAAGTCATTCTTCCCTGTGAACATCGTCTTGGAGGAAGTTGTAATATATGTATTTTTCTTAATCATTTAAGCCAACCTTAGAAAGAGATTATCCTATCCTCTTTCATTCTATGAAGATATGGATTATGTCTGAACTCTAGAATTCATGTACCAATGCATAGATATGATCCCCCTAGTGTAGGATAAAATGTAGATTTACTCTATATACTATCTATGATTGTTTTTGAGTGGATGTTTAGGATCATTTTTTTTGTGGAAAACCACATAATGCCCACATGGACACCCTTTTAGCCTTGTTGTTTGTACCCATCCCACCATGCCATCTAACTTATAGCATGATTTTTACTCATGCTTAGCCATCCTCCATTTACACCTTTTTTTAGAATCCCTATCCACCAAACTGTCTCCTCTTGGACTCCAACATAGTCCTACCCTTTTCAATTAGTTTTTATATAGATTCCATTCCTATGGTCTACCATAATAACCCAATATTCTGGGCCTCTTTCCAATTAGGATGTGCTCCATTCCACTTGTTAATTGCTTGATCTAGCACAAAAATTACTCTATGTTGTAATGCCACCATAGTTCCGTATCTGAGGCAAGTGTTATCTCACAATCCTACAATCCCATCTAGTGTGATGATAATCATATTGCCCTTCCCAAATGCCAATTTAATGAGCTTCAAGAACCAATGTTTTATCTTTAGACAAATTTCTTAAGGTATTTGTCTCATATAACCTCCTTCCAAATGTCTTCACCAAATAGTTCCAACCTAAGGGAATTCATTAATAATGACTAACCAAATACCTTTGTATTTAGAATACTTCATCCACCTATTACTCTTGTGCTCGAAATAGAGCTCCACTTAAAGAGATGAAATTTCAGATTCCCATGAGTCTAGAACCATAGGAAGCTCCATGAAACTAGGGGATCTCAGAAATAATGAGTGCTATAAGGGAAAATAGATGCATCCAACATATTGAATCAAAGTGAGCCAATGGTGAGTCCAACATTTGACCTTCTTCCTAAATTTAGAGAGTAGCCATGTCTAGTCCCAGAAACTATAGTATGAAATTTGTGATTCTTTTGTGTCTATTTCCATTGGAAGCTAGCTAAAACTAAGGCGATCTAAGAAATAATCAGTGTGGGAAGGGAAAATAGATGCATCCAATATATTGTCAGTTGTTGAAGGAAAGATTGAACCAAAGTGAACTTCCCACCTAGTCAGAGCCAAAGGGTGAGTCCAACATTTCAGATTCTTCCAAAATTTAGAGAGTAGCCACGTCTAGTCCCCCAAACTGTAGTTGTTAGGCTTCAACCTACATCCCAAATAGGTAAAGATTTCATGAAGGGTCTTGGTGGAGACCCCAAATGTTTGAGCAATGTAATTTATATTTGAAGGGTTCCCATGTGAGAAAAAATAAGAATAGACTTTTGTCCATTTCCAATAAGTGTAGAAGCCTTAATGAAACTCTCAAAGATGTGTTGTAGAGCTTCCCAATGTCATTCAAAATGTTAGAATATCCTCTACAAAAAATAAGTGAGTGATACTAACCTCCTGTGTCATTTTAAATCCCCTAAACATCCCCATGGCCCTATCCAAATCCCCTAAACATCCCCATGGCCCTAGCCAAATTAATATTTTGACTGATACCATGCATATATGAGCTTAGGGACTACAATCTACCCTAAGTTCCAAAAGGAGAAGGTGCAGTAACCTTCAAAATTATTGCAATGAAGTTGATTTATATAGGCCAAAATGGATCTCATCTCCTCCTACTCTTCTACATTACCCAATAACTCTTGTCCCAAGAGCTCCAAGAAATGTAAAAATATCTCAACTGTCACCCTAAAGTATTTCAATACTAAAAGGATTAATACAAAAAGGATTTCCTCTATAGTGATCAGTATATATAGAGTAGCATTTCATTCATTGTCAAACATTGTAGGATATTCTTTTGGACCCCAAAGAAGACCTCAATATTCACCTCATCCATTTTCAATGTGCACCTCATCCCTGGGTGTGAAGAGGTTCTGAGAATTTATGGATCTCATCATCTTATAAACCAGTTATTTATGGATCTCATGATCTACTTGCAGATCTGAAAATTAAAAACAGAGAATAACATAACAGACTGTAGACACAAACAATGGAATAACACATGTCTGCGAACAATACCACCACTTTATTATGAAGAAGAGATGAGAATTTTATAAACAATGCAATCATTCTCTTTATTACAAAAGATATTTTAGATGTTTCCTTTTTCCTAGTTTTTCAAATGTTTCCCTCTTTTCTATTCTTGGATGTTTCCAATGAAATAGTACGCTTTTGCTTGGTTGTCCAATCAGTGAGATGTTTTTGATTTTTGTGTCCTTTCTGGTTGCCTAGTTCCTCCCTGTTTAGATGAGGAAGCATCCTGGATTCCTCCACCAACTGAGGGAAATTGCGTTGCAATGTTTCTGCATTGATCCATTTTGCCTATGTTGGTGTGTGTCCCTTCCAACCAACCAAATATGAGAAGTATGGCTCATGTCGTGTATCCCGTTTCTTGAAGTCCAGAATTGTATCTTTGAGCAGAGGAGGGTGAAAATATGGAATATTATCAATCGAATGATGAATTGTAACAGATTCCTCAAGGAGAGGTGGTTCAAATAATTTGAGATTATTAACATTAAGAACATCGTGGATGCCAAGTTGGGAAGGCAAGTCCAAGCGATATGCATGTTCTCCAATGCCTTCCAGAATAGTATATTGGCCATATCTCAGAGGGTGCAGCTTATGATGCTGGCGCTTGAAGCATTGCTTGTCCAACAAGAGCCACACACGATCTCCAGGTTGAAAAGACAAGTGTGTTCACTCCTTGTCATGTCGCTGTTTGGCACGATCTTGGGCTGCATGCAAAACAACAGTTACTTGAGCTTGGCGTTGAGAAATGGATTGTATAAAATGATGAGCTGATTTTTGTTCCTGTAAATCATTTGCCATCTCCGCATAGTCCTCATTCACAGCATGTACCACTGCATAAATCAGGCTTTTTTTGTTTTGCTGACTACGAACTGCAACATTTCCAAAGTCTACATATGCAATACGTCCATCACGCATGGAAAAAATGTTTCCAGGATGTGGATCTCCATGAAACAATCCAAATTCTAGCAGCTGTCTCAGAGCAGCACTCACACCAACAGTGAGAAAATCAGGTATGCAGATGCCAATTTCTTTAATAGCTTGTGGATCAGTGCAACGGATGCCATCAATCCATTCCATCACAAGAACTCGTGAACCAGAAATTTCTTTGTATACTCGAGGAATCTTAACTGTTGGATCATCTTTGAAGTTCTCCAAGAAGTCCTCAATGTTACGTGCCTCAAGTGTATAGTCAAGCTCTTCAAGTAGCTTCTCGCCAAATTCATCAACAATAAGCTCCGCATTACAACCAAGTTTCTCAAGACTAATGCCATTCAAAAATGAAGCTAGAGTTTGAAAAAGGAAAAGATCCCTATATATGATAGGTTCAATTTTTGGCCTCTATACCTTTATAGCAACCTCTTCGACTGAGCCACGAAGAGTAGCATGATAAACCTGTCCTAAACTTGCTGCTACTATAGTTTGAGAAGATATTTTGCTAAATATATGTTCAAGAGGTACACCGGCCTCTTCTTCTATGATTGTAAAAGAAATCTTATTTGGAAACGAAGGAACATAATCTTGGAGAATGAAAAGTTCCTTCATATAATCTTCACGAACAATATCAGATCTGTTTGTCGAAACCTGGCCAACTTTGACAAAAGAAGGTCCCAAATCACATAGAAAATTCCGAAGTTGCTCTGCACGTAATGGAACTATCTCTAGACCCCTCCCAACAAGTCGATCATAGAAAAGGGTGATCCAATATAGCCCTAGTTTCGAGAGGATCTCTACTCCATGACCAAAAAGTGAGAATACTGCCCCTCTTGAGCCTAAAACTTTTTTCCTAACCATTTATGGAGTATATTTTCGAAAAGGAAAGCAGACACCTCGTTCAAGATTGAGCACCTCCATAGCTTTGCTAGATTTTTCTTGTGAAAATCTCATCATAGAATTACCTTTTTCTCCTCTTTTCCGCAATGGTACCTTATTTATTGGTGCAACTTCTTAAGAACTAGAACTTGAATTGGATGCTCCATAAACTAGAATCTTTCTTTTTTGTCTTGCAGGTGCCAACTTTTTTGTCTTCTGACTGTAAGTGCTTGTTTTTACATCTAGATAGTTGTCAACAAATATTTGATAAAACAAGTTGCGAAGATGACTGTTGCTACTAGCAGAAGACCCATTGAAGTCCCTGTGCACAAACACTGCATACCTGTTGTCTGAATATGATGAGGATGACGTCTGAATATGACCAGATGTCAACAATTCTTCAATTTGGCGTTCTATCTCAGTTGCCTCTCGAGGAGCAAGGCGATAAGATGGGGCATTGGGTAAGGAAGCGCCAGGAATAAGATCAATGTGGTGTTCAACAGAGCGTGCTAGAGGCAGCCCTGTGGGTTGGGTGAAGACATCTGAAAATTCATGGAGTAGAGGAGCCATTGAAGGAGGGACTCGATTGGTGAGGTTGTCTGGCTTGACGGGGCGAACCAAGCACAAAGAAACATCTTGGTTTAAATTGACTCTCAGAATGGGAGCTTTGCCAATGGAAGGTTGGGTTGATGTGCTAGCTGAGGATGTAAGCACATAGGTGTGCCCATCGTGCTGCAAGTGGTATTGGTGATCTGTAGCATGATAAACAACATGTTGAGCCTCTTGGTACGGAATTCCTAGCAATAAATCAGCACAATCTAGAGGAGAAACATCACATACCACAGTATCACGAAAAGGTCCAATAGCAAACGTGACAGCACAACATTGTGAGATGGTAAGACGAGGACCGTCCTTTCTGACCCAACCGAGCTGATACGGGTGGGGGTGAGGAGTGGTGGGAAGGCAAAGGCATTCAACTAAGTCTTGTGACACAAGATTCTTTTGACTCCCATTGTCAAGAATAAGCGTGGTCAACTCATGTTTGATTTGACAATTATGGGTAAACAAAGGTGTAACAGAGGTGTTTGTTGCATTAGCAGTCATGAGGATGAGAGAGGGGTCCACTTCTGTCGGATTTTTGAGAGAAACAGCTGGAAGTGGGGTAGTGGCCTTTGGTTTTTCGACCTCTATAAAAAGAGTTTTCTGGGGGCGGAGATTTTTCAATACTCGACAATCTGTAGAAGCATGTGAGTTGGTCTTGTGAAATGTGCACTAGGGGGTGCGGTGAGGTGTGGGGGATGAGGCAGAGGCGACATTAGAAGAATCAAAGGAAGATGGACCATTTCTGGCTTGAGGATATCAGATTCGAGTACCCACTTTGCATTCCACCGCCAGGGCCAGAATAAAGGCCTTGTCTAATGAAGCACTATCAAACAATTCAACTTCACGACGAAGAAGCATTAGCAAACCAGAATTAAATTTGATAATTAGTACCTCGTCTGGATCGGATATATGGAGTTGAATGCGCAACTTGCAGAAGACATCAATGTAGGCTTGCACTGATTGATTGGGTAGTTATCGAAGCTGCAACCATTTGGCAAGGAGATTTTGTATATATCCTAGAGGATAGAAGCGTTCACGTAAGGCCTCGCAAAAGAGATTCCAAGATGTGATAGGCGTCGATTTGGTCTCGGCTTGTTCTCCAAGTTCCACAACCAAGAACATATTCTAAAGATGAGTATCCCACCATGTTTGTGCTAGGCCTTCCAATTTTAGACTGGCGATCTGAAGTTTCATCTCCTCGTCCATTGTTGGACAGGTTCTAAAATAGTTGGAGAGGCTGCAAATCCAATTATCAACAGTCTCACCATTCATTTGCCCTGAGAATTTGGGCAGTTGAAAGCGTGTATCAAGCTGCATTTTCCCTGGAGGGCATTGTTGTTGTTGCAGCATAATTAGGTCTTGAAGAGCCCTAGCTAAATCATTCACTCGCGAGTTCATGATTTTCATCCACTAAATGGAGTGAAATGTATGACCATTAAAAAAAAAATTCTTCGAACAGGTGGATGGCTTCCAAGATCTTATGCTCTGATACCAATTGATCTATTTGTAGATCTGAAAATTAAAAATAGAGAATAACAGAACAGACTGTAGACACAAACACTGGAATAACACAGGTCTGCAAACAATACCACCACTTTATTATGAAGAAGAGATGAGCATTTTATAAACAATGCAATCATTCTCTTTATTACAAAAGATCAAATCAAACTGCATAATTAGATAAAGCCAATATATTTTAGATGTTTCCTTTTTCCTAGTTTTTAAGATGTTTCCCTCTTTTCTATTCTTGGATGTTTCCAATGAAATAGTATGCTTTTTCTTGGTTGCCCAATCAGTGAGATGTTGCTGATTTTTGTGTCCTTTCTGGTTGCCCATCTCACCATAACATAATTTGCATAAGCCCCTTGATGTTCCAAATAGTGTTCCAACTTTTCCTTTGATTTCAAAACTATGGAAAAATTAAGTGTTTAGATCCCCTCACCTACCCTCACTGATCCAAATAGCCCTACTCTTCAACCTCCATGTAGTCTCCTCAAATGTCACAACGCCCTTCTTCCTATCTTTCAATGTATTCAATATTTCTAATTGTTGCATAGTGGGTGGCACTACTGACACACTCTCCCTCTCCCTTATATCTATAATCTCTTCTATCAATGCCTTTAGTTGCTGATATAAGTTATTCTTTTTATTTCTCTCCCATATACACACTTGTTTTTTAGGTTCTTTAATTTCATAGTGATTTTTTTCATGGTAGAGGGTGTCTCATATGATTTCCATACCCTCATTACTAGTGTATTAAAATATTCCTCCTCCAGCCATGTCCTCTTAATTTGAATGCTATGCCCCTCCTGGCCTACTTTTGGCATCATTGAAGGAAAATAGGAGATGTTGTCCACCATACCCCTAATGTGTCCAGAAAGAAAATACTAGAATAGTTCTTATGTGCCTTTAAGTCTTCCTAATTTGGATCCCAAAGAGCAACCTGAAAACTCACCTGAATCAATTGTAGCCATGAACCAATATCCATATAGTGACTAAAATATGAAATGGATCTCCCAACATATACCATCCTCTCCTGAACAAGTTATGATGAAAGAAGTTACAAACTAGAATAGGTTTAGCACTGACAACATTTTTAGTGGCATCCCCAAGCCATGCCATATTGAAGGAAAAAATATTTATGGTGGTCCATTGGACAGGAACATCAAATAGACTAACAGAATCATGCAATAGGTGCCTTCTTTTCCCACAAAAGTATATGCTACTGATTGTTTAAGTTTTAGGTCTCTTGGGCCGCTAATAACAAGAGAAAATGCATGACCTTTAGTCTTTTGCATGGCCAAGGAGGAGAGATCAATGACATGGTTGAGCATTAGAAATTAAATATGAGTGTTAACTAAATTATGAGGGGATGACATAGGAATAGGGTTCAATGAGTTTGGCAGGGGAAGGTAGTGGTGAGGACCATGACTGGTCTATATTAGGATGGCTCCAAAGGAGGAAATATAGAGGTGTCATGATGGGTGGGAGGAGGGAGGACCAAGGTACTCCATAGAGAATAGGCCTGAGGAGCCTTGCTAACTTGCTAACATCAGGTAAAGTGTGTAAGAGTCCACTAGAATTAGAGTTTGTACAAAAAGGGGTATAAGTTTGATTCCTACCCACCTAAGAAACTTACAATAGGGTAGGGGAAGAAGGTATTGATTGTGAAGGGTTATAAATAGACATATGATTAAATAAAATGGGCTCACATACCTTGTTCACATTCCCTTTACCAGTGTGGAAATGGTTTTCTACCATCCATAGGAAAGTGTGTGTCATGCTACACATCTCTTCAATTTTGGTATCACCTGAGAACATCTCTCAAGAATGTGTGGCCCCTCACCCATATGATGACATAACATACATCTCAATGAGATAATAGATCCTCTCCCTAAAGCTTCTAGAATCCCATTCCAAATCATTGTTTTCTCCTAAACCAGTCCAGTGCTTCACTTAAACAAGGATCAAAGCCACCCTCTTAGCCATAGTTCTAGGGTCCATATAGACCAAACTTCCTCTACATTACCAATATCTATTTGCCTGTTATAGATCCAATACTCTTAACAACACACATGATAGTTTTACCTAGATGAGATTTCTCTTAGGTGTCTCCACTAGCACATTAAAACCTATATACCACAGGTTAAGTCTCAACAATCATAGAATTAAAAATGGAAACCTTATCTCTATGCTAATTAATTTTGATATTTTTGTTAGTTTTGGCATTATTGACATTATATGTTTTAAATAAACTTTTTCTTGACAATCGTGTGGAAACCTTATTTCTATGAAGATATGATGAATTGTTTTTATTTTATTGTAAGGTGTAAGGAAATTGATTGGTTGTAGCTTTAAAGTAAATACATAATTATGATTTAATGGTAGGGTTACAGATTTTTGTATTCAATGGTGTGGAATAAAGTTATTTCATGATTTTAAAAAGGTATACAGAACAAAAACAAATATATGTATTGTTTTTTCTATACCTTCAACAAATCATATTAGGGCTGGGAACCTTTCTTTCTAATGTGAATGCCACTAAAAAGAAATGAATATCTATATTTTATTGAAAATAATATCTCTATATATGTTCAACCTACCATACCTAGGGCAATGTTAATCCTTAGAACCTTTCTTTCTAATATGAATCCCACAAAACATAAACGAATATATGTATTGTATTTTTTATACCTTCACCATATCCTTTTCTTTCCAACATCTTGTATGAAAACCAAAGTGGCACGTATTTTTAAGTAGATGGAATTTTTCCAATCTTTAAGAGTTTCAATAAAAGTGTATGAGTTTTTCTATTTTTTTCACTAGTTTTTTTTATGAGAAAGAATAAAAATTAACAAAATTTTTATTTAGTTGTTTTTATATAGATAATAATTTTTATCATTTATAACTATCATATCCCACATGCAAGTGATCCTAATACTATTTATTTACTCTGCAAATTAGTCTTTACAAAAACTTTTCCAATAATGGTATATCTCTAAACTATGCATTCTAAAAAATATGTCCTTCTTCCCTCATAACATCATCTCAAAGAAAGTTATAATATATGTATTTTTCTTAATCATTTAAGCCAATCTTATAAAGGGATTAGACTGTCCTCTTTGATTCTCTCAAGATATGCATTATGTATAAACTCTAGAACTGATGTATCAATGCATCGATATGATCCCACTAGTGTAGGATCAAATGCGGATTTACTCTATATACTATCTATCATTGTTTTTGAGTGGATGTTTTGGATATACTATCTATGATGTTTTTGATTGGATGTTTAGGATCATTTCTTTTTTTGGAAAACCACATAGTGCCCACAGGGCCTCCCTTTCAGCCTTGGTGTTTGTACCCATCCCAACATGCTAGTGTAACTTATAGCATGAATTTTCACTCATGCTTAGCCATCCTCCATTTCCACCTTTTTTGAGAATCCCTACCCACCAAAGTGTCTCCTCTTGGACTCCAACATAGTCCTACCCTTTTTAATTAGTTTATATATAGATTCCATTCTAGGTTTCCAAATGGTTGTGAGCCATCCATAGGAAAGTGTCTGTCATGGTGCACATTTCTTCCACATTTCTTCCATTTTCGTATACTGAGGACATCTCTCAAGAACTTGGCCTATATAATGACATAACATAAAATGTAAAAGATATGCACTCTTCCGCTCTTCAAGAAGACAGTGTTCATTTCCTTGCACTCTTCATGTCTGCAATCTTCATGTCAAAAATGGCAGATATTAGAGTTCCAATTGATAGAGAATTTATTTATTAATCAACTAGAAACTTTGTTCTTGCGGTTTATCCGTTTCTTTTAATATTCTAGTCATCAGTCATTTGCGTTGGAATGTCTGTCAATTCAGTACCGTGATTAAGCAAAGTTGAAATAGACGGGTTTTACTAGGGTTACTGATATTTAAGATTACTTTTATTTATTTATTTTTAATTTTTTTCCTTCCATCGAAGTAAGTTTATAGGAATTTTATTTATTACTTGAAATAATTTTGTATTGAAAGGGATCTAGGACTATTTATTGCTTGAAACAATTTTGTATTTAATGCTATGTAAGACTATTAATTCTCATGATCTTGAGGAATTTTATTTATTGCTTGAAATGGTTTTGTATTAAACACTATGTAGGATGATTAATAACAATATTTTAAAAAAAAATTCATAGAATTTTCATAACTTCAAACATTTCTCATATTAGCACTATCACCTCTAATACATGAGTGATAAACCTTTTGTCTATTAACAGTTTTTTCAACTCATGTACTTCACAAGTTTTTAGCCCTTGATGTTGCCACTTTGCATTATGCATGAAAGATCATCTTAACCATGGTCCTCAACATAATTTTGAGTTTTGGACCCTAGGTTTTTGGGAATTTATGGCTTTTCTTTTGCTGAGTGATCTTATAACTTTTAGAAATTTTATTTCTTGTTTGAAATAATCTTGCATTAAATTCTAATCTTAAGTATTAATAAGGATATTCTCATAATGTTTTAAAATTTTAATAACTTCCAAACATTTACCATATTAGCATTATCACTACTAATACATAATTGACCTGATTATTAATAGTTTTCTGAAACTGGTGTACTTCACAAGTTTTTAGTCCTTGATGTTTCGACTTTGCATTATGCATGGAGGCTTCTTTAATCATGGTAGTAATCAAAATTTTGGTTTTTTGACTTCAGGTTTGTGAGAATCTATGGTTTTTGCCATGGTATTCATGTTGAAAATTCCAATCAACTATGTATTTAGACACGACCACTTCTTTCATTGTTCAATGGTCCCTAATAAATGGTATCAAAGCTTAGGAAAAAATGAGATAGTTTATGATGATTTGGACCAAGAATCCAAAAAAAATTGTGTAGTGACCATTGAAATCCCAAACAACTGTTTCTTTAAACACCATCACTTCTATCATTTTGTAATCCTAAAAATTATGTGACCAAGGGAATTCTTCAATAGAAAACTACCCTTAGGGAAGCCTCTTACTTTCTCTAACAAGAACATAGATTTTATGTTTAGGAGCCTAGTACCAGGCATTGTTCCACTAATTAACCCCTAATTCAGGTTGGCTCCAATTTCTATGGACACAAACATGCTTAAATTACTCATTCTAGAGTTATCACACTTTAAGGTTTGTTCAAGCTCCTAAGCGTCTCCACCTTCATTCAAGCTTTCCATGAAACTTGTTTCTGTAGGATATTAATATAGAACTATAATGCTGGATATTATTCTTATGAACAACTAAAATACATTGACAAGTATGTTAGATTTAATCTATGCCACCATTCTACTAATTCAAATTCATGTTGCATCATAGGCTCCCAAAATCAAACCTAAAGGCCACAGTCTTACTAGACTTGATGGCCTAAAGATGGAATCAAAACTAAATTACTGTTAGGTCTCTATAGAACTAGTGTGGCTTGGTAAAATTACAAACAAGCTAAAGACACTAGCTCAAAATAATCCATTTTCATCATTGTTCAAGATGGAGAGCCATAATTGGCGCATCTTGCTCTTTAACTCCAGCCAAAGGATGATGGAAAAAGTCATGGACATGACCTTCTATATGCTCCATTCTACCTTCAAGGTTTACTAATTTGTCATGGATTAGTTTTTGACCTCTTAATGGATGCCATCATGCACAAAATCCACCCTTGGTTCTTTTGAAGATCTTCATGAACATTATAGCTTAGTTCCTATTTTTGTTCTTGTCATGAGCCAATTGCTCTAAAAGGAAAAAGCATCTCAACTCTACTTGGATGCATCATCATGAGTCATGTATCAAAGGGAAAAGGAATCTCAACTCTACCTGGATTCACGAGTGTGATTAAGAAAATTTGAATTAGACAGGATTTGTCTCATTTACTAGTGCTACTAATCTTTAAGCAATTTTTTTTGTTGATTGCTCTTATAATATTTAGGAATTTTGTTTATTGCTTGAAATAATTTTCTATTAAATACTATGTAGGACTATTAGTAAATATATTCTTATAATGTTTAACTCTCTTTTACTGACTTCAAACATTTCTCATACAAGTACTATCATCTCTAGTACATTAGTGCTAAACTACGTGTCTATTAACAATTTTTCCAACTCATGTACTTCACAAGCTTTATCCCTTTATGTTGCCACTATGCATTATGCATGAAAGGCGTATTTAACCATGGTTTTTAGTAAAATTTTGGGTTTTGGACTATAGGTTGTGAGAATTTATGGTTTTCCTTTTGGTGAGTGATCTTATAAATCTTAGGAATTTTATTTCTTTCATGAAATAATTTTCCATTAAATGTTATTCTTAAGTATTAATAAGGATATTCTGAGAATATTTAGATTTTTTAATAAGCTCAAACTTTTATCATATTAGCATTGTCACTACTAATACATGATTGACCTGTCTCTTAACAATTTTTTGAAACCCATGTACTTCACAAGTTTTTAGTCCTTGATGTTGCTACATTGAATTATACATCAAGGGCTTCTTTAATCATGGTAGTGAACAAAATTTTGGTTTTAGGTTTGTGAGAATGTATGTTTTTTCAATGAAATTCATGTTGAAAATTATTATTTAAAAGTTTAAAAACTACTGATAAATGTATCCTCCACTGAGATCTTAATCATGGGTGTCATTAGACACCACCACTTCTCTTAGTGTGTTTTTTGTTCTCACTGGTTGATCAATGATTGAGACCAAAGCACAAAATAAATATGTTTAGTGACCATTTAGATTCCAGTCAATTGTGTCTTTAAACAACATCACTTCTATCATTTTGTAATCCTAACAATTATGTAACCAAAAAAACTCTTGAATAGAAAACTTGCTTTAGTCAAGAATTTTAGGTTCTCTAACAACAATATAGATTTTTTGTTTAGGAGCCTATTTCTATTAGAAGCCAAGAACCACACACTATTCCATCAATTAAACCTTACTTCAGGGCTAAGTGAAATTTCAATGGACACATTCATGCTTACAACTTTTGAATGAAACTTGTGTGGCTAGAAGATTAATATAGAACTGTAATTTTTTATATAATGGAACATTATTCTTAGGAACAACCAAATACATTGACAAGTATGTTGGATTTATTTTTGTAAATCAAAATTGTCTCTTAATTCACATTCATATGTTACATTGTGATCGGCTCCATAGAAAAAACATAAAGGCCTCATTCTTATTAGAATTCATGGCCTAAAGATGTAAACAAATCCACAGTACAAATAAGCTAATCACACTCTAAATCCATTTTCTCATAACCCAATATAACCAAAAAATCCCACTTAGCTCAAAAAAATCCATTTTCATGATTAATGTTGAAGATGGAGAGCTAGAATAGGCCCACCTTGCTCATTAACTCTAGGTTCTGTATGCTCCATTCTACCTTCAACATTCACTAATTTTTTTTACCTCTCAGTGGATGCCATCATTCCAAAATCCACAGTTGGTTTTATTGGAGATAGTTCATGACCCTTATAGTTTATTTCCTATCATTATGCTTGTGAAGAGCTAGTTGCTGTGAATAAATTGTAATTTACTCCCATGCTATGTGTCAAAGGGAAAAAGGCATCTTGACTCTACTTGGATACATCATCACGATTCATTTGCATTGAGTGTGTCAATTCAGTAGTGTGATTAAGTAAAGTTGAAGTAGACAAGCTTTGTCTCATTTCTATTTACCAGTGATATTAATCTTTAGCATTTTACTTTCTTTAAGAATTGTATTTATTGCTTGAAATATTTTTCTATTAAATGCTATGTAGAACTATTAATAAGGATATTATGAGAATGTTTAACTCATTTTTTCTAACTTCAAACATTTCTAGTATTAGCACTATCACCTCTAATACCTTAGTGTGATAAATTAAGTGCCTATTAATAGTTTTTTCAACTTATGTACTTCTCAAGTTTTTAGCTCTTGATGCTTCCACTTTTCATTATGCATGAAAGTCCTTTTTAACGGTGGTGGTGAACATTTTTTTTGGTTTTGGAATATAGGTTTGTGAGAATTTATGGTTTTTGTTTTCTTGAGTGATTTTATAAATAAATTTTAAGAATTTTATTTCTTTCTTGAAATAATTTTCCATTAAATGCTATTCATAAGTATTAATAAGGAGAATATTTTAATTTTTTAATAACTTCAAACATCAACCATATTAACACTATCATGACTGAGCTGCCTGTACTTCACAAGGTTTTAGTCCTTATGTTGCTACTTTGCATTATACATCAAGGGCTTCTTTAATCATGGTAGTGAACAAAATTTTGGTTTTTGGACTTCATGTTTGTGGGATTGTATGTTTTTTCCAATGAAATTCATGTTGACAATCATAATTTAAAGGCAGAAACTACATATAAATGTATCTTCCATCTGGATCCCACTCATGGGTGGCTTTAGACACCACCACTTCTCTTAGTGTTTTGTGTTCTCTTATCAAATCTCAATTAAAAATGAGATGGTTGATGAATGATTGGGACCAAAACTCCAAACAATTTTTTTAGTGACCATTGAGATCCCAGACAACTTATCTTTAAACAACATTATTTCTATTATTTTGTAATCCTAACAATTATGTAAGAAATAAAATTCTTTAATAGAAATCTTGCTTTAGTGAAAACTCTTAAATTCTCTAACAACAATATAGATTTTATGTTTAGGAGCCTATTTCTATTAGAGGCAAAACACCACTTATTGTTCCACCAATTAACTTTCAAATCAAAGAGGAGTTCAATTTAGATGGAAACAAACATGCTTAATCCTACTCATCTTAAAGTTCTCACCCATTAGGGTATTTTCTAGATCCTAAGCATCTCCACCTTCATTCAAGTTTGACATGCAACTTGTGTGGCTAGGAGATTAATATAGATATGTAATGTTTGATACAAGAAGGGAACATTAAGAACATTATTCTTAGGAACAACTAAAATACATTGACAAGTATGATGGATTTACTTTCCCTCACCCTTATTTTCTGTAAAAGTAAATTTTCTAATAATTCACATTCATGTTAAATCTTGATAGGCTCCATAAAACAAACCTAAAGGTCTAAATATTATTAGACTTGATGTCCCAAAGATGGAAACAAAACCATATTACAAACTAGCAAATGACACTAGAAAGCCATTTTCTAATAACCCAATATAACTAAAAAATCTAATGTAGCTCAAAACAATCCATTTTCATCCTTGTTCAAGATGGAGAACTAGAATTGGCCCACCTTGTTCATTAAGTGGAGGAAGAGGATGATGGAAAGCCTCATGGATATGAACTTTTGTATGTTCCTTCTACCTTGAAAGTTCATTAAACTGTCATGGATTCATTTTTGACCTCTTAGTGGATGCTATGATTCACAAAATCCACCATTGATTTTGTTGGAGATTGTTCATAAACCTTATAGCTTAGTTCCTATCCTTGTGCTTGTCGTGAGAAACTTGCTCTAAAAAAATTGTAATTTGCAAAAGGCTCTCATCCTATGTATCAAAGGGAGAAGGCATCCCTACTATACCTAGAGGGCTAAACACTAGTGATTCACACTAAGAGTGTCAATTTAGAAGTTTCATTAAGAGAAGTTTAAATAGACACACTTTGTCTCATTTCTCTCTAAGAATTTTTTTTTTTTTTGCTCAATGCTCTTATAACTTTAATGATTTTATTTATTGCTTGACTTAATTTTGTACTAAATGCAATGTAGGAGTATTAATAATGATAATCTCACAATCTTTAACTCTTTTTTAATAACTTCAAACATTTCTCATATTAGCACTATCACCTCTATTACATGAGTGATAAACTAAATGTTTATTATTAACAATTTTTTACACTCATGTATGTCACACTTTTTAAGCAGATGATGTTGTCACTTTGAATTATGCATGAAAGGCCCTTTTAACCATGGTGGTGAATAAAATTTTTGGTTTTGGATTGTAGGTTTATGTGAATTTATGTTTTTTTTTGTGAGTGATCTTATAACTTTTAGGAATTTTATTTCTTTCTTGTAATAATTTTCCTTTAAATGTTATTCATAAGTATTAATAAGGATATTCTTAGAATATTTAAATTTTTTAATAACTTCAAATATTTACCAGTTTAGAAAAGAGCTAGTAATATATGATTGACTTGTCTATTTATTTCTTTTAGAACTCATGTACTTCACAAGTTTTTGGTCCTTGATAGTATCACTTTTCCTTATACATCAAGGGCTGCTTTAATCATGGTAGTGAACAAAATTTTGGTTTGTGAGAATGTATGGTTTTTCCCACTGTATTCATGTTTAAAATCACTATTTAAATGCATAAAAGCAAGGGATAAATGTATGGTCCATTCTGATCCCAATCATGGGTGTCTTTAGACACAACCACTTTTCTTAGTATTTTGTGGTCCCTAATAACTGGTATCAAAGATCAGGAAAAAATGAGATGGTTAATGAATGGTTGACACAAAAACACCAAATAAATTTGTTTAGTGGCAATTGCTATCAGTAAAGATTATAAGATCAGATTAGGTTTAGGAGCCTATTGCTATTAGAGGCCATGGGCCACACATTGTTCCACCAATTAAGTGTTATTTTGGGCTTAGCCCAATTTGGATGGACAAGGAAAACTTTAAACATTTACCATATTAGCACTATCACTACTAATACAAGATTGAGCTCTCTATTAAGAGTTTTTTGAAACTCATGTACTTCACATGTTTTTATTCCTTGATGTTGCCACTTTGCATTATACATCAAGGACTTCTTTAACCATGGTAGTGAACAAAATTTTAGTCTTTTTCTTGTTTGTGAGAATGTACTGTTTTTCCCATGATATTCATGTTGAAAATCACTATATAAAGGTAGGAAAACTACTAATAAGTTTAGCCCCCATTGGAATCCTAATCATGGGTGTCTTTAGACACTAGCACTTCTATTAGTGTTTTATGGTCCCTAATAACTAGTATCAAAGCTTAGGATAAAATGAGTTGGTTGATGAATGATGTGGACCAAAACACCAAATAAATTTGTTTAATGACCATTGAGATCCCACACAACTGTCTTAAACACCATAATTTCTATCATTTTGTAATCGTAAAAATTATGTAACCAAGAAAATTCTTCAATAGAAAACTAGCTTTAGTGAATATTCTTACATTCTCTAACAACAATATAGATTTTATTTTTAGGAGCCTATTGGTATTAGAGGCCAAGCGCCACTCATTGTTCCACCAATTAACTCTTAACACAAGGTTGTCTGCAATTTCCATGGACACATACATGCTTAACCCCAATAATTCTAGAGCTCTCACCCTTTAAGGTTTGTTCAAGCTCCTAAGCATCTCCACCTTCATTCAAGTCTTCCATGAAACTTGTGTGGTTAGGAGATTAATATAGAACTATAATTTTTGATATAAGAAGGTAACATTATTCTTAGGAACAACTGAAAAAAATTGATATGTATGTTGGATTTATTTATGTAAATCAATTTTTTTTATTAATTCACATTCATGTTACATAGTGATAGGCTCCATAAAACAAACCTAAAGGCCTCATTCTTATTAGACTTCATTTCCCAAATATGGAAACAAAACCACATTACAAACAAGCTAATGACACTCCAAAGCCATATTATGATAACCCAATATACCCAAAAAAATCCCAAGTATCTCAAAACTATCCATTTTCATGATTTTTCAAGATGGAGAGGTACTATTAATGCCACCAAAAGGATGATGGAAAGTCTCATGGACATGACCTTAGATATGCTCCATTCTATGTTAAATGTTCATTAATGTGTCATGGATTCATTTTTGACCTCTTAATGGATGCCATCATGCACAAAATCCACCATTGGTTGTGTTGGACGTGCTAAGCTAGTTGCTCTAAAAAAATTGTAATTTGATGAAGGCTCTCATCCTATGTATCAAAAGGAAAAGAAATATATACTCTGCCTAGGTACATCATGGTGAGTCATTTTCACTCAGTGTGTCAATTCATTAGTGTGATTAAGAAAACTTGAAATAGACACTCTTTTTCTCATTTATGGGCTTTATTAGTGCTACTAATCTTTAGGCATTTTATAATTTTTTTATGAGTGGTCTTATAATCTTTAGAAATTTTATTTATTGCTTGAAATAATTTTCTATTAAATGCTATGTAGGACTTTTAATAAGAATATCCTTAAAATGTTAAACTCTTTTTTAATAACTTCAAACAATTCTCATATAAGCACTATCACCTCTAATACATGAATGATAAACTACCTATCTATTAAAAGCTTTTTCAAGTCATTTACTTCACATGTTTTTAGCCCTTGATGTTGCCATTTTTCATTATGCATGAACAAACTTTTTAACCATGGTGGTGAATATAATTTTGGGTTTTGGACTATGGGTTTGTGATAATTTATGTTTTTTCTTTTGACGAGTGATCTTATAACTTTTAGGAATTTTATTTATTTCTTGAAATAATTTTCCATTAAATGTTATTCATAAGTATTAATAAGGATATTCTCACAATATTTAAATTTTTTAATAACTTCAAACATTTACCATATTAGCACTATTGCTACTAATACATGATTGACCTATCCCTTAACATTTTTTTGAACCTCATGTACTTCACAAGGTTTTAGTCCTTGAAGTTGTTACTTTACATTATACATGAAGGGCTTCCTTAGTCATGGTAGTGAACAAAATTTTGGTTTTTGGGCTTGAGGTTTTTGAGAATGTATGTTTTTTAGAGTGACATTCACTTTGAAAATCAATTTTAAAGGTAGAAAAACTAATGATATATTTATCCTCCATTGGGATCCAAATCATGGGTGTCTTTAGGTACCATCACTTATCTTATTGTGTTGTGTTCTCGTATCAAAGCTCATGAAAAATTGAGATGGTTTATGAATGATTGAGATGGTTTATGAGATCCTACACAACTATGTCTTTAAACACCATCACTTCTATCATTTTGTAATCATAACAATTATGTAACCAAGAAAATTCTTGAATAGAAAACTTCCTTTAGTGAAGATTATTACATTCTCTAACAACAATATATATTTTATGTTTAGGAGCCTATTACTATTAGAGGCCAAGTGCTAGGCATTGTTCCACCAATTAACCCTCAATTCAAGGAGGAGTGCAATTTCCATGGACACAAACATGCTTAAACCTGCTTATACTAGACACCCTTTAGGGTTTGTTCAAGATCCTAAGAATCTCCACCTTCATTCAAGTTTTCCATGAAACTTGTGTGGCTACGAGATTAATATAGAACTGTAATGTTTGATATAACAAGAGAACATTATTCTTAGGAAAAACCTAAATACATTGACGAGTATGTTGGATTTTCTTTCCTTTCTGTAAATCAAAATTTTAGGTTCCATAAAATAAACCTAAAGGCCTAGTTCTTATTAGACATGGCCCAAACATGTAAACAAAACCACATTACAAACAAGATAATGACACTAGAAAGCCATATTATTATAGTCCAATATAACCAAAAAATCCCAATTAGCTCAAAATAATCCACTTTCATCATCTTTCAAGATCAAGAGTGAGAAATGGCCCATCTTGCTCATTAACTCGAGGAAAAGGATCATGGAAAGTGTTATAGACATTTTTGTGCCTTACAACATGAAGCATGAAATGTCAATAATCTAAGGGATCCAAAGTCCCTAAACATGTTGTTCCTGCCCCTAGAGGAACAAGGTCAGCAAACCACAGCACTAAATATCAGTTCTCCACCTGAAAACACTCAAAAACAAGCTAATTCTGGATCATGTCAACTGCTCCACCGAGCATCTGCGCTGAATGTCAACTGCTCCACTCTGTACCTGCGCTGAATGTCAACTGTAAAGAAGGCTACCTGCGCTGGGCGAGATTGGCCGAGTGGCACAGTCATTCCTCAAGGTGTCAATGCCCAGGAAGCTTCCAAAATGACACTTGGATCAGGGAATTCGCCTAGTGATGAGTAAGAGGGTCTAGATCTCCAAGTGGAAGAAAGAACCTCCAAGTGGACTCAAGAACTAAAGAATAACTGAAGTGGGAGAGGACACTAGTCAGCTTCATGCCAGCCTCAAGCTGACTCATCCTTTCTCCAAAAACTCCTATATATAGAGCTCTCTCATGAGGTCTGGGGGGGCTGGAATCTTGTGAATGTAAGGAAGTGATGTTGGTTTGAGTATAGAACTATTGGGTGATTTGCTTGAAGGAGGTGAAGAGGAGATTTCTTTCTGCTGGGAGGTGATGCTGGATTGGGCCTATTATGGTTGTATCACTTCCTGAACTTTGCTTCTTCCATTAATAAAGCATTTGAAGTTCTTCTATATGCATGTGTCTCAATGGCGTATTGATACTTGTATATTTGATTTATTCTAATCCTTGAATCAATTATGAATGTATGCTTCTTGTAGTTTCCCTCTCTTGTCATTTTGCAGGATCTTGGTGTAGCTGGGCCAGTGAAAGAGCAAGGAGCTGGGAGCAAGCAGCAAAGAGGAAAGATTGGATCAATCATTAGCGGAAGACAACGGTTAGTGGATCTCTTTCTCCTCTCTCTTACATCTCATAAAGAAGTAATCTCGAATAGCTTTGCTTTGATTGTTGCTGAGGTACTATCACCCTTAGAGTGGGATAGGGTCATTCTTTATTGGATAATTTTCCCAACAACAAATTGGTGACCATACTGGGGATCGTATCTTGTTGGTTGTTTGTGTTTTTGCTATTCATTTCATAAACACAAGGAGTACCGAATCGAACTGCATTTGGATCTTTCAAATGCAAAGTAGAGGGAAACTACTCTAGCTCCGTTTCTGGGCAAGTTTATGATTTTAAGAGCTGATCCACAAGGACTCTAAATATCTCTTAGTGATAGATTTTCATCCTCCTTTTCATCCCTTAGTGTGTACTTGACTGATAGCTTCTGATTTGGCCAAAAAATGTGAATTTCTGAGCAATTTGTGACCCGGAAACTGAGAAAAACGAAAGTTTGTCTCTTCAGTGCAGGTGATGTGAAGGCAGTCTGCACTTCAGCGCAGTTCCCGAAGGGGCTACCTGCACTGAAGGTCAAACTGCCAGTGTACTACCTGCGCTGGACCAGTTTTGCCTAGTGCTACTGGGGTTCCCTGCTGTTCATTGCCCTGTTTTCACCCTTGTTTTTTGCAGCCTGTTACCAGTCAATGTACCTATCTGAAACCAACTTTCCTTGCCACTATTCCGCCTCGGTTGTATAAAGAAACTGTTTTTGTTCTTTGTGTATTTCTTGTGTCATTTGCAGTTTCCCATAACGAAAGTGAACTAGTCTTGCTGTGACCTCTTAGATCTAGACCTGTGATAAAGTGTCGTTCTGATCTTAAGAGTTAGTTTATTTGTTGTTCATAGCTGATTGAACTTTTTCTTTCGTCATATGGTTTGAATTTATATATTTCTAGTGTCGAAACAAGTAAATCTTAAGGTGTCTTTTGATTTTGGACAAGCTTGTTTGCCTTCACTTGAAATTGAATTCAAAGTTATACAACAGCTTTCTTTTTGTATCGCACCAACATTAAGAAAGAGAAAAGAAATACCTGCATTTTGCATTTTTCATTTGATAAGTTTGTATGTTGATTTAGGGAAAAAGTGCATTAGTGTGTGCTCTTTGATCTGTGTGAAAAGATGTTGTCTTTCTTTTCCCTCAGTAGTTAAGATTTTCATAAGTTGAAAAGATTGAAAAAGCTTGCTTCTCATCTTAGACAGCATTTAGGAATTTGTATCAAAACATCTCGTGGTGAACCTTGAAAGGCAAACTTTAAAAAGATCAACTTAAAATATATTGAATGAACCCAACAACGCTTTGAAACATAACGCAAACACATAGAGGTCTAAGCTAGAGACGTGTTCCGGCGTCGTTAAACGTAGTGACTGTCGATCTCGACGAAGGTGGGTGATTCCTCTTGAGAGTCGGTGGCACTAATACGGACTTGTGCTCCCACGTACCGTCGCGTATATATTGGGAGACCCCTATAGGCATATATCTTTTATCCATAGGAAGCCGTGTCGGCCGCCCTACTGATCGCAATGCAGTGAACACAGCATTCACGAAGATCGACCACCCGTACCGTAAAACGTATTCTGTGGTTTTGCGAAAGGTTTGGCACACCCTCTGCCTAGATCTCGAGAGCAGTTTCTTTTGGCCTTTTTCAAACTCTATAACTGAAAAAGTCCAACCGAGCATTTGTCACTTCGGGCTCGTTAATACATCGAAGGAGACTAGAGTCATCTTTAGCTTTTTGTCGACTCTTAAAAAGTGAAAAAGCAAGTTGTGTCTAAAAGCGTCTAATAAAATTCATTCAATTCGGAAACACAAATTTCCCCTTTTAATATTTTGGTTGATCGAGTAATCCGCAATCGTGGAAGAAAGTCAATTGAAAACCTGTCGTTCGCGGAGGCTTACGAGTCAACCGTCTTTGTCTCCGGAATCGAAAACAGTACGGACAAAGCGAACTCGTTTAACCGGTTCAAAATCTCCTATAAAAGTTAGAACAAGTGTTCCAACTGCATCTGAGGTTCCGGTTAGTCCTGACATTTCTGGAAACCCTGCCTCTATAGAAGAAGTTCAACAGCCACAGAAAGATAGTAATACTAATCCTAGTCTGGGGGCAAATACTTGTATAACTGAACCAGTTCCATCTGTAACCGGTCCAGAGAGTTTTGTTCCTCAAACAACTGTCGCTGTCGAAGCAACCACTTCTTCGGCACCAGAAATATTTTACGGACCTGACGGTCTTCCTCTTGCACCGGGTTTGATTGCGATAGAGGAAATTGCAGAGGATCCGCAAGCAAGTACTCCAACTCATTTTGGAGTCAGGGTCACTCTATTTCCTTCATCAGAAGTTGATCCACCACAAGTGGAAGTTCCTGTAGAATCGCTAGGCAATCTATTGGATAGACTTAAGATGTCTGAACAACCATCATCATCTAGGACTGTGTCAAATGACACAGCAACAACAGAAGTCCCTGCCGTCACTCCGACGATGTTTGCCGGCATACCAGCTGTCCCAACTAGCTCACAACAGCTAGAAGGAGTCCACCAAGGGACTATTTCGACAGTATGGTCTGTTCCAGTTTGTTCATCCGGAGTAATACCCAGCAACTCTTATGTTGAAACTCGCCAAATTGATCCATTTGGAGGTCAATCTGGGCAATCGATCCCCTTGAGTTCGGGATTGATAGCGTATGGGGGAAATATGCCCTTTCATTACCCCCTCCGGGAGGGTACCCATACGTGAGTTCGCAACAGTATTCAGGTTATACTGGAATTGCATCAAGTAGTTGGGTACCTATGCTACCTCAACAACCAAGGGTTGTATATTCTATGCAACAATGTGTACCTATGACGAACATCCCAACCACACCGGTTATTGTAACAGTGTCACAAGTTCAAGCGATACCTGTTGCGTGCCAACCTCAGATTTCTCAGGTTGTAATGCAACAGCCACTTGATCATGGGTCACAACCACAATCGCCAACTGGTGGGGCGACAAAGGTCCAAACGGGTACAATTACCCCACACCTTGGTCCAACAGTTAGCATAGCACAACAAAACATGGCGTCACAACCATGGCTTGTGCAATACCAACAACCGCAATTCCAGCAGGTGTACCAAGGTTCTGAGCAGCAGATCTTTGCGAATAGTGGACAACCGTATATCCAAGACGGTCAAAACCAACCACTTTATAGTGGTCAAGTCCACCAACCGTATCAGTCATACCAACATCAATTACATTATGCTGGTATGCAAAGGCCCACTGCTCAAGCGATTCCATCGTACCCTGGTTACGCTTCGCCTAACCTGAATCAACAGTTACCATTCATGGCAACTTTAGAGTTACCCGATTTACACCGGTTAACCAACGATCCGATTGCTTATGCCCCTTGGTGGCCAGCGATTCCTCATAAACTTCCATCTGACATTCCTAAATTCAATGGAAATCCAGGTGAAGACCCATCGAATCGCGTGATGACTTTTCATCTGTGGTGTTCGTCGAACACCCTAAACGACGATTCGATAAGGCTTCGCCTTTTTCAGAGGACATTGACAGGTCCAGCGGCTAAATGGTATATTGAATTGCCAAGAGCCTCTTTCGAAAATTTTAGTTCCCTAGCCACGACTTTCTTAACCCATTTTCAATTACCGATAAGGTATGAAATGGGAATAGAAATATTAACCAACTTCAAGCAGACAACTGCCACCCATATATCTGATCATATACATGAGTGGCGTCGTCGTCGTAGGATGGTGAAAACATATGTTCCTGATCAGCTATTAGCTGAATGGTTTATAAAGTCGTTACTTCATGCTATTACGGAAGATGTGGCCAAGGGGGGAGTCGTAACAGAGGAGCAAGTAATTGCTCGTGCACAGTATTTGGACTTAGTTTATACTCAGTCCGGCACACTCTACGACAAGATACCTGACGCCCCTAGACCAGAGTTTTCAATTCCTCCACCTCCTAAATCAAATAGTGACTCTCATGCCGGTGACGGCGTGATTGGCACGGCAAACACGAAATCGATAAAGGCTTCGTCAAAGAAAGCTCGTAAGAATTCGGATCAAAATGCAAAAGAAGAAATTCTTGCTTTGGAAGTAAATGTCGTATCAGAAGATAAGGGCAAAGAAACCAATCAACCAGGAAGCAAGAAAAAGAAAAACAAAGGGAAGAATAAGAAACAGGGTGAGTCATCCCCTGGGAAAAATTCTTCAAACCCTCCTAGGAAAGGGAGACAAAATTATCCATGTCTAATATGTGATGATAAGGATCATAACACAAAGAATTGCCCATTCAAAGCTGAGTTAAAGAGGTTCTTTAAAAGTTCACAAACCTCAGCTGTGTTAACTAATCCATTTCCCAACCCAAGTCAAAATCTGGTTGATAGTGGAAATGCTTCCCCGTCGCAAGTCCTTATGTTGTCGGTTTCAAAACAGCAGAATGATGCTTTGATTTCGACAAGGAACAAAGATTATGGGAATCCTCAGCTGTCAAACGAAAAAGGTAAAGATCAACCGAGTAGTTCGACAACAACTTCGACAGAAGTTGTACCACCCATCATCCCTGAATTAACAATAAAACCACGAAAGGGTGTAGTACACAAGTCGACATTTAATCCTCGCGCCAGAGCGGCGCAACATTATAATATAGTGGAAGATTTGGCCCAATCGCCATCCGCTATGTCAACTCTTGAAGTACTACAAAATTGTCCAACCCAAAGGCAGGCGTTGTTATCAGCAATTGGTGGGGTTGATCCCAAGGATTCCAATCTAGTATCCTTTGACCACAAAGGATACGATCCTCAGTTACCAGCTCAATTAGCTTTCCTTATTCAAGTTAAAGCCCTCAACAAAACTGTTCACAGAACAATAATTGATGAGGGAGCATCGACATGTATTATGTCGATGAGTTGCTGGAAAACTTTAGGATCTCCAACCTTGTCGCGATCATCGACAACATTAAAAGCCTTCGACGGAGGGACTTATACCCCATACGGTATCCTTAATAACTTAAAAGTTGAACTGGGAGGAAAAACAGTAGAAATTGATGTTGAGGTCATTGATGGAAATCTTGACTATAACATCCTACTGGGTAGACCATGGATTTATGCCATGGCAGCTGTTGTGTCGACTTATTTTAGGAAGATCGCATTCCCATTTGAAGGAGGGATTACAGTCGTTGACCAACAGAATTTCCTCCCTAATGGTTCACAAGTTACAGGAAGCATTCCCATGATCCATGAGAGCAACCATTCAATTCAAGATATCAGAGTAGGATTATTGAAAGACCCCACATTGATGGGAACTTTCCCGCTACCACCTCCTATTTATATAGGAAATGTACCGTTTGTAGCAACCTGCAACATGATATCTTCCACGAAGGTCAACATGGATCATTCAATGGTTTTGCCCCCAAGCCCTTTAGAAATATTGTAGCAATCAATGTTTCAAGCATGGGAGGCGAACCCAAATCAACGCTCATCAAGCGTTTGGGTAGATAGGTCTAGAGAATATGGAACCCCATTAGATCCTTGGTCGAAAGTACATGGGACTGACGAAGGAATCTTACAATCAATGATGATTGAGGGGGCACCATGGAATGATCACCATCATCGTTCCCTTCTTCCGGAATATGAAGAAGATACTCAAAGTGACCTTTATCACCCTTCAGTTTTTGAATTCCTAACAAATACTGTAAACACGGTGGATTCCGAGTGAAACCTATCCAATATTGAAGAGACTATAGCCGTAAATATCTCGACTAAAATAGATGTTGTAGAGAATATTTACGTCGGCAAAGGTTGTTCCCCTTCAGAACTGGAAATATATAACGCTCTTTTTCGCGAATTCAGAGATGTCTTTGCTTGGTCATATGATGAAATGCCAGGCATTGACTCGAGTATCGTTGAACATGAAATTAAAATGTATCCTGATGTCAAACCAGTAAGACAATGGCTTCGATAGGTACACCCCAAGAAAGTCGCTGCCATTAAGGGGGAAGTTGAAAAACTCCTCCATGCTGGATTCATCTACCCGGTTCCTCTAACCGATTGGGTATCGAATGTTGTCCCTGTTATGAAGAAACAAGGGATGATTATAGTGTGTGTCGATTATAGGGATGTAAACCAAGCTTGTCCAAAGGACAACTACCCTACACCCTTCATCGACCAGATAATTGATGAATGCGCCGGATGTGAAATCTTTTCATTTATGGATGGATTTTCCGGGTATAATCAAATAAATATCCGCCCACAGGACCAGTCAAAGACTGCATTTATTTGTCTGTGGGGCACATTCGCTTATCGAAAATTACCCTTTGGTTTAAAGAACGCAGGGGTGACGTTTCAGAGGGCGATGAATTATGCCTTCCATGACATCAAGAACATTGTTCAACCTTATCTTGACGATCTTCCGGCTCATTCGCGAAAGCGGACTGATCATCCGCAGCATCTAAGAGCGATATTTCTACATTGCCGACACTACAAGATAAGACTCAATCCACACAAATGTGTGTTTTGCGTCAGTTCTGGTCATTTACTTGGCTTTGTAGTCTCTAAGGATGGGATTCGTCTCGACCCCTGCAAGGTTCAGGCAATCATTAATTTGCCTCCACCTTCAAATTTGCTTCAGATTCAGAAACTCCAAGGGAAAGCAAACTTTCTGAGGAGGTTCATTCCAAATTACGCAGAACTTGCTAAGGGTTATACTCGTCTTTTGAAAAAGGATGTACATTTTGTCTGGGACCAGGTGGCGCAAGCTTCCTTTGATGCTCTGAAAGATTGTCTAGTAAAATCATCATTAATGTACGCCCCGGACTATCAAAGAGATTTTAACCCGTATCTGGCTGCAGCGGATACGACCATTGCAATGGTTTTAGTTCAAGAAGTCGATGGAATTGAAAATCCTATCTATTATTTAAGTAAAAACTTAAACGATACAGAAAGTAAATATTCTTATGTTGAAAAACTAGCGCTTGCAGCTGTTCAAGCGATTCAAAGGTTTCGACATTATGTCCTCTTTCGGAAAACTACCATCTTGTCAGATTGCAACCCCATGACTTATGTACTGTCGCGACAGTTGCTGGGGGGCAAATATTCAAAATGGATAGTTATCCTTCAAGAGTTTGATCTGGAATTTGTGAAATCTAAATCAAAGAAAGCTCTAGTTTTCGCAGAATTATTATGCGATCTCCCATCGTCGTCCAACGATGAAACATCGGAAGAGTCAATCGTGGACGAAAGTTTGTTTCTGATATCTGTAAGCAATGAGTGGTATGGAGATATCATAGTTTATCTCCAAACCCAAAAATTCAGGCCTAACACCTCTCGCTCCGAACAAAAACGTATACGATACCAAGCAAAAGACTACATGATCGTCGGTGATACACTTTACCGTCGTGGTGTCGATACAGTTCTGAGGAGGTGCCTTACCCATGAGGAGGCTGAAAAAGCCCTGAATGAGTGTCATTCAGGCGCGTGTGGGGGGCATCAATCTGGATATGCAACAGCACAAAAAATCTTACGAGCAGGATACTTCTGGCCAACCATGTTCAAAGATTGCATAACCGCAGTCAGAAGTTGCCATGCTTGTCAAATTTTTGATAGCAAAACCAGACGACCACCCGCACCTTTACAGCCGATAGTTGCTGTTGGGCCCTTCGCCAAGTGGGGCATCGATTTCATGCAATGTAACCCCACCTCGACCGGGGGGCATGGGTATATTATAGTCGCTGTTGACTATTTTACCAAATGGGCCGAGGAGATGCCTACATTGGATAACACTGGTGAAACAGCTGCCCTTTTATTTTTCAATCATGTAGTCGCCAGGTTCGGCGTACCACAGACTATAGTTATAGATCATGGGTCACATTTTCACAATCACATTATGGTCGAATTAGCTGCCAAGCTAGGGCTATCTCACGACAGCTCTACCCCATATTATCCGCAAGCCAACGGACAAGTTGAGGCAATCAACAAGGTCCTGAAGCGTATGTTGGAAAGGATGATCGGGGTTCATAAAAGAAGATGGCACCTAATTCTGTACTCAGCTTTGTGGGCTTACCGAACCTCGGTAAAGAACGCAACCGGGTTCACACCTTTTCAACTGGTGTATGGCATGGAAGCAGTCTTGCCAATCCAGTGCAAAATTTCGTCGCTTAAACTCGCAATCGATCTCCTCCCCGGAACTTCTGAAGAAGAGACTCGTTTCTTGGAATTAATCCAGTTGGATGAAACCCGTCATGATGCCGCTTTGGCTAACGAGGCCCATAAGAAATGAGTCAAGGCTCAGTTCGACAAAAATGTCAAACCCCGTGTCTTCTCAGAAGGTGATTTGGTCTTGCTTTATGACCAAGAATCCGATAAATTGGGAGCAGGTAAATTCAAGTCCTTATGGATGGGCCCCTATATTGTTAAAATGGTGTTAGCAAAAGGAGCCTATGAGTTAATGGATTACGACGGAATTCCACTGGCGCAGCCCCGCAACGGGCTGTACCTCAAGCGTTACTATGCTTAATAGTAACCTGCATGCTTTTGTTGTATTTTGTTTTCGTTAAAGTATTTGTTCTGGTCAAGTGATCCACCTTTCCCATTTGTTGCAGATGTCGAACCCTCTGGAGACATGTGTTGGATATGCCGATGGAGCGAGTCGTAGTTCGCGGAACCTATCCTCCGCAGCCTAGACCATTTTTGATCCAAGCGGCGAGCTAGTAAGTTTCAGAGGTGTATGTATTGGGCAATCAACGAGTAACATCGCTGAGTATAGCGCATTGATAGAACTACTCTCTGATGCCATCACACGTGGCATACGCCGACTAATTGTCAGGCTAGACTCACAGCTCGTAATACTACAACTCAATGGTATATATTCTGTTCACAATCTAGCTATTTATCGCATGTTCCTAAGGGTTAAGATCTTGGAAAGATGATTTGATTCAATTCAATATCAACATATTTCGAGAAACTTAAACACATTAACCGACTCATTAGCAAACTATGTGTTAGATAGACATTTGCAGCATTTATAAAAAGGGACACATCATCAAAGATTGTACATATGGATCATATAACTCAAACAGAATAAAAATCGAAAATCAAAATATATATAAGCTATCTATAGTTCATACGTAATGTTCTGTAACCAAGAAAAAATTGGTCATATGACCTAAAACTCAAAAAGATGCTAGGGGGCACCCTAGCCTAGTGGTGCTCATGATAGCACGTCACGGCCTGTGCAATCATGTGCAAGAGACGAGTCCATCGTCTAGGTACACCGGTAGTGTGTCACTGCAGCTGTAAAGGTAACTCATCAATCCTCACATCGGGAATGCCGAGAATAAGGCTCTCAACCTGCTCCTGCAAAGCTGTAAGGGTCTCAGTATCGTCAAGGTCGCGAATAACAGCTCTCCTAGCAGGCTCCACTGCCGGGGCAGCAACTGGCGGTCTCGGACGAACTGCTGGACGAACAGGACCAATATCTGCATGCACCCAAGAGTACAATTAAAAGTCTTGATAGAATAAAGCACAATAACATTATAAATAAGAACAGTAAACAGTAATATGGTCAAAGAGTTTACCAATGGCGCCCCATTGTTCGCCATCCGGTAGCACCAATTCCGGATCACCTCGGAAATCCATACCCACATATGGATACTCGGAAAACGCCATCTCCTGGTGCTCGAACCACCTGAAGAAGGCATCAGTAAAAGTAATCTGAGGTTGACCAGCATGCCTAGACATGTGATCAACCCACCTCTACATGCGTGGCTTGGTCGGAGAAGGCAAGTCGAGTATGATGTACTGAGGCTGCATCAGTGGGATTTTCTCCAAGGAAAAGGCAGTCAGAATAGAACCAAATCCAAAGTTCTTCAGCTTCCCGTCCTTTACCTTGGTCAATTGACTTTTCATCTAAACAAGTACTGCATCACACCAGTTGAATACTTTCGGTTGGAGACACTCCAAGGCGTGCTGCATATAAGATCTGTTGGCAACATGTAGAGCTACGCTACCGGCCATCCTACCAATGGTATACAGAATGGACCTGAGAGACCTATTAGTAATCTCACGGATAACAATCTTGCCGTCTCTGCTCGGCTGAGAACCTTCCCTGCAATACTGGCGGACATAATCTCTGGTGGAATCAGTCCCCCGAGCCGTACCTGACAAGGAAATGGGGGCACCTCGTCTTGACAACCCAGTCAAGAAGTACATGTCCTCTATGGTCAAGGGGATGGACTTTCCCCTAATCTGGAATACTTGGTTAACAGGATCCCAAGCATCAAGCATATACTGCAGTAAAGAAATCTGTGCTCTCATGCTAGAGATACGGAAGAACTTCAGCAGGCCACAGTTCCGCAGCGCGTTCACCGTGACCGGGTCATGAAGGGAAATCATGTCCTCCTCTTCATGTTCTCGTTCTCGCCATGTAAGGGACATTTTGTTCAAAGTTCCCTGCAAAGCAAACAAGAGAAAGAGTAAGTTCCTGATTTTGATGAAAAACTAGCGAAAAATCATCAAAAAATAACCTGAAAACTCAGTTTTTTTGAGCCCAGCGCAGGCAGAGAGTGTCCCTCCTGCGCTGAAGGTTAGGCTGCCCTAAGGAAGCTTGACATTCAGCACAGGTTTCGAAAGGGGAACCTGCGCTAAAGTTAGGGCGATTTTTCAAAACCCCTGGGGCTCAGAAACACTGAAAATCAGGCCTAAAACTGGAAAATGAAACCATGAAAAGAAAGAGCTAGGGTTTAGCTCCTACCTGGTCCAGACGGCGCCGAAAATTGTCCGTAGAATCTCCCAGAATCAGCTGGGGAAGAGGCACCTCCAGAGCTCCAACAAACCAAATGCAAATGAAATGGTAAATGAGAGGTAAAAACACTTTTTAATGGCTTTTTACGTAGTTCAAAGTGAAATATTAGGGTTATAATCTCATTTTCATGCAAATATTATTCATTTCTAACAAAGTTTGTTGCAGCAATTGAAAATGCAGTACTATACTTGAAAAGAGAAAAGCTAGTAATGGTAAAAAATCAAAATTTGACCATATAATCGAGTAGTTTTACCGCGGAATTTATGCTCGTTAAAAAATAGAAAAGCGAGATCTGAGCAGTTTTAGCACATAGTTCATGCTCGTTAAAAAATAAACATAAGATTGAGCAAGAGTTTCCTCCAGAGTTCAAGCTCATTAAAAAATGAACCTATTCCGGTGAATAACCATTGTGATCGTAAATTTATTAGCCATAAAAGGCCTTGGTCGTGTTTGCACCCGCCACCTCCATTCCATTTGGCCAATCGTTCACCTCCATATGATTGTTTACCTATTTTGAGGAACAGCTGCGAAGAGTGATTTCACCTAGCCATCCTTGTGACACTGCCGTGATTGGAAAATTCCAACCTGTACCTGGAATCTGCTGCTATCCCTGTTTATCACTCGTTCCTCAAAAGACGAGTCTTCTTTGAGCTCTTTTTTCCTGACTCGTAAAATATGAAAAGTTTGCCGAGATTTGGCCTTCCAGCTCGTTAAAAGGACTGGAAGAGCTATCCCTCCTCTAGATTTTAATCTTTTTGGACCTGAGGGATTATTACACAAAAAGGTCGAGCACTTGTTTTATTCGGCTCGTTAAAGTTATTGAAAACTCATCCCTTCTGTATTGTTTTATACTTTTTCAGACTTAAGGGATTAGATGATGAAAAAGGAATTTTGGAGTTAACTTTCTATACCTTTTCAGACTCTCTAAAAATGAAAAGGACCGAGTTTTCCTTGTCGTTAGACTCGTTAAAATGATTAAATAGCGACAAACTTGTCTTTAGACGAGAATGAGTTTCCCTATCGCTAGGCTCGTTAAAACGTAGCGATGGGCTTGCCCGAAGGGCAGGTTATAGAACAAACATATGTTATCCTCCTCAAGCTTCACAAAAATAAAGAGGTATTGGTCAGAAATGACTGGGGAAAAATTGGGAGAGCCTCAAAGCTTTAATGGTAGCAAGTCGCTCTTGAACATGACACTTTTCCTCCGTATCACATCGGGTTGGGTTGTTTCATTCACCGGTCTCATCACCATGGTCCTCGCCAAACCATCCACATTTGGGGTGATGCTACCAATCCATCGCATCAGTGTCATTATACGTTCAAGAGATGTTGTTCAGAAAGAGTCAACCGTGTCCCATCCACTGCCATACATTATCCTTCATCCACCCATGATCGCCACCCTGAATCATATTTCACAGATTGTTTTCACCTCCACTAAAATCATTAGCTCCGTTCCGTGTCACTGATGTGGGATTCATTAAGGCCCTCCTTTGACGGATCGCTTCTTGTCGACTTCAGCTCATTATCCAAGAAGTTGATCTAGGAACACCCCCCTTAGTACTTTGAAGCTTGCATGCCTCAATGGCAAGTTTCTCACTCCCGGCGACAGGTATACATCAATGACCTTCGACCAGAAGATTTTGCGTGGTGTTCGACGCCAAGTCCTTTATTCACACCACGTGAATTGTACTGCAGTACCTTGAGGGTCATTATCATTATCGGTGATTCCTCTCGCGCTTGTTAACGGTTTACATTATTGACCGGTAATCAAGCGATGTCTTTCCATGTTCGACTTCAGCGCAATTTTCACATGGATCGACTTGTACTTAGAGTGAAGATCGAACGAGTTTGAAGACCCCGGATCTAGTTTCATCCATCCGGGCTGCGATATATATTCAGGAAATATAAAGATATTCAATATGTACATCATTGCATCAGATGATCATCCTACTTAAAGGATGATAATTTCAGCAGAGAATTATCAGTCTATCATCAGACGATCGTCTGTTATATGTACCAAAATTAATTTATAAAGATGAGCATGGGAATGCCCGCCTCATCTAGATCATGAAAGCAGAATGAAAAATAATGTATTGTATTGTATTTTATTACAGGTCACCTCTCAGCGATTGAATGAACTTTGGATCCTCCTGATAAAGCATTTCACCCGATAAATGACCTCATACTTTAGGGGGCAACTGTTATAGACATTTTTGTGCCTTACAGAATGATGCATGAAATGTCAATAATCTAAGGGATCCAAAGTCCCTAAACATGTTGTTCCTGCCCCTAGAGGAACAAGGTCAGCAAACCATAGCACTAAATATCAGTTCTCCACCTGAAAACACTCAAAAAAAAGCTAATTCTGGATCATGTCAACTGCTCACATGAGCATCTGCGCTGAATGTCAACTGCTCCACTCTGTACCTGCGCTGAATGTCAACTGTAAATAAGGCTACCTGCGCTGGACAAGATTGGCCAAGTGGCATAGTCATTCCTCAAGGTGTCAATGCCCAGGAAGCTTCCAAAAGGACACTTGGATCAGGGAATTCGCCTAGTGATGAGTAAGAGGGTCTAGATCTCCAAGTGGAAGCAAGAACCTCCAAGTGGACTCAAGAATTGAAGAATAACTGAAGTGGTAGAGGACACTAGTCAGCTTCATGCCAGCCTCAAGCTGACTCATCCTTTCTCTAAAAACTCCTATATATAGAGCTCTCTCATGAGGTCTAGGGGGGCTGGAATCTTGTGAATGTAAGGAAGTGTTGTTGGTTTGAGTATAGAACTACTGGGTGATTTGCTTGAAGGAGGTGAAGAGGAGATTTCTTTCTGCTGGGAGGTGATGCTGGATTGGGCCTATTATGGTTGTATCACTTCCTGAACTTTACATCTTCCATTAATAAAGCATTTGAAGTTCTTCTATGTGCATGTGTCTCAATGGCGTATTGATACTTGTATATTTGATTTATTCTAATCCTTGAATCAATTATGAATGTATGCTTCTTGTAGTTTCCCTCTCTTGTCATTTTGCAGGATCTTGGTGTAGTTGGGCCAGTGAAAGAGCAAGGAGCTGGGAGCAAGCAGCAAAGAGGGAAGATTGGATCAATCATTAGCGGAAGACAACGGTTAGTGGATCTCTTTCTCCTCTCTCTTAAATCTCATAAAGAAGTAATCTCGAATAGCTTTGCTTTGATTGTTGCTGAGGTACTATCACCCTTAGAGTGGGATAGGGTCATTCCGTATTGGATACTTTTCCCAACAACAAAAAGCCTCATGGACATGACCTTCTATATGCTCCTTCTAACTCTGTGGTTCACTAATGTGTCATGGATTTGTTTTTTACCTCTTAGTGGATGGTATCATGCACAAAATTGACCATTGGTTCCGATGGATATGGTTCAGAAACCTTATAACTTCGTTCCTATACTTGTGCTTGTGGGAAGCTAGTTGCTCTAAAAAAAATTTAATTTGCTAAAGGCTCTCATTCTATGTATGAAAGGGAAAAGACAACTATACTCTAACCAGATACATCAGGGTGAGTCATTTTCATTGAGTGTGTCAATTTAGTAGTGTGATTAAGAAAATTTGAAATGGACATGCCTTCTATACTGCTACTAATCTTTAAGCATTTTTTTTTTTGGTTGAGTGGTCTTATAATACTAAGGAATTTTATTTATTTCTTGACTTAAATTTGTGTTAAATGCAATCTAGGACTTTTAATAATGATATTCTAAGAATGTTTAACTCTTTTTTAATTACTTCAAACATTTCTCATATAAGCACTATCACCTCTAATACTTATTAACAATTTTTTCAACTCATGTTGATGTAGGAGCATCCACCTCACCAATTTCATTTTATTCTAGTTAGCTTAGGGGGTCTTGTGTTTTCAAGGAAGTTGGATTCCTATGTATGTAATTATGAATGTTTTAATTGATTGGAATAGGAATTATTTAGATATGGTGAGGATATTTGTGAATGCTCTAAAATATAGGAGAACCTTAGTGATAATGAGTGATGATGAGAGATTTGGAAATCAATTGTAAACCTTAGACTAGAAAGTGTTTTCATGATTCATGGAACTAGAGAGCATTCTTACGGATTAGTGGACTAAAAAGTGGACTTAGAGGATATTCACGATTTAGCTCAACACATGAAGGATGTGAACTAGAATTGGTTAACACAACCTTTTGTATAAATGTAACCCTAAAAGGCATAGAGTGAGAGTGAGTGAGTTAGTCAAAATCAATGAGTCATTCAATGAGGCCTCTCTAAATATTGTTTATTAGTACACATAACTCGACTTGTCACTTTATGTGGTGTGAATTGTAAATTGTGTGTGAACTAGAGTAAGTATGCGTAACATAGGTTGTAGGTGTGCAGAATGAGAGAAGAAGTGCAAAGAAGAGTGTCACGGTTTGAAACAGATATAGTATTGGAGAAATCCTTCAATGTTATAGTGAAGGTATAACTGTATGGTTTCCTAAAACCTAAGCATTAATGAAGGAAGCATAAAGGTACGAAGAAGTGAAGTAATAGAGCAGAGATCGAGATGAGAACAAGTGAAGACCATAAGGCAAGCACAAATACTCAGGGAGAAAGGCGAATGTGTTATTACACAATAAGAGCTAAAATAATGTAACACCGCACATGAACCATTGGATGAGTGAGATCAATGGATGAGGTTGTGTGCGATAGAAAGCTAACATTAAGTCGTGCAAATAAAGTCAAGAAGATGAATGGTAGAGATTAACACCATGTGTTAGGAGAAGGACAGAGCAGTCTTCGCAAGGGGTAGGTAGTTTCTCGCATGCCCTAAAGGTGGTAAGCACTCTTTCTAAATTCTATGCGATTACCTTTAGCGGCCAACACATTGCACATGGTGGAAAGATAAAACCACTTTTCTCACGTTCTCTCAATATGACATCGGTCGTGTAAGATTTCATGTGAGATTACATGATAATGATTGGATCAAGAGAGATTGATCAACGGTGGAGATTGTCCAAGCTAGTTGCGAGTGGACGACACGATAGTCATTGGATCGTATGAGACAGATCAATGGTGGGGTTCGGTCAAGCTAGTTGGGGATTAGGTGACACGATAACCATCTAATTGAAGAATGAGATTGATGACAGAGATTTAATGTGCTAAGGAGAGCATTGATATATGTACAAAGGTTTGAAGAATGGTGGAAAGGTAAGGTTTTAAGTGTGGGTTATGAAATATTTCTATTATATGGGAATTATAATAGAAATAAGAAGGATTAATGTATTATGGGTTAAGTTGAGTTTTAACCAAAGTCTAAAGACCACGGTATGGTTGATAAGCACTGGAAGTGAAAATATCCCAAAGTCAAAACCTATGGGATAGTTAAATGAATGTTTCCGCATAGAATTTAAGTAAGGACCCTTAAACCTTGATTTAAGATAATTTTCCTTAAGATTGGGAAAGTCGAATTCCTGGGACACATAGTGCGACATGCAATTGTATTTGCATACTTTGGGTATATGCGGCTTAGTCTGCATCATAATGGTATTTGCGACTTAGGCTGACACCATTTGGTATCACAGCAGAACAAGGTAATTATGTGTGTAAGAATTCTTTGAGAAACCTTAGAAGAGAGTTATGTTTTGAAGGTATGTATGTAGGCAAGAGGAGATCATATTTTAGTCTCACAAAAAATAGGTGCATAAAGATAAAGTGTATTATAATTTGCAAATGCAAAAGGAAACAGAGAAAAGTCCATTCAAAGTGCTCGTGAATGGTAGAACAAGATCATGCAGAGGTGTTCAAGGTAGTGACATAGGAAGGTGAGGAGATTGCAGCAACCTAGAGCAAGGAGTGCTTAATTGGTTCCAGAGGAGAGAACGAGAGAGATGTCGAAAGACTGAACTCAGAGGGGAGAATCTTAGTGAGGCATGTGTAGCAAGAAGGAGACTTGTTACTACAGAGGTTTTGTTGCAGCTCACAGAAATATCATAAAGGAAATTTCAGAGAGGATGTGGGTAGAATTGCTAAGGGATGAAGAAAAGTTGGTAAGAATTTGTGAGTGAAAGAAGAGGTGGTGAGAACCTAGTATTTCATTGTGATTGAAATACAACGCGAGAGTTGTGTTCTGAAAAGGTGTAGATGAGTTGAAGCCTAGAAGGAGGAGAGAGAAGTGCTCAAAGTGGTTTAAGAGAATAGAGAACCAAGTGCTTGCCAAAAGACCAAGTACAGAGGAGAGCTTGGTGAGGTAAGTGGCAGCAGGGAGGACTTGCTCTTGCAAAGGATTTAATGTAACTTATAGTAAGTGAGTGAGGAACTCATGAATATAGAGAAGAAGATGAATACTAATAGTCATAATAGAGATAATAGAGGTTTTGAGGAAGACCACAAGGAAAGAAAAGTGAAGAAGAAGGATGCAAAGGCAAATGGCAAGAGAATGAGTGAAGAGGAGCATGACAAGGAGATTGTGGAGATAAAAGAACAACTCAATGTATTAAGGATGTTACTACAGGAAAACCAAATACAAGGTTGGGTCTTGAGGAAGAAGGAAGTGAAGTGGTCTAAGTTATAGAGAAGGCTTCAACAAAAGCAAGTGAAGTGGCTAGTGGAGGAACTCCAAGAAGCTGAGTTGGAAATGGAAGTTTCCATTTATGAAGCAGAACACGGTGAAGTTCTCGGTGAAGATGAAGATTGGAGATCTGTGGAAGATCTTATGAATTGTTGTGAGAATTCAAGATAGCAAGGAGATATTATGACTAAAGCATCAAGTTAGACCACAAGGTGTTGTGTTTTTAAAACTGATAATTTGTGTATGATTGTAAGTATTACAGGAGAAAAGAAACTTTATGAAGATGTCTTCACAATGGATGAAGATCTTGAAGTAAAAGGTGACAAAGAAAATTTCTCAAAAGAGGAAGAATTTGATTGGTTACAATAGGAAGAGTCTATGGATGAGTTACTTAATCAGACAAGATAGTCATTTAAGGTTGTCATAGAGATGCAGGATCAAGATCTTATTGTGATGAAGAACGAAGGAATATTGTCTTAGAGAGGTAATATAATGAATTTGATTAATGTTATTGATGAAGAACAAATGCAAGAGAATATTAATGCAGATGATGGGGCAAGGATAGCTCTTGAAGAAGGTTTACAGAGAGGCAGCAAGGCAAAGTGTACTGGAGAAGAAGGGGAGGCAGATTTGTCTCAAGACAAGGAAGAGACAATCACAGAATTGAAGAAAGAAGAAGACTATGCAAAATATTTAGAAAGAGGAGAAAATACATCTAATGATTGGTTAATAACAAAGGAAGGTATGGAATATTGTGTGAAATTTCCTAATTCTACTCCAATTGAAATTATTGAGTTATATAGAAAATTAGATTTTCAAAGAAGGGAGTTGGAAAAGAAGAGGATATATAATCACGATAAATTGTTGAAAAATGAAGACAAAGATATTATCATGAATGACAATCATAAGGAAAAGGGAATGTTAATAAAAGTTCAGCAAATGGACATTACAAAAGGAGTTCATTATTGTGAGCGAGAATAGAAGTATATAATTGAAACAGATGATATGGAGGAGAGTTTAAATCAACATATTAATGTGTTGAGAAACAAATTGAAGGAAAACCTAGATTAGCATACTGAGGTGTTTCCAGAGAAGGAAAAGGTAATGAGGTCTTATATTTTTAATTCTGATAATTGTTTTATGATTACAGGTTTTGATGAAAATGAGATAGACATGTTTCAAGTTGAAGAGACAGTTTTAGAACTGAAGAAGACTAGAATTTGTGAGGTGAGACATACTGACGAGGAAGATGAAAAGCATGAAGATACCATGCTTGAAGAAGTTAAACTGATTGTCAGAATCAGTGAAGGAAGTGAAGGACAATTACTGAGGGTTGTTAAAGAAGAGGAAAGAAAATATGTTGAAATCGATGAACAACATAGTGATATATTTGAGAGGAATCAAGTACGAAGGAAATTGGAGGACAATTTATTTTTTGAAAGAAAAATTACACATATTGAACAGAGATTGTTTGGAAAGAAACAAGAGGGTAAGGATGAAATGGCGGTAGTAAGAATCCAACAACTTCAAAGAGAAGATAGTAAACAACAGTTTGAAGATGAGTGGACAGAATACAACAACAAATGGAAAATTAATTATCAATCAGAAGATAAATTGGACATAGAGATTGAAAGAATAATAAGATTGACGATGAAGGTGCCTCAGAAGAAAACAACAGTAAGAATGTCAAGCAGTAGAAAGAGAAAGACAACAACACACTGTGAAGGCATAGTTAGTGGGGCAAAGCAACATAAAGTGTGGAAACCTGGAGAACATCAACAAACAACAGCAAAAACTAAAGACAAATTACAGAAAAAAGTATGGGATCCATGAAGATAAAGGTCGGAAGCACATGATGAGGAGATCATTATTATTTTAACCTTGGAAGTCTGATGCAGGAGCATCCAACTCAGCAATTTCATTTTATTCTAGTTAACTTACGGGGTAGTGTGTTTTCAAGGAAGTTGGATTCCTATGTATGTAATTATTAATGTTTTAAGCGATTGGAGTAGGAATTAATTAGATATTGTGAGGATATTTGTTAATGCTCTCAAATGTAGGAGAAAATGAGTGATAATGAGTGATGATGAGAGATTTGGAAATCAATTGTAAATCGTAGACTAGAAAGTGGTTTCGTGATTCGTGGAACTAGAGAGGATTCTTAGGGAGTAGTGGAGTCAAAAGTGGACTTAGAGAATATTCAGGATTTAGTTCAGCAGATTAAGGATCTGAACTAGAATCGATTAAGAGAACCTTTTGCATAAATGTAAGCCTAAAAGTCATAGAGTGAGAGTGAGTCAGTGAGTCAGTGAGAGTCAGTGAGTGAGTGAGAGTCAGTGAGTGAGTGAGTCAGTTAAGCCTATGGGCACGAAAGGAAATGCCACTAATATTGAAAATCAGGACTATACAATTTTTTTTTATTAATATAGATAACTCGACATCTGATCTTGTGTGGTGTGAATTATAAATTGTGTGTCAACTAGAGTAATTCAGCGTAACATAGGTTGTAGGTGTACAAAATCAGAGAAGAAGTGCAGAGAAGAGTCTCATGGTTTTACGCACAGACAGTATTGGAGAAAACCTTCAATGTTACAGCGAAGGTATAATTGTAAGGTTTCCTAAAAGCTAAGGATTGATGTAGGAAGCATAAAGGTGCGAAGAATTTAAGTAATAGAGTGGAGATCGACATCAAAACAAGTGAAGACCGTAAGGTGAGAACAAATACTCAGGGAGAAAGGAAAATGGGCTATTACACAGTAAGAGGCAAAAGAACATAATATTGCACACTAACCGTTGGATCAGTCAGATCGATGGATGAGGTTGTGTGTGATAGATAGCTAAGATTAAGTTGCACAAATAAAGTCAAGAAGATGAATGGTGGAGATTAACACCACGTGTTAGTAGAAGGATGGAGCAGTCTTCGCAAGGGGTAAGTAGTTTCTCGTGCGCCCTAAAGGTGGTAAGTAGTCTTTCTAAATTCTACGTGATTACCTTTAGCGGGCGACACGTAGCACATAGTGGAAAGAGGAAACCACTTTTCTCACACGCACTCGATCTAATATCGGTGGTGCATGATTTCACGCGAGATTGCACGATAGCCATTCGATCGAGCAAGATTGATCAATGGTGGAGACTGTACAGGCTAGTTGGTGAGCGACCAATGCAATAGCCATTGGATTGGATGAGATAGATCAATGGTGGAGTTCGGCCAAGCTAGTTGGCGATCAGGTGATGTGATAACCATCAGATTGAGGAATGAGATTGATGGCAGAGATTTAATGTGCTAAGGAGAGCATTGATATATGTACAAAGCTTTGAAGAATGGAAGAAAGGTAAAGTTTTAAGTGTGGGTTATGAAATATTTCTATTATATGGGAATTATAATAGAAATAAGAGGGATTAATGTATTATGGGTTAGGTTGAGTTTTAACCAAACTCTAAAGACCAGGGTATGGTTGATAAGCACCAAAGGTGAAAATATCCCAAAGTCAAAACCTGTGGGATAGTTAAATGAATGTTTCGACATAGAATTTAATTAAGGAGCCTTAAACCTTGATTCAAGAGAATTTTCTGAAAGATTGGGAAAGTGGAATTCCTAGAACACATAGTGTGACATGCAATTGTGTTTTCATATTGTGGGAATATGCGGCTTAGGCTGCATCATTATGGTATTTGCGGCTTAGGGTGGCACCACATGTGCTTCACAAGTTTTTATCACTTGATGCCACCAGTTTTCATTATGGGTGAGAGGCCCCTTTAACCATGGTGTTGAATAACATTTGGGGTTTTAGACTTCTAGGTTCGTTTGAATTTATGGTTTTTCTTTTGGTGGGTGATCTTATAACTTTTAGGAATTTTATTTCTTTCTTGAAATATTTTTCCATTAAATTATATTCATAAGTATTAATAAGGATATTCTAAGAATATTTAACTCTTTTAATAAATTCAAACATTTACCATTTTAGCACTATCTCTAGTAATACATGATTGACATTGTTGATGAGTGGTTATCATTGATGTCAACCCAAGAAGCACCACACACTACTCCGATTTTGCATGTACATTTTGACCTCACATCTTACTCTATTATGAGTGAATGATATTTTAGAAGGATTGTACTTGTCGAGATGTTTCCATTGACATATGTCATGGCAAGTAATTCTTCACAATTTGAGATATATTCATGTTTGAAGTTAGTAACCCTCGTTAGTGGGCTAAAACCCTATGGGGTTGTGGGATGACACTCATTATTGGTTGTGTTAATTGAATAGTAAATAATTAATAATGTTTTCTTTTCTCCTAAAATCCCTCCAACATTTCCTTGTTGAAGACCCTCTGAACTCAAGACATTCTTACAAATAAGGATCCTCATATCCTCCTCTAGTTGGGATTTTGTGGCTTCAAAGAGGTCATCGTGGAATTTTTTCTATAACGTTTTTTATGGGAAGCTTCAAAAGCTAAAATTAAAACCTATTTGAGCTGAAATCATGATGAATCTCGTGATCGAATTTAAGATCTTGGTTCGCTATATTTTCGGAGATATGATCGGAGGAAGTTAGGATTTTTGCACGCTCCCAAATTCCATGTCAAATAGGCGACGTTGCTAAAATCTTCATAAATTTATCTCTTAGCATTGCATTCAAATTTTGTAAATAGTGACATAAATAGGATGGAATTTAGTTTGTTGGGTATCGCTTTTAGGGCCGAAGGTCATAATAGTGACATGTGGCACTTCGCACAAGTTCTCTCTACTCAACGAGTCTATAATGAGGTCATCGTGAGACATTGGGATAACTCTTCATTAAAGAATCCAATGTTGATGAGACGTGTGTGGTTAGAAAAAGGATTCTGAGGGCTACCATAGGATGCAATTTTAGACCCAGAGATCTGAAATTACATAGATACAACAGGTTCAATATTGAGCTCCTTGAATGCAAGAAAAAACATGCATTCAAGGATCACTGCAGTAAGGACCACACATCAACAGTCAAGGGTAAGTCTCCTACAACAAGTTATGTATGATTAGTATTTACATTTGAATTTTGAGTATCATCTCTAACATACGTTTTTGCAGGACAATGGAAGTATATATAGGGTCTCGGTTATATCTCTATGTCTGTATATGTCATAGTTACTTTTGATACAACATTTCGGAAGCCTTATTATTGATACTACACATTTGATACTACACCAAGTATGCTAAATCTATATGATGTTGTAAGTTCATCTTACTTGTCTTGTCATAGTTGATAGAATGGTCTCTTTTGTTGTACTTAGAACTTGGTTCATCACAAGTCTAGGGCCTGTCATCAATTTCTATTGTATATAACTTTAGGTGAGTTTTGGATATAGTCTTGCATAGAGTCCTGTTCTATATCAACAGTGGGAGTGTTTGTCTAATGCTGCAACATGTAAACAACAAAAGTGACAAGAACACTCCATGCACACATTGTAATTTTAATTTTTATTTATTCATTATTATGCAATTACATGTGTTTTGCAAGAAAAGGTAAGTTGAATGGTATTTTGTATTGTTTTGGGTTTGGTTTTGCTGGGAAAATTTTTCATAGATTCAAGCACATAATCAAGAAATCATTCAAGAGCTGAAGTATCAAATGAAAAGAAGCATTATAGTGGGACATCCTTTGAAGGCATGACAACCATCCACATATTGTGAAGAAGTACCAAGACAAAGAGTCAATGCAACATCCTTTGAAGACATGACATCCATTTGCATATTGTGAAGAAGTATGAAGGCCAAGAGTCCCTTGTAAAATAGTCATCATTGTAAAGTTGTAAAAGAGTCATTTGTAAAAGAGTCCTCATTGTAAGGATTGTAAAAGAGTCATTTGTAAAACAATCATTTTTCCTAGAGTCTAAGTAGTGTTGGGAGGTATAGGAGTCACTATTGGGATAATGTCATGGTTGAGTTGCAGGTCATAGAGTGATTGGGTATTTGGTCTATTACATGAAAATTATTGTACATATTAAAGTATCGTGGATTGTTGTCTGTGGATTGGGAATCCATAGTCTTGTCTTATTTTAGTCATTATAGGGTGGGAGGGAGGTGTTAGGCACGTGTATGAAGTATCCTACATGTTGGGGCCCATGGACACTTCAGGGTGGGAGGGTGGTGCTAGGGTGAGTTGGGGCTCACTAGGGTGTTGGGGCATCCATTCAGTTGATTACTGCAGAAACTAGGGCATTGGGGCATCCTTCGAGTGGGAGCTCAAGAAGAATTTTTTTCTAGAATTATAGGAAGTTGTTACTTTCATTCCAGTTGGGGTTGAAGATTAAAGAATTTATTAGAAAATCTTTCAGTGGTTTTTGACCCACAGATGGTTTTCCACCTAAAATTCTTGTTCCTACTGTGTTATTTTATTTACTGTTATAACTCCATAAACATTAATAATAATTGAAGATTAAATAATGCTCTGAAAATATTTAAAAGTGCTAATTTCTAAGGAATAATGATTCACCGCTACTCTCAGTATTTCTAATAGACCTGTCTACTAACAATTTTTTGAAACTCATGTACTTCACAAGTTTTTAGTCCTTGATGTTTCCACTTTGCATTATACATCAAGGGCTTCATTTATCATGGTAGTAAAATTTTTTTTGGTGTTTGGACTGAAGGTTTGCAATAATGTATGGTTTTTCCCATGATATTCATGTTGAAGTACCTATTTTAAGGCAAAAAAACTATGGATAAATGTATCATTCATTGGGATACCAATCATGGGTGTCTTTAGACACCACCACTTCTCTTAGGGTTTTGTGGTCCCTAATTACTAGCATCAAAGCTCAGGAAAAAATTAGATGGTTTATGAATGAGTGGGACCAAAAATCCAAATAAATTTGTTTAGTGACCATTGGGATCCAAACCAATTATGTCTTTTCATACCATAACTTCTGTAATTTTGCAATCCTAACAATTATGTAAGCAAGAAAATTCTTCAATAGAAAACTTGCTTTAGTGAAGACTCTTACATTCTCTAATAACAATATAGATTTTATGTTTAGGAGCCTATTACTATTAGAGGCCAAGCATGAGACATTGTTCCACCTATTAACCCTTAATTCAAGGTTGAGTGCAATTTTGATGGACACAGACATGCTTAACCCTACTCATCCTAGAGCTCTCACCCTTTAAGGTTTGTTCAAGCACCTCAAAATCTCCACCTTCATTCAAGTTTTCCATGAAACTTGTGTGGCTACAAGATTAATATAGAAATGTAATGTTTTATATAAGAAGGGAACATTATTCTTACGAACAACTGAAATACATTGACAAGTATGTTGGATTTACTTTCCCTCACCCTTATTTTCTGTAAATAAAAATTTCAATTAATTCACATTCATGTTACATCATGATAGGCTCCATAAAACAAACCTAAAGGCCTAATTCTTATTAGACTTGATGGCCCAAAGATGGAAACAAAACCACATTACAAATAAGATAATGACACTAGAAAGCCATATTATGATAACCCAATATAACCAAAAAATCCCAAATAGCTCAAAACAATCCATCTTCATCAATGTTCAAGATGGAGAGCTAGAATTGGCCCACCTTGCTCATTGACACGAGGAAAAGGATGATGGAAAGCCTAATGGACATGCCCTTCTATATGCTCCATTCTACCTTAAAGGTAAACTAATTTGTCATGGATTCATTCGTCTTTGACCTATGAGTGGATGTCATGGTGCATAAAATCCACCATTGATTATGTTGGATATCGTTCATGACCATTATAGATTTGTTCCTATATGTGTGCTTGTCCGCAACAAGTTGCTATAAAAAAGTTGTAATTTGCTAAAGGCTCTCATCATATGTAGAAAAGGGAAAAGGCATCTCGACTCTACCTGAGTACATCATCATCTCATTTTCACTTATTGTGTCAATTGAATAATGTGATTAAGAAAAGTTGATATAGACACACTTTGTCTCATTTCTCAGCTTTACGAGTGCTACTAATCTTTAAGCATTGTTTTTTCTCATTGCTCTTATAATATTTAGGAATTTTATTTATTTCTTAAAACAATTTTATGTTAAATCCTATGTAGGAGTATTAATGAGGATATTTTGAGAATGTTTAACGCTTTTTTAATAAGTTCAAACATTTATCATATTAGCACTATCACATCTATTACATGAATGGTAAACTATATGTCTATTAAAAGTTTTTTCAACTCATGTACTTCACAAGGTTTTAGCCCTTGATGTTTCCCCTTTGCATTATGTATGGAAGGCCTTTTTAAGCATGGTGCTAAATACAATTTCTTGTTTCAGGCTACAGGTTTGTGAAAATTATCGATTTTATTTTTGTGAGTGATCTTATAACTTATAGGAATTTTATTTCTTCCTTGAAATAATTTTACATTAAGTGCTATTCATAGTTATTAATAAGGATATTCTTATAATATTTAAATTTTTTAATAACTTCAAGCAATTACAATATTAGCACTATCACTACTAATACATGATTGACTTGTCTATTAATAGTTTTTTAAAACTCATATACTTCACATGTTTTTAGTCCTTGATGTTTCCACTTTGCATTATACATCAAGGGATTCTCTAATCATGGTAGTAAGTGAAATTTTTGTTTCGGACTTGATGTTTGTGAGAATGTATGGTTTTTCGCATGGTGTTTTTTGGTTTCCAAGTATGAATCATGCAATTCACCCAATCCACATTTAATTATCAAGCCGGTGTTTTACGAGATATTTCAAGGCTATCAAGCACTATATGTGTAGGCCACAGTTTCCCTACCTATAATTGAACATTAGCTATAAATTACTAAATATGTAACAATAAGAAATACTACAACTGTAAGTAAGAGTAGGATCACTAACAATTGTAATAGTAAATAAGAGTCACAACTATTAGGAATCACATCAACACACTGATAATTCAAAAAAACAATAAAATCACATAAATAAACCTAAATACACATCTAATCCAACAACAGCTCGTTAGGAGAGTGGGCCCAACTTCTTGATCAGGGTTATGGCAAGATCAACGAATCACAATATGCTCAGAGGATCAAACAGTCATTAATCAAAGAAATATTACAAGTATGTCGTTACAGACTTTCAGTTAGAGTATTTCTCATGTAACCTTAACGACTCTTAACAATGATAGCTTTCACGACACTCTACTTTATACAATTTGTCAATAATACAACTCCTAGAATCATGATAGTGTTTGTCTTTAATTACGTGGTGGTTTTCAGAATCAAACACAATGTAAAATATAACCATGTGTCAATCAAAATATTGATTCACCATTGCATCTAGTATCTGACGATAACGTTGCTAGTCTTGATGATGTCATCGAGTGAAAAATGGTCCTAGTCATTGTCCCTTCAAATTTGCAGAAATAGTTGAATTAGAAAGCCAGTTAGGTAATAATCCCCTATGACTATGCTTCATTAACCAATAATCCATAAGGACATGAAAATAGGTATAGATGTGAATTTTAAGATATCGATTAATGACTATTAACATGAAATGGATAAAAAGGAGAGGATAAATAGGTGAGTAAAAGTATTCAAATCTAGCCACCAACATCTCCCCCCAAATTTCCCTACTACATGTCCTCATGCAATTCATCACGTGCACAAATATGGGTTGTAGTTTTGATGATCAACATGATTCGATGAAAGATCATATTTTGTGCCATTTCTGTTCCCAAAGGCTTACATCTATCTGAGTGATCTATTTCCACCAATCCTCATCTAGCTCATAAGATGGAGTGTACTGGTCGGCTCGCAGCTAGATAATGGGAAATCAAACCCCAAAACCCATCCATGGGACCCCACAAATCCACATGCATCAAATATACCAAGGTACCCTATTTAGATCGTGAACAAAGTTGGGGGCCCTGAAAGGCTCACGCATTCTCAAAGTTGATGATGATAACATCCATCGTTTCTGACAGTTGTCCCGGGTCTCCTCCCGAAAAGTGAAGATTTGTTTTGTGCATATGTCGATGCACCATTTTTGGGTTCCCAACATATTCTCTTTCCATCGCTCGATTTCTAAGAGGGTCTTGTGCCTATTATAATCATTTAAAAAATCACAACTCTCCATTCGAAGGACAAGTGGCCCTCCATTCGAAGGACAAGTTGCCTATTTTTCTGATTTTCTTCAAACGTGTCAATGACCTTTCTCGATTTAACCTGATTGACTGTGTAGAGGTAAAGGTTCTCAGTTTAATGTCTCCTACATATGGCACTCGCTTAAATGATTGATCATTGGCCATAAAGTAATCATGCATGTAAAATTTTCCCATCAAGTGTTGATCAAGAATATTGTGTCATCTCAAGATGCGCATAAACTGCATTGAGTTTTTCATCTCATGACTAATATCCTCATGGACACTATCTAAACAAAAGAATAGATACAACTTATGGATCAATAGAGTGTAGCTATGAGAAAGGGATCGGCAAGCCATTATGTGCTATGCGAAAGTAAACATTTTTTCCTTATCGACCTTGAATAACTTTACGTGTTCTTTGAGGTCCTGAATTCACTTATGTTGTTGATCATACTTCCTCTTTCCCTTCTCTATCTATTCTATGTAGCTGGAGACTATTCTCACAGCTTCCTAAAAAACGTTCCTTATTCCTTCACAGTGAGCTTCCAAAGGAATAGTCCCCTGTTGAAGGCAAGTTGTCATAGCTTACCACTTCTGAACTTCTGCAGTCATAACAAACTCCCATGCTTTGATCACATGAAAAAATGATTATGTGTGTAGCTGTTGAAGTCTTTGGCTTATCTTTAGTGTATGTTTCCACTTAAACAGTTTCAGGCTGGGGCTTCACAATGTCTTTATTATGCTTCCTTGGTATTCTTTGTAAGCACTACATTCCTTTCCTTAGTTTCATGATTTCTATTTTCAACTGCATTTTCTCTCTAAATTGTGACTCATATCTTTCCATAAGATGGGGTCTCCTTTTCAAGCATTTCTCAATGAACTCTTGTTTTATAACAACTTCTTCCATAAGTCTCACACACAGTCCAAGGTTTGGTAGGTGGGCATCAATAAAGGTTTCAACTACTTCTTACTTTACTGCAATTTATTCTGTTTGTTCCTCGATGTGGGAAACAAACCCACCATATCCCCCTTCATGTGTCATAATTTCTGCATCCCTCCTCTTTGGCTCTATACTCACTGCAAGGTCCTATGGAGTAGTTTCCTTGACACCCTCTTCTTGTAGTTTCTCTGCTACCTGACCGTCCTCTTCCATCTATTCAGGAATGGTTCCTAAACCTTGTGGGTTAGTTTAATCAACAACATCCTCCTCCCTCTACTCGGGAACTGTCTCCGTCCATTCCAGCTTAGTCTCATCAATAGTGTCCTCCTCCGTCTGCTCGAGAATGAATTCTAACCCTTGCAGGTTAGTTTTATTAGCAACATCCTCCTCCATTTGCTTAGGAACGGTCTTTGTAAAAGTAGTAGCAACCATAAATTCCTCATTTTTTTCCTTCTGTCAGCAACGGTTCTTGTGCGACACTGTCGACCACCAAGCCTTAAATTTACTTAGTTGTTTCACCAATCAACACTGGTTTTTTAGTAACAGTGTCGATAAAGGTGCCATTAGCTTTCCCAAGAAAAATTAGGATCGGGAGAGAAGATTCTTCTTTCTTTGTGCGTATAGAGGAACGATATTTCCTTGCCCCTTTTGGAAAAGATCAAAGAAAAGGAGAGAGAGAGTAATAATTTCATAATTTTTCATTCTCTCAATGATTATTGATGCAGGCCCTCCTTCTTCTTCTATGTGCATCGATTATTCTATGCTCCCTTTTTCTCTTTCTTCCTCTGCGTCTTCGAAATTGCCCTTCTACCTAGCAAGTGACACTAGTTTTTGTGATGTAGTGCCGATTGTGACATATGTTTCCTCCAAAGTTTCCAAATCCATTTGAGGAGGTGGTCTCGGTTGTTCTGTGGTAGAACCACCATCATTTTCATATAGAGATTATTCAACTACTTGGATAGGTGGTGTTGGTTCTTGTTTGCCAACACCACCTACACTTTCAATAAAATCTTCTTCAATTGTTTGAACAAGTGATGTTGGTTCTTGTGTGTCAGCACCACCTACATTTTCAAACAAATTCTATTCCATTGTTTAGACAAGTGATGTTGGTTCTTTTGTGTCAGCACCACCTATAACTGCATCCGAGGGTGGTAATTTCCTTCTTAAATTGGCAGTTGACACTGGTTCTTATGGAGCAACGTCGACTACGCTCTCTTCTATCTCCATTGCATCTATCTCTATTGGGCCATCAGGTAGCACTGGAACAACGTCATCTGTGGCCTCTCCTTCTACTGTTAAGTCTTCTTCCTCCTCCCTTGTAGGAAACATACTTGCAAGTTCTTCCTCCGCTATCTCAGTGAATTGTGGCCAAGCGAGAGAGGTTCGAGATAGAGCATGCACCACCAGTAATCTAACCAACCAATGATTCGTGAGAACTACTAATTCTTATCGAGATCAGTGGGCAGATGGTGCCATCAAGTGAAGGTTGCTCCATAGGAAGTGTGGCATGTCTAAAGAATGAACCTGCACATGCCAAACAGAAAGCATGCAAGGAGTTTTAAATTATATTTAAACAATATATAGAAACAACCATCACAGGTAACATAAATCATAACATAATACACCACCTCACTTGATGTTTATGGAATATGTTTATGATCATACCCTCGCCCTTTCTAGACCCTTGTCTCCCTAGTGTGAAAAAAAAAATCTGGAAACTCTGCGAGAGGAGACTTATGAGAGAACCATTTACGACCTCCTCATTGCAACCCACTGACAATTGAGACAATTTCCTCAATGATTGAAACATCTAGCCCAAGAACTCTAGAATGGTTTCCATCCAAGTTTAATGCAAATTTAGTTGTAATAGCTTCGTCAAATCCTTGTAGCTTCTCCAAATATACATGTCATCCTACATCCAAGAAGACACGGCAAACATTTGCATTGCATCAAACCTACTGTGTGCTTTTAGGTTCGTGTCTCATAACATTCCCACCCATTTTGTAATGGTTTTGTAACAACACAGGTAGATTTGCAGTGAAAAAATTGTGATAGTGATTGGGTGCAGTGAGATTGAAATCTATAAGGGTAACGATGAAATATGGAAAAATCAAGGTAGATAATGGTAATAATGGATGATAATAATGGTAATTAATTTGCAACAATAGAAAGGATTGTTCATTAATATAATAATACTAACTTCAAATCTCGATGGGTATGGGTAACCATGCGAGGTATGGTGGAAATTGTGGAGTGTACACACTTAGCAAAAGGTTTGATAATGATGATAACTAACGATTATTGTAATTTAATTATGGCATATTTTCATTTATTATAGTACATCCCGCCAGCTAAGGGATCGTCGTCTAGAGGCATGTCAATTCATGTCACTTGAATTATCAATAAAATCCACAAAAGTCGATCGGGGATGTACTTGGCAACTTAACTTGACGGAGTAACAAAATTGGAGTAGCAGCATCAAAGTGAGTATAACACTCGAGGAGTAATAACATTGATGGAGTAATCACATCCGAGGAGTAACAAAACCATTTAAACACTTAGTTGAAGTCGCGATGGAGTAAGAACAACAGAGGAGTAACCGCATTGGAGGAGTAACAACAACAGTCAAGTACTTAGACAAAATTTCCATGAGAGTAACAACATCTCAGTGGTAACATCACGAGTGAGATACGTGTAGGAAAAATAATGATAGAGCAGTAACACCATTTTATTATATTAAATGCATAGATATATATTATTACTTTTCTTTTATATTAGGGGTGCGGAGGAGGGATTCCTTGCACTAATAACTTCAAAATGACAGTTATGAGAGAGATACTTAATAAAGGAGTCTCTTTAAGCTGGACGGTGATATAATCTGAGGTGATGTCCATTCATGATCAAGGGACTATGTGCCTCATCAATTGTTGTAAGTCTAATGGGCCAAATATCGATCACTATCTCAACTTCATATGGTCCCATCCACATGGAGAAGAATTTAACCTTAAATTCCTTGAATCGAGAATCATTGAGTAATGTCCAATCCCCTCTTTGAAACTATCTCTTGGGAAATGTTGGCAATACTAAATGCACTTAAAAAATGGCGACCTTACCGAATGGGAAGACTCTTCAAGGATGAGGATGTGAAAGCATTCTTTTGTGCTATTTCTGTTATCCAACCAGATTGGATAAATGAAGCAAGGGATGAATGGAAGAATGACAAAGAAGTATGGCCACTTATTCAAAAGTTCCAAAAGATCCCAATTCAAACAATATTGCTAGAAATTGAAGAGGAAGGAAAAATCATATTGGAACCTGGAGCAGTCACAGAAACAAGAACCCGACAGCTACGAAATCGATCAATTTCAGAGTATCTCATCATGTGGAAGAACTTACCTGCTGAAGATTCCACATGGGAGGACAATAATTTTATACAAAAGCATCAAGAACCACTCAAGCGTTGAGGTCAATGCTTTTTGAAGGAGAGGGGCATGTTAGGCCCCTATACTACTAGTGTAACCCCTTATTGTTATTAGTATAACCCACTTATTATATTGATGTACCCATGTAGTGCCCATATTGTTACTATTATGCCACATAGAAGCCCACCATTGTTACTGTTGTGCCCTACAATATTATTGTTATGTAGGCTTTGATTGTATTGGGACCACTTAGACTCCTATATATAGAAAGGAGGTATTTTCATTTGTATCATCCAAGAATTGTTCATTTATGTAATGTAAAGGAGGTTGCCCCCTCGAAGAGGCTGAATTCTAAGGCGTGGATCTCTCTTTTCTATCTTTTCTTGAGCTGGTTTCATAACATTTGGTATCAGAGCTTTGGATTCTAGGGTTTCGCTGCTCCAAACAGGTCATCGTGGAATTTTCGCTATAACTTTTTTTCTGTGACATTTCAAAAGTCGCAAAAAAAAAACCCATTTGAGAAGAATTGGCGCTGAACCTTGGATCCGAATTTCAGAACTTTTCGCGTGATATTTGCGGAGATATGATCTGAGGAAGTTGGTCTTTTTGCAGACTCCTGAATTACATTCAAAACAGGTGACCTGGGGAAAATCGTCATAACTTTCTTTCTGAGCATCGGATTGAAATTTCATACGAAGGTATAGAAAGAGGACGAACTGTAGTTTCTATTTATATATTTTTCAGAGTCAAAGGTTGAAACAGTGACACGTGGCACTTCATACAATTTAGCTCTACTGAACTAGTCTATAATCAAGTCACTGCGGGAGATTGTGCATAACTTTTTCTTGGAGAATCCAATTTGGATCAGACTTGTGGCATTGGAAAGAGGACATAGAGGGCTACTACGGGTCACAAGTTCGGAACTTAAAGATCCGAAAGTACAGAGTTACAGTCGTTTCAAGGTAGAGCTCCTAAAATCAAGAAAAAGCAAGATGAGGAAGTTTGATGGCAAGGATCCGGTAAATTGGATACTTCAGATGGAGCAATATTTTGATATACATGGTGTACAACTGTTACAAAAGGTATGTATTGCATCTTCATATTTAGAACCAGATCAATTTTTATGGTACAAAGGGCTTTGTTCTCGTAAAAAACTTGTTACGTGGTCAATTTTCACGGAGGAAATGATAGCACATTATGAGGATATAAAGAGCAACACCTTCTTTAGAGCAACACCACAACAATTGGAAAGAGTAAAAGGGATTTGTGACATAATGGAAAGCAAAGTTATGGAAACCAGGAAGCATACCCCTCACAACTATAAAGATGGAAGTGTTGTTTCTCCCAGCCTTCCACAACCTACAAGGGTTACACCACAACAATTGGAAGAAAAAAGAGAAAAAGGGCTTTGTTACAATTGTGATAGAAAATGCACTAAAGGTCATAGGTGTGCTGAGAAGAAATTATTTTACATAGAATATGAAGAGGAGGAAGAAAAGGATCAAGAAACATCAAAAGAAGAGGATATACGTCAGGACACCACCCCAGAGAAAGAAGAAATGAATCAGACCATATCTTGTAAAGCATTGGCAAGAATTACCACTCCTCAAACTCTCAAGATAGAAGGACATATCAAGAAGAAAAAGGTGCAAGAAGTGAAAGATCACATCGAGAAAGAAGAAATGAATCCAACCATATCTTGTAATTCAATGGATGAAATTACCACTCCTCAAACTATCAAGATAGAAGGACACATCAAGAAGAAAAATGTTCAAGAAGTGAAAGATCACATCGAGCATCAAGAAATGAATCTGACCATATCTTGTAAAGGACTTGAAGAAATTACCACTCCTCAAAAGATAGAAGGACATATCAAGAAGAAAAAGGTTCAAGTAGAGAAAGATCATATCGAGCATCAACAGCAAGTTCTCCAACTTTTAAAGGATAAGGCCACTTCGGTGCAAAATCAAACGAAACAACAGGTAGATCAACATCGTAGTGAAAAATGTTTTGATGTGAGTGATTGGGTATTTTTACTGCTACATCTCAAGCAAGCTATTTATGAGAAGGAAATGTTGGCAATACTACATGCACTTAAAAAATGGCGACCTTACCGAATGGAAAGACGCTTCAAGGATGAGGATGTGGAAGCATTGTTTTGTGCTATTTATATTATCCAACCAAATTGGATAAACGAAGCAACAGATGAATGGAAGAAGAACGAAGAAGTATGGCCACTTATTCAAAAGTTGCAAAAGATCCCAATTCAAGCAATATTGCCAGAAATTGAAGGGGAAGGAAAAATCATATTGGAACCTGGAGCAGTCACAGAAACAAAAACCCGACAGCTACGAAATCGATCAATTTCAGAGTATCTCATCAAGTGGAAGAACTTACCCGCTGAATATTCCACATGGGAGGACAAGAATTTTATATAGAAGCATCAAGAACTACTCAAGCGTTGAGGACAACGCTTTTTGAAGGAGAGGGGCATGTTAGGCCCCTATACTACTAGTGTAACCCCTTATTGTTATTAGTATAACCCACTTATTATATTGATGTACCCATGTAGTGCCCATATTGTTACTATTATGCCACATAGAAGCCCACCATTGTTACTGTTGTGCCCTACAATATTATTGTTATGTAGGCTTTGATTGTATTGGGACCACTTAGACTCCTATATATAGAAAGGAGGTATTTTCATTTGTATCATCCAAGAATTGTTCATTTATGTAATGTAAAGGAGGTTTCCCCCTCGAAGAGGCTGAATTCTAAGGCGTGGATCTCTCTTTTCTATCTTTTTGTGAGCTGGTTTCATAACATTTCTTCTATTGGATTGCAACTATTTTTTGGACAACTACGAAATAAAATTCATCCAACTCATTCAACTGTTCCAGTTAGTGTTTCTGGGATTCTGAAAGATCTAAGCCTACTTCAAGGGTTGTCTTCAGAATCTTAATTTCAAATTCCACTAGAAAAAAGGGGATTTCCCATAGACAATATCATATGGTGAAAACCTTATTTTGTTCCTCCATGTTGTTATATACGCCCATAGTGACTCACAAAGCTTTTCAACCCAATTCCGGTGATAGTTCACTATAATATTTGTAAGAATATTCTCTAGTACCTTGTTTGTGCTTTTGAGTTAACCATCCACCTGACGATAATATGGAGATGTTACCCTATTCTTGTTTCCATATTTTTTCATAAGTCCTACAATGAGAGGTGATCTAAATTGTGCCCCTCCATCTGAAACTATATCTGTAGGAGCTTTTTACCAAACCAGAATGTGAAACTTCTACTATGAAGGTAGATTAAATGACCCAATGAAATTGATAGCCATTTTTCAAAGGGATCAAGAGCTAGTTGGGGCTGTAACGAAATATCATATGTCTGACTAGGCTAACCCATCCACTGGGAACTATTGCACCCTCTAACATATTTCCTCGTATCACGAAAAATAGAAGGCCAATAATAACCCATTTACAACACCTCATGACCTTTACGTTTACCCACAAAATGTCCCCCACAGTGACCATCATGAGAAACTTTCAGGACATCATAGGTGTCAACACCACTTATGTAGTGCCATATTTTCTCATCAAATCGCATGTAAAAGAGATATCCCTAAATCCATGAATAACAAGAATTTTGATGGATAATCCTTCATTGTTCTCTATAAGGCACATGTTGATGCACATTTCCTGTAGCAAGAAAGTTAGCAATATCTACATACCATAGAGTGTGAATAGAAATTTAAGAAAAATGTCCATCTTGAACTATCCTCTATAGGTGTACCTTCATCATGAGTATCCAACCTAGATAGGAAATCTGCAGCTACGTTATCTTTCCCTGATTTGTCTACAATGGAAATATCATATTCTTGAATTAACAACAACCATCTTCTAACACAACCAAGGGTTATTTTTTTTTCATCAAATACCTGATAATTGTATGATCAGTGTTTACAAAAGTAGGATACTCTGTGATATAGTGCTAAAATTTATTAACAACATAAAGGAAAGCCAAGAACTCCTTTTCAGTTACCATATAGTTTAATTTAGCACAGGTAAAATTCTTGCTGACATAGTAAATTGCGTAAAATTTCTTGTCCCACTGTTGCCCCGAAAATTCCCCTACTATTATTTGAGAAGCATCAGTAGAGATGTGAAACGAGATATTCCAGTAAGGATAGCATAATATCAAAGCCTTGCAGACTAGTTGTCTGATTTCTACAAAATCTGCTACACATTCACCTATCCACACAAATTATCCATCCTTAAGTAGTAATTGAAAAAATGGGAATGCTATTTTAGAAAACATTTCTATGAAACACCTAAAATAGTTGACATAACCGATAATTTTTTCTACTTGTGTCAATTCCTTAGGTGTAGGAAATTTTAATATTAGCTCTACCTTTGCAGGATCAACCCGAATTCTTGCAGCTGAAAGAAAGTGTCCCAGCACTATCCCTTATGTCATCATCATATGACATTTGACTATGCTAAGAGAAACATGTGTTTTTTTGCATCTTTCAAGTACCTTCTCCAGGTTTTCGAAAGCTTCTGTAAAGGAATCCAAGTATGGGGTAAAGTCATCCATGTAAATTTCGACACTATCATTAAGTAGATCTGAGAAAATTCCTAATATTTTCCTTTGAAAGGTAGAACATGCGTTACAGAGGCAAAATGGAAGGACTCGGTAGGAAAAGGTTCCCCAAGGGCATGTGGAGGTAGATTTATCCTAATCCTCACGAACTATTTGTATTTGATTATATCCTCTAAACCCTAACAAAAAGGAGAAAAACTCCTTCCATGCTAATGTATCAAGAACTTCATCAATAAAGGGTATGGAAAAATGATGTTTTTGAGTTGCTTTGTTCAGTTCCTTCTAATCGACACAAATCCACAACTTTCCATTCTTTTTAGGAACAATGAACAGTGGGGAAATCCATTGACTATCTGATATCGAATAAATAACACCCACATCTAATAGCTTCTGTAATTCATCTTTGACAATGTTTTTGAAGGCATCATTCATTCTTCTTTGAGGCTACCTAATAGGTCAACATTCATGTTTAATGTATATGTGATGGGTACATAAATCAACAGCGATTGCTTTCATATTTGTATACTCTTGAGAAAAGGCTTCTTTATGTTCCCGAAGGACTTTCAGTAGTTGTTCGGATTGGGAGATTGAAAGGTCAAGATTAATATTCAATGCTATCCCTCGTTCAATTTCAAATGGAACAATATTATGAGGTACAATTTCATGCATGTTTTCTACTTTTGTTTCTAGTTGAATATTTTTATGAACATTGCAACTCATGACATTTTCTAACAATGGATGGGTTGAACAAGAAACATAGTTGGGTCTGCTGAGGAAAGTGCTAATCGCATCGTCCTCCATTTCATCCTTAAAACCGAGAGCCTCACTGGTGGTAAGGATGGGTGTAACTATTTCATTCTTAGATTTGTCCTCTTTGGCAGGTAGAGACTTTTGTATTAAGGTAAATATGGGTTTATCTGATGAACTTGCTTCTACAAGGGGGTAAAGGATAAGATACTCTGTAATTCCCGCTTGATATTACCATGTTTCTAGACTGACATCCAATGTTCAAATTTGCATTTGCAAGCTAGGGTATTCCTAAAATAAAAGGATGTCCATTGACCAGGGAATGAGTGTGCAAGACCAAAAGGTCAACAAGGTACTCCCATCAATCTACCAAAATAGTAATGTCCTCTAGCTCACCTACCAGTCTTATTGTAGACCGATCTACCAATTCTAGGAAGGTGGGAGTTGGTCTAAGGTTTCACATACCTAAGCTAACCACAGTTCCAGAGGTTGTAACATTACTCATGGCCCCCGAATCTACCAATACATTTGGGATATCCACCCAATTAATCTACGTGTCAGAATCAGGGTCCTAGGATCCTTGTATTTGATAGGTATAGATTTCCCTAGCATGATATCTAATAATTTACCCATGACATGAATAGTAAGTAGGTCATTTGTTTTTTAACTATATTTCTTAGAACAATATTCTTTAATTGTCTTGCCATAAATTAATATGTCCTTCATAGCCTAAAGTAACAAAACTTTGAAAATTAAATTCTACAGGTCCCCTAAAAAGTTGAATTCACGATGATGATTTTTTCTACTCAAAGATTATCTTCCTGGATAGGGTGGACCAATATAACATCCTCTAGTGACAATAGTTTTTGAAGGGGTTTGTTTTTCTATAGGAATCTATGCTCGCTCATCCTATATTTTCTATGTTCTCGTTCTGAGACTTTATCATTAGTATGTTCAACATTTACTGGGGAATTCTAAGTATTGACCACCCGACCAAATCGAAGATTTAATTCATTACATTCCATGGTGGAAATACTATATACATAGAGGTTAAGTGTCTCAACTTGTTGATCCCCTCTATTATTTGATTTGGATTGGGTTAGATAGGGAGTTGAGCATGAAGAGGAGGAATACCAGTGGGTGCATTGGGAGGAAGTTGTAGCTACAGTTGTGGTATGTGTTGGGAGAATTTTCTTAAGGGAAGATGAGGAATTCCATGCAAATTCTGGGACCATGAAGAATTTGGACTAGATTGAGGGTATGAGGGTTTCCACGGCATTGGATATTGGTATGACTAGAGCCAAGAAGGTGAGAAAGGTATAGACTGCTTACAAGAATTCATATTTTAAAATACTGAGACAAGTATTGAGGCATAACTTGATTCATGGTTGACGGTCGTGGTTTCCATGGTTTCCATGATCCCACAAAATAAATCTGATATGCTTCTTGGGATTGCTTTCAATCCAAAAAGAGACGGACAAGTACTAGTGGAATGACTTTGTTCACATATCGCATAAGTCTCCACAGAATTTAATGAACATTCCTTCAACAGATGCTTCTTCCTACATTGAGGGTACAAAATAGAAATAGCCTTCTATGCTTCCATCTATTTCTGTTTCTCCTGCAACAATTCTAGTTGTGATGATAATGTACTCAGAATATTGGTTCTCAGGTTGTGTAATAGATTTCAAAGTTCAACCTTTGTAACTCCACTGCGATATGTGTTTTTAGAGCTTACAATCCCTACCTATGTCTCGTAGCCCCTCGTGAGAACTTGATACATAATTCAAAGATGGTATCAAGTTCCTCCTTTCATATATCTCCTTTTCCTACTACGCTCAATAGCTCCAGAGATTCCTCCCCCAGTGCTTTGAGAAAGATAATCTTCAAGATATTCTTATCCAAGTCACTGTGGCCTAATCTTTGCAGACTACATTGAGAATGTTCCATAAAATCTTCCATATTTTCATCCTCTTTATGCATAATCTTAAAAATATCTTCCTTCACATATTAGGAATTGCAGTAGTCCTAATATTTTTCAATGAAAATCATCTTCATATCATCCCATGTAGTAATATATTCTCCTTCTAATCCCATAAAACATCTCAAAGTTGTGCCCTTCAAGGTAGCAGGCAATACCTTGAATTTATAAGCATTAGAATTATAATCATACCCCCAATAGACAATGTCGAATTAAGAAAGGAATGTGTCTGGATCCTTAGAAGAAAGACCATGGAAATTAGGTAGTGTTGTCACAGGAATAGGCTTCATAGGCAGATCACCTCTCATATCTCCAATTGGAAATTCAATCGAAGAAGTTTTGGGCGCCATGTATATATGCCAATACCCATTTTGAACCTCAACAGGCTCTAGCTCTAGCTGTTGTGTAACAAGTGTTTCAAGTTGTTTAACAACACTCCCTTGATCAAATGTTCCATGAATTCCCTCAAATATTCTTCCTTTGAACTTGAAATATGAAGCTCCTCAGATCCTCTACTTGCTTCTTCTTCCTTGGGTTTCTCTTCTGATATTGAGGGAGATTTTGGTGGTGAAATGTATTGTCCCCTAGATCTCGTATGAGATATTACCCTAGCAGAAATGCTGGAGATGCTTTTTATATATGGAAAAATAGCGTATGGGAAGTGAAACACTTTTTCTTAGAATTTGAATCGTTTCTGGAAAGGAACGGTTGCCCTGGGCAATAACGACAACACCAAATCTACCAAGAGTGGTAAATGGTGCTATAACAATTTGAAGGCATTTCTAAACATCCAAGTGTAATGCAACATCAAATAGTAGCTCTGAAATAGGACAAAAACTCAGTAAGGATGCAGGAGCAAAGGAACACGAGTTTGGATAGGTTTTCTTTGTTTTTAGGGTGTGGATTCCTTGAGAAACTAGGCCGTAGCTCTAAGGTAGTGAACAAGGGAAATAGGGGACATGTGTTAGAAAAATTTGAGTGCATGTCCCTTGTCAACCTAGGATGCTCATTTAGGAGGTAAGTTGGGTGTATTTTTGTGCTACATTTGGTTGGTATTGTCTCTTTTTAGGGCTATAGTGAGGTATTGTAGGTACATCATTATTGTAGGGTTGTTTTGATTAGGACAAATGGTTAGCTAAGCTCTTCTCTCCTAGTGTTACACAATATTTTATCACGCCTCTTACACTTCTGTGTCACATACCCTGAATTGCTCGAAACATGATCATTGTATAGTATACTCATCAATGTTTACAGCTCAGATCCATCGTTTTACTTTGCTTGAAAAATCCGTCGAGCTTTCCTTAAAGAAATGGCTCTTGAAACCCTAAAATAAGAGTCATCACCCTTATGAAACTCAAAACCACGATTATTTCTTGTTTCAGCTTGTTAATCGAGTGATGGCATCACTCAGTTCTTTCTCATACTCGTGATGGTCTCAAAAAGGAAGTTTTCCAAAACAGAATGAGAAGCTTCGTGATCTAGAAGCTTCAAGAGTGACGCGCTGGAGGTGGTTACACATAGATGAAGGTGAATCCTCTTAATTTGACCTCTTGGTATCATCCCTATGAGCTACCTCCTTAAGATGTGGGCCTAATCCTATCTTTGGAGGAGGCCTAACTCCCTCTCTGAGCCTATAAATTCCCCCTCTATCATTCCCAAATGGTTGATAGTCAATTTTCACCCCTATGTTGAGCTTGTGCTTAGAGGCTATTCATTAGACTTGGAGAAGGAGTGTTGGAAACTTTCTTTGCTTGGAATTGGATTAACACTCAAGGAGAGCCTTTAAAAATCAAGGTTATGGTTATAAGCTTCCCCTTTATTCTTTAAATAATAACGCAACTCGTGGTTCATGTTACCAAAATATATATTTTCTTTTATGTATTGTCTTGGCATTCAGTGATCAACTAAGTAGGTTATTAATGGATTTGATATTGGTTTTGGCATGCTTTATTGTCTCTTTGTCATTTGTGCAGGTACATAAGCGCTAAAAGAAGTAGGAACAAGTTTGTGACACAAACGGTTCGAGAATCTCAACGAAGGAAATCGAATTAGCATCAGAGTAAGGTAGGCCACCTCTCTTGTTCTACTTTTCAATCATAATAGAGGAGGATGTCTAGTTGATTGTCCCTTTAGTTGCTAGACCCACTCATTGGGCTAGAGGGATCATCTTTGTCTGTAGAGAGGATTAACCTTGTCAAGGAATTGGTGACTCCACTCGGGAGCCTATGACCCTCCCCTTCCCTTCCTTCACCCTACCTTTTGATGAGTTTGATCAACCATTGATTTTTAGACTTCATTGTTTGTTCGTAGTGAGTGTCATTGTCTTGTAGAAGCCTAAAGATTGTTAACATGAGCTGTTTTTGAAAATTTTGGATTTCATTTATGTTTTCCTCGACCATCGCGGATTTGATCCTGAGAGTCACGATGATATCACGAGTTTTCTAGTTAAGGTACCAATGATCACTACATTACTCCTAACAGGGGTGATGATTGTAGAAAATTAAGTAATTTAGGGTTTTCTCTCTAATTTTTAGTTCTAGTTGTCTTCTCTCTCTTATTTACCTTTGTTTCCTTGATTTACACTGTTATTATCTGATTACAATTTTCTTTTAACTTTTTTTGAGCTTCGTTGAAGTTTGATTAGCATTTTAGGGTTCTAGGTATTCTAGGTAAACCTTCGTCCACTCGTTGGTCTCCCCATTAGAAGTCAGAGATCAATGATCTGTGTTGAAGAGTCTTCGTGTGTTCAGACATACTTTGCAGGTCACTTTTTGGTTCTTGTTCTTTATGCTATTTTCATTAGTGGATATAGTGAAAGCTACTTAAGCTTCATTTGATGAACGATATATTACAAATCAATTGTCTCATTGGAATAAAAAATGAAGTGTTTTCTTTGAAGTTTTCATGTTTTGAAATAAAAGTGAAAGTGTTATTCTTTCCATAGTTTTTGAAGCATTTTGAGTTGCATTTAGATCATAGATGTGAAAGATATTTTCATATGTCTTGGTTTGATTTATTTCTATTTTACTCTACACTTGATTACATTAGTTGAATTTTGAAAACGAGAAAAAATAATCATTATATCTTAAGGAAAGTTTGCTTTAAGATTTGTTTTGGCATTATATTTGCTTATAATATCAGAGATTAATTTCATAGTTCGAATTTAAGAGTTTGAAGATTTTCATTTTATGCATTTTTGCATTAGGTTTGATGCATGATTTCAGTGATTTTCTTCCCTAAATAGATAACTTTCATCAAATTGAAGGATTTCATTTCATCATCTAGTTTGCGTTTTAGGAACATGTAACATCATTAAGGCCTTGAAATTGAGACATAATTATAAGATAAACTTTAAAATATCTCAATGAACCTAAGGAGCATTTTAAACATTAACGATCCTATCTAGTGGTTTACGTTAGAGATGTGTTCTGACATCTTAAAAACATAGCAGTTGTCATTCACTTTGGCATTAAACAACGCTAGCATGGACTTGTGTTCTCCGTATTATTGCGTATATAAAGGGAGACCACCCTAGGTTGCAATCCTTTATCCGTAGGAAGCTGAGTCTACCTCTTTGTAAACGTGATACACAGAACACAACATTTGAGGAGATTGCCAGCACGTACATCAAGTCCTTGGTCTATTTATTGACTAAGGTGTATATTGCAGTTCATAGTTAGTTGGTACTCCTTTTACTGATATTTACCTAAGCAGTCATTTGATCTTTTCTAGCTCTTTAAATTTGAAAATATCATCAAGAAACTTGTCTTTTCAAGCTTGCAAAACTATTGAAAGAAACTAGAGTCACCTTTTTTCCCTTTTCTCGACTCTTAAAATATGAAAAGGCAATGTTTTTGTTCATAAATAATAATTGGCTATGATAAAAATGTCATCCAAAGTAGTTGCTTCTTGGACCAAATTGAGTAATTTCCTTTTAATTTCAACATTGTTAAAGCCCTAAACAAAATTTTCCTTTCTTTTTTTTTTTGTTGAGGGGAAGTCATCTACCTCAACCATAGAGTCCATCTCGTAGGTCCCCTTCATTGTGTCATACTAAATGGTCCTCCAAAGGATTTCATCTAGAACTTCCTCAGTCACTTGAGGATCAAGGTACTGAACTTGGAATTGTTCTGAGTATCCAACCTTTGTCTTCTCATCTGCCTCCATCAGATTCTTGGTGACCTCATGAATCTGATCTTGATTCCTCTGATAATCCTATTCAAACTCATGAGAATCCATAGACTCTTGAAAGTCCACAAAGGCTCGTTGTTTATCCACCGAACCCATTGTTCGACCTTGTTGTGATATCTCTTGAGTGTTCATACAGTTCGTACGATCGGCTTGGTATTCCTTTGGAGTTACCTTGTCATACATATCTAGTTCCTCGTCGCCAATTACTTCCATCTTTGTAGTCAGAATGTGAGATCCCAGTCTCTTCTCCAGATCATTTGGAAGTTCTCGCTACCCATACTCCTCACGTAGATGATGAGCAGGGATATGAATTCCTTCCAGAAGGCTTTCCTTATATAGGAAGAGTCACGTCTCTCATCTTTCCTAAGATTAGTGAACCCATGTTGCCACATGGTTATAATTATTTAGTTGAGTTGGTTTCGGGCACCCTCCGTGCCTCATAATTGTATGAGAACCCCAACTGGTCTTCCAGTTCTATGACTACATCAGGTCCATTCGTTCAGAATATGACCTGTCCAACGATTATGAAAACTAAAGTCACTTTAGTTCTGGTTCAACTTACCATTCTTTCTCAACGTGTTCCGTCATTTCGACTAACTCTTCTAGTTCAACCCAGAGGCTTGAGTCAGGGGTTGGTAAGTTCTTCTATCCCTCGAACGAGTGGAAAGACTGTGCCACTACTCGGGGGCCAAGATCAAAATATTCCTCTCATGTCAGGTGAAACCAGTGTGATTGGATTACAAACTCACATGGTTGGAAAGAATCAACCTTTTTACGACGTTATTCCTAACTTTGTTGGTCCTTTTAAGTTAGGTAACATCCAATACCAACAGCCATATATGGTTCAGGTCCTATTCCAACCGGCTTACGTCCCATATGGTTCGCAAGCCTTGATTAATCCACCTTACATTCCATAAGCTAGACCTTATGTTCAGCCTAGTCAATCCATTGTTCCTGCTGGATATGGCGAGATCCAATTCGAGAACGATTAATACCCTTAGGGTATAACCCCAAGAACTGTCGAGCTACCCTTGCACCAATAAGGAAAACCTTTGCAACAGCAAGGGCAACCTTCGCAATAGTAGGGGAAATATTTATAGAAGCAAAGGAAAGAATTGCAACAACAAGGACAACTTCTACAACCGCAAGGGAAACCTTTGCAATAGTTGCAGCAACTTTTGCAGTTGCAATCTCAGTTTGTACAACAATCCTCCCAACCTGTATCCTTGCAAGGAGACCCGTTGTAGCTGCAAGGTCATCCTTTACAATAGCAAAGTCATCCTTTGCAACAACAAGGTCAGCCTTGGCAGTAGCAAGCGTTATATGTGTATTAGCAAGGCCAACCTTTCAAAGGTCAAGGTCAACCCTTGCATCACTAGGGACAATCTCCTTACATCCAGGGTCAAAAGGTTCAGTAACCTTATAGTAAAATTCTCATCAGCGACGTATGGCATGGCAGTATCAAACCTACCCAAGACCAAATCCTCCTTACAGGTAAGGTAACCCTTAGTGGGGATGAAACTAGATTCCCTATGGACAAAATCCTCCGCTGTGGTGGCAAAATACTTAACAACAAGGATGGACTCTGTAGTTTAGATCTCCCATTCTTCATTCATCTTATTGGCCTCTAGTTCCGATGAAGATTTTGAGCGATTGACCCAAATTCAAGGGAAACATGAAGGAGGATCCACAAGCGCACATGATGGTGCTTGTCCGATTTTTATGTCAATGATTCTATCCATCTTTGACTCTTTCAAAGAACTCTCACAGGTGTTACCGCTAAATGGTACATCAAATTTCCTCGAGGTAATGTTGATGCATCTAAAATCGTTGCATCAACATCGGGGAAAATCACCTGGTCCGGACCTTAGTGCAGCTCCTTTTCCATTTGGTGTGGTCACTCCAACTCGATATAATGGGACCAGTTTCCTAGTGATATATGAGTTGATGGGTGATTGTTTTATAATGTATAACGAAGGTGATAAGTGTTTTATCCTACAATTCATAAATATACAAATATAACTAATCTAACCTGGGTATCTTGTTAACAACACGAATTTTGATTATTTCTATTAAGCGAATAATCGTAAAGATGACTTATTCATAAAACAAGATGCATTCATATAATGTTTACATTATTTAAGAAGTTAAACAAAGTAATTATAAAAACATTATCAAATTTATCAAAACATATATCACTGGCATATATATCAAAATGATAACAATTCCAAAACCTTCACAAATGATATGATGACTAATTGTTTGAAAACCATATATATATATATATATATATATAATAGCAATTTTTAAGAAATGTTCATTCACATAGAAATAAGACAAAAATAGTGATAATAGTACCATATGCATTTGAAATCTCTCGATGTAAACAACACTTATATTCTGCTTCCCTATTTGAGAACACCTTCAAAAGATGCAAAAGTGTAGATTTTATAGAAGCCTCTTTCACACAAATGCAGAACTTTGATCCAGCTTTTGATAAAAAAATATTATAAGTACAATAGTGTAACTCCCAAATCAAGTTTTACTATAAATTGTGGACCCTTTCTAAATACATGAAAGGGTCTTAAATACTAAAAATAAAAACTAACTATCAATAAAAATCGCTATATGTTGTTCTAACTGTAGACACGAAAATCTGGGATTCATTATGAAAATAACAGTGCAGTAGTAGTTGAATGAATTCATTATATCAGCGTCTTATCCTGTGATTGCAGCTGGAAGATTGCGAGCATTGGTTGGACTTCTTGAGGCTGACTCATCCTGGAGTATAGCTGGGTTGTATAGGTGGCATGGGAGAGTTTGGAGATCATGCAGTTTATTGCATCCAAGAGACATTTCATGGCCATCTGTTCACTATGTGGATTGACTAGGAAAAACTAGAATGTTCCCATTGTCACGTTTTGGATTTCTCCAATCTATTTTTCTTTGTTCGCCAACTCCTGTTTCCAATGCTATTCCAATGCCTTTGCTTTTGGGAGTTTACCTGGAGAGCAGTCGATGATCAAATTAGACATATGTAAACTGTTATTTATTAATTTGATCAGATCGTTCGTTGGAACTCTACATCTAGAAGTTTCTCTTTCGGCTTTCATTAGCTCGGACTCCCATTCGGAAAACAAGATTTCCTTGTATGATTCTTTTATTCTTGGCAAGTCTGCATCCATTCCTTCTGTGGAATCATGCCAAGACAGAAAATTGGTTAACCTTTCATTTGTCGTTTCCAATTCAAGTCTGGAAACCACTACCTTCTCAACCAATGATGCAGAGATATTGCATAAGTGGTTGGCCAATGATATGTTGTGGAAAAGAATATTCAACTATCAGGACGAGGCTCTGGTTATTTCCAAGGCTTCTATTTTGAATTCACTTACCTATGGATAGCCCTTGTACCTTTCTGTTTGTCCTTGCATTTGTGCGATTTTATCTTCCTTTGCCTTCTTCTCTTGCTCACTTATCATCTGGAGCTTTCTTAATTCCTCAGAAAACTCCTATTGTTTATGGAGAGTCTGCTCATTAATCCTCTATTTCTCCAGCTTCAACTACTCTCCTAATCGCTAATTTTTTTTCTCTTCTTTGTTAACTGTTGTTCAAGATGACTAATCTTTTGTTGTCGCTCTACCGATTGCACCTCAAGTTCAGTAATACTCTGATCCCTTTCCCTCATCAGATGGCTAACCTCTAAGGCTTTATCCATATCCTCAGAGGGATTGACTTATGATTTCCATACCACGTTCATCATTTCTTCCTGAGGAGTTAAAAGAGGACTTTGATCAATTTTCCTCTTCTTACTCTCTTTTTTAACTATAGCCATGTGCTTCAGATTGTAGAAGATATCGAGAGGTGGTATTTTTTAAGTTCGTAGTAGAATCTCCTCTTTAGGATTCTTGGGAATGGTCTCTATGTCCTGTTGAATTCTGGGTAGGCCGCTTGTCCCTTCAATCGGAATAGTACTAACTTCTGGCTTTTGTATTGTTGGCAATTTTGGTGTAGTGAGCTCTTGGGATTTATTTTGGTTATTGATGATTGATTTGAACTGTTCCCATTCCTTGATTAAAGTAGGATCAATATTAATATTCGTATCAAGTGGCTCATTAGTTCCTTCCTGTGTCTACTCGCTTTATGGGGTATTTTCCTTTTCAGTAGTCCTTTCAATAATTTTCTCTTCATAGTGGCCTTCTAGTTGCACCAGAGAGGTAGTATTTAACAACTCTAGAGGCAGTGTTTTCAATCTCTATGTTCTGCACTTGTAAAATCCCTCTAGGCCCTCTGCTCCTAATTTGATTTTTGTCAGTTGTTTCACTTGAGAAAATAACTCGGCTGAAGCAAACAAATCATCATAATTATATTTCTCATGTTCAAACATGGTGATTTTGACATGAGAAGTCACATTGTAGGCAACATATTTAGGATCATACTGTCTCTTTTGGATGATTGCTAACTTTAGCATTCTAATTTTTTCAACTTCCTTTTCTGCACGTTTGCAGTCATGCAACGTGAAAGCAGCACATCAGAGGGGGAATGAAGGCCACATGTGCTTTTTAGACTCTCTTAGGTTCCTTGACATCCCTTCTACTGTTATCTAATATGTTATCTCTCTAGCAAGTAACTTATGAGGGATGTATAAGGGAAGGACATGTGGGTCAGTAGTGCTACCAAAAATTCTTATGTAGGTGAATTTTTCTTCACCAAACCAACTACCAATTGAAGTTAGGTCGACACAGGCTTCCTCGGACAACCTAGGAGCAAGTTTATTAAATATAGCATAATAGATGGGGAGGATGAAACCATGACAGATTCTATAAGGATGATTTTTATAATGTGTTGGAAATAATACTGAGAGGGGGGTGAATCAGTATTATCTAGCAATTTACCAAATCTTCCTTATTTGATCTTTTGAAATATTCTTGCATATCAGTACCATAAAACAATGAGCATGAATAAAGAAAATAGACAGTCACACCAAAGAACACAAGATGTAAGGTGGAAACCCAATGCGGGAGAAAAACCACCTGCTGCATTAATGTCTCTATCTTCTTTCAAGAATTTCTTTTTACAATGATTTTGTACTGGTGCAGTCCTTTACCAGCACGCAGGCTGCAACCTGCAAAGAGCTACAACTCTTTCTCGTTTTCCAGACTTCTCCTGGAAGGGAGCTACAACCCCCTACTTCTTTTCATGAAGAATCAAATGATCAACAAGTATACAACAGATACAGTCTACTATAGATATCAGATCAGTAATTACAGAAACAACCCAGAACACCTTATGAACAGAAATATACAGTCAACAGATCATCTTAAGACAGGGACACATATTTTCTTTCTGTGGCCTGCGACTGGACGCAGTATACCTTATGCTGTTCTGCGTGCCGACGCACTGTTCCTTTTTGCTTGTCTGCGACCGACGCACACATCAACACTATCGCGCCGCGTCTTTCGCTTCAGAGACGCACCCAATACCACAGTCCCGCCGCGTCCTTCGCTACAGAGACGCACCTGATCCTTTACTGTACTGCGTCCCGGCGCACTTTCCCTTCACTTAATCTGCGTCCCTTTAGATATAGAAGATAAGAGGACTTCAGAACCAACCCAAACACTCAGATCCACAGATCTGATCATGCGCCATATAGATCGTAGTCCATTAGAAGATTTACCCTTAAAGATATGGACTAGATCTCACCAAGAGATGATCAACCAAGATGATGCTAAATCCAAATGAACTCCTTTGCTTTATATAGGCAAGCTCTTCCCTAAAACATGGAACAATACCACGAGCCGACACCATAGAAACACAAAACCGTCGGCTAGATACCACACAAGAAACCCCCACGTGCTTTTCTCTGTCTTGAAATGTGTGCACTGGGTGGACGCACCCCCTGAACGGCTGGCCTGCGTCTCTGGACGCGGGTTCTGCACGGTATACCTGCGGGGACGCACTTTCTGTAAGGTGTACCTGCGTCCTTCATAATTTCAACAATATTTGAACCTCTGCTTACAAAGAGCTTGCCATTTGATTCCTTTGAGCTATCCTGTAATATGTCACATCTGATATCTCTTCTGTAGATTCATCTGAATGTATATAAGTGAGATGATCTTCTATGAGAGTGTTGCCATCAAGTACAACATATGTATCATAATGCCAACAATCTCCCCCTTTGGACTTGATGGCAACAACACCGAATCACTCTCCCCCTTTGACATCAAGGGCAAAGGGGTATGCTCCCCCTATGCTCAAGCTTCTCCAGATTTGTAACCAGAAATCCATCATGAAGGAGACAGAGACATATTGCAGCTATTTCCAAGATCTCCTTCTCCATAATGCCAACAATGCATTATGTGCTCCCCCTGAGCCTATACCATCAATAGGAAGATGGTCAACAGTGAGATGATGCATCAACAACCCCCAGCTTTTGCCTGAGGTATTCAAAAGTGTCCCTGGGCAACGGTTTGGTGAAAATATCAGCAACTTGTTCCTTAGAAGGAACATACTCCAACTTGACCTTCTGTTCAAGTACTTGTTCCCGGAGAAAATGGTACTTGATTGGTATGTGCTTGGTTTTTGAATGCATAAACGGATTCTTTGAGATGCTGATTGCACTTGTGTTGTCACATAAGATAGGAATAGGAGGTGTACAAGTGATTTGATAATCCTGCAAAGTCTGCATCATCCAAAGAAGTTGGGTGCAACAAGATGCAGCCGCAACATATTCCGCTTCAGCTGTAGACAAGGCAATTGAACTCTGTTTCTTGCTGAACCAAGATACCAGTCTAGAACCCATAAAGAATGCACCACCACTTGTGCTTTTCCTGTCATCCACGCTTCCGGCCCAATCTGCATCTGTATAAGCATGAAGAGTGAGATCTGTATCTCTAGGATACCATAGGCCATAATTTTGAGTCCCTTGAAGATATTTGAAGATTCTCTTTACTGCTTGAAGATGAGTCTCCTTTGGATTTGCCTGAAACCTTCCAACTATTCCAACTGCATGCATGATGTCTGGTCGGGTACCTGTCAAATATAGTAGACTTCCAATCATAGATCTGTAGGTTGGTTGATGAACTGCTGCAGATTCGTCATTTGCACTGAGACTACATCCTGTAACCATGGGTGTACATACTGGTTTTGCATCTTCCATGCCATATTTCTTCAAAATCTGCTTGAGATACTTGGTTTGAGATAAAAGGATTCCTCCTTTCTTTTGTTGGATTTGCAAACCAAGAAAGTATGTCAGTTCTCCTAGCAAGGACATCTCAAATTCTTTCTGCATGACTGAGGCAAAGCTTTGACTCATAGCTTCTTCATTACTGCCAAAAATAATGTCATCTACATACACAACAAGTATTAGTAATTTGTCATTTTCAACTTTTATATAAAGATTGCTATCTGCTGAACCTTTTGAAAAACCTTGTTGATGAAGATATTTGTCCAACCGGTAGTACCAAGCCCTTGGAGCTTGTTTGAGACCATAGAGAGCCTTTTTTAATCAGCATACAAGATTTGGATCGTTTCCAAGAATGAAACCATCTGGCTGTTCAATGTACACTTCTTCATCCAAGTCTCCATTCAGAAAAGCTGATTTCACATCCATTTGAAATACTTTGAAGTTCTGACAACTTGAGAGAGCAAGAAACATTCGGATGGCCTCAAGTCTTGCAACAGGAGCAAAAGTTTCTTCAAAGTCTATTCCTTCTTGCTGTGCATACCCTTTACAAACAAGTCTGGCTTTGTTTCTAATTACTTCTCCATTTTCATTCAATTTATTTTTGAAAACCCATTTTGTTCCGATAACATTCTTATCCTTTGGTCTAGGAACCAGCTCCCAAGTGTTGTTCTTTTCGATTTGCTCAAGTTCTTCATCCATTGCTTTCACCCAACATTCATCTTTGCATGCTTCTTTCACATTTTGTGGTTCAGTAGAGGAGAGTAATGCCAAATAACTTGAAGCTTCTGCAACTGTTCTTCTAGTTTGTATACCTGCTTCCTTTTGTCCCATGATCTGAGATTCTGGATGGTTCTTTTGAACATATCTGGATGGAGTCTTTTCTTCTATTCTTGTTCTTTCTTCTGTTTCTTCGTGAGGTCCGTCTTGAAATTGTTCTTGCGGTTCTTCTTCTTCATCATTCTGTCTTTGAGGGTAGCTTTCATCTTCTTCAATGTCTTCACGATGTATTTGCCTAGGAATGTATCCTTTCTCATCAACCACTACATCAATGCTGTCAACAATTCTGCCAAGTCTTTTATTGTAGCATTTGTATGCTTTGCTATGTGGAGAGTAGCCAAGAAGAATTCCTTCATCTGCTCTAGGATCAAGTTTGCCAAGCTGCTCCTCAGTATTTTTGATATAGCATTTGCTCCCAAAGATTTTGAAGTGCTTTACCGAAGGAGTTTTACCACTCCAGAGCTCATGAGGAGTTTGAGTGCTGTTCACTCGGACATTTGTCTTGTTGAGAATAATCACTGCCGCATGTGCAGCTTCACCCCAGAAGGTTGCAGGAGTTCCTGATTCTTCAAGCATAGCACGAGCCATTTGCTGGATTGTTCTGTTCATTCTTTCCACTACTCCATTTTGCTGAGGAGTTCTAGCTGTAGAAAATTCTCTCCTTATTCCATGTTCATCACAGAAATCAAAAAATTCATTTGAAGTAAATTCTCCACCTCTGTCGGATCTGAGGCACTTAATCTTGTGACCTGATTCATTTTCAGCCAAGGCTTTGAAGGATTTGAACTTTTCGAAAGCTTCATCTTTGTGCTTCATAAGTCCTAACCAAACAAACCTGGAGAAATCGTCAATAAATAATATCAAGTATTCCTCTCCTCTAGGTGTTCTTTTTCTGAATGGTCCACATACATCTGTATGTACTAGCTCAAGAGGCATGCTGGCTGATCCTTCTTTCTCTGGAAAGTTAGTTCTAGTCTGTTTTCCAAACGGACATGATCTGCACATGGTGTTGTCAGGAATCTTGATATCTGGAAGATCGCGAACTGCCTGATATTTGCAAGCTTTCCTTATTTGTGAGAAGCTTAGATGTCCCAACCTTCGATGCCATAACCAGTGCTCTTCATCCTTGCTTAGATAGCATTGTTGTTGTTCTTCATCAAAAATGTATAGATTATTTGAAGTTCTTTTTCCTTTGAGAACTGTTTTACCTGTATCAAGATCACGAACAAGACATCCATTTGATCTGAATATAACCTCGGTTCTTTGATCACACATCTGGCTTACACTTAGAAGATTATGCTTTAGTCCATCAACAAACAAAACATTTCCAGCCTTAACATCTTCTTTTAAAGGAGCAATACCTTTTCCTTTTATAGTTGCAGGAGTATCATTTCCAAAAGAGACTTTCTTTCCCTTTTCTAAATTAGAATAAGATTCAAGTTTTTCTTTATCACCTGTCATATGCTTTGAACATCCACTGTCAATGTACCATAGATTTTCTTGTCCTTCTGCATAGAATGCTATCCCACATCTTTCTGTTTGAGGTTCCTTTATTTTCCATGTTTTGGTGCCTGAGGTTTGTTCCCTTTTTTGTTCTTGTACCTTTCTTTCCGGAAACCTGCTTCTGCATTCAACATCTTCATGTCCAAAATTATTGCAAATAGAGCATTCAACTTCATTTTCAAGAGCTGAAAAATTGTTATAGGTCCTTTTTGTAATCCCTGTCATGCTTCTTTGTTTTTGAGCTTCCCTAGTCATGATTGTTTTATACGCAACACATTGGGCTACTTTGTGACCAAAGTTATGGCAAGAAAAGCATTGTCCATTGAAGAAGTTTCTGCGATTATTGAATCTACCAACCAACTGATTGTAATTTCTATTTTCATCTATTCTTGAACCAAATTGAGAAGATTTTACCTGTGGCTGGTTGTGGCTTTTGTTCACCCTTAAGCTGGATTGCCCCTGATAGTTTGAAGTTTGTCCCTGCTTTACCTGATGATCTTCCTTGTGTTCTTGCTCATTTCTTCTTGCTGCATCAAGATAACTTTTTGAAGTGGAAGCTTGAGAAGTTTCTCCATTGTAGCCCAGACCTGTCTTATTTAGTGGAGACCGCTGCACACTGATAATCTCATTCAACGTTTCAGATCCTTTGACAAACTTGAGATTAATAGTTTTTGTTTTCTCAATTTCTTTTCTAAGACCAACAATTTCACCTTCTAATTTTTCAAGATGTTTTTCCTTTTCATCAATCTGAAATTGTAGAGTATCAATAATCATGTTCTTTTCTTCTATACATCTCTTGAGTCTAGTAATTTCATCATAAAGGTTATCCACATCTATAGCATCCTCATAATTATCATCTTCAAATGCCATTAACAATCTATATTTGTTACCTTGTTCATCTTCATCACTGTTTGATAAGCCATCGCTATCTTCATGGGTGTAGTAGCTTTTCTTATTTGTACCCTGTTTCTTGTTCCATCTAACTGGTTCCTTTCCTTTATCCTTATAAGAACATTTTGCAGCATAATGACCTACTCTTCCACAAGCAAAACATTTGAAAGGTAGCTTACCTCTGAACCTTCCAGAACCCCTTTGAAGATTTCTGACAAAGTTTGATTCTTCTTCCTCTTCTTCTGGAACATGACTTGCTTCATAGTGATCTTCTTTGCCTGATGCTTTAAAAGCAGCTTCCCTTCTGTCTGATGGACCTCCCTTTCTCATTTCATAAGCAGTTAGAATTCCATGCAGCTGAGACATAGTGAGAACACGGAGATTTTCCTTTTCTTCTACTGCAGATACTTTAGATTCAAACTTGGGAGATAAAGATCTTAGAATCTTTTGAACTATTATAGTCTCTTTTATTTCTTCACCCAAATTTTTCATACAATTAACAATCTCATCTACCCGAAGAAAATAATTAGCCACACTTTCATCATTATACATCTTGAGAGTCTCATATTGAATCCTGAGAGTTTGAAGTTTAGCTTCTTTTACCTGTTCATCTCCTTCATAGCTAGTGATCATTTTGTCCCATATTTCTTTTGCTGATTTGAAGTGCATGACCTTCATGAACTCTGTTTGAGATATACTTGCTAATAGAGTACTGACTGCTTTTGCATTTGTTTCATACTGCTTTTTCTCAGCTGGATCTGTAGGAGTAACTGAAGGAAAGGCATAGCCTGATTCTACAATGTTCCAAACTTCTGTACCAAGAGATTGAAGATATGCAGTAACTCTTACCTTCCAATAATTGAAGTTTGTCCCATCGAAGACGGGTGGCCTGATTGATGCTTCTCTCTCGTAGTTGCTCATGATGATCGATCTACCTTCAAGCGATCAAGCTGTTCTGAAGGACCTGCTCTGATACCAATTGTTGGAAATAATACTGAGAGGGGGGTGAATCAGTATTATCTAGCAATTTACCAAATCTTCCTTATTTGATCTTTTGAAATATTCTTGCATATCAGTACCATAAAACAATGAGCATGAATAAAGAAAATAGACAGTCACACCAAAGAACACAAGATGTAAGGTGGAAACCCAATGCGGGAGAAAAACCACCTGCTGCAATAATGTCTCTATCTTCTTTCAAGAATTTCTTTTTACAATGATTTTGTACTGGTGCAGTCCTTTACCAGCACGCAGGCTGCAACCTGCAAAGAGCTACAACTCTTTCTCGTTTTCCAGACTTCTCCTGGAAGGGAGCTACAACCCCCTACTTCTTTTCATGAAGAATCAAATGATCAACAAGTATACAACAGATACAGTCTACTATAGATATCAGATCAGTAATTACAGAAACAACCCAGAACACCTTATGAACAGAAATATACAGTCAACAGATCATCTTAAGACAGGGACGCATATTTTCTTTCTGTGGCCTGCGACTGGACGCAGTATACCTTATGCTGTTCTGCGTGCCGACGCACTGTTCCTTTTTGCTTGTCTGCGACCGACGCACACATCAACACTATCGCGCTGCGTCTTTCGCTTCAGAGACGCACCCAATACCACAGTCGTGCCGCGTCCTTCGCTACAGAGACGCACCTGATCCTTTACTGTACTGCGTCCCGGCGCACTTTCCCTTCACTTAATCTGCGTCCCTTTAGATATAGAAGATAAGAGGACTTCAGAACCAACCCAAACACTCAGATCCACAGATCTGATCATGCGCCATATAGATCGTAGTCCATTAGAAGATTTACCCTTAAAGATATGGACTAGATCTCACCAAGAGATGATCAACCAAGATGATGCTAAATCCAAATGAACTCCTTTGCTTTATATAGGCAAGCTCTTCCCTAAAACATGGAACAATACCACGAGCCGACACCATAGAAACACAAAACCGTCGGCTAGATACCACACAAGAAACCCCCACGTGCTTTTCTCTGTCTTGAAATGTGTGCACTGGGTGGACGCACCCCCTGAATGGCTGGCCTGCGTCTCTGGACGCGGGTTCTGCACGGTATACCTGCGGGGACGCACTTTCTGTAAGGTGTACCTGCGTCCTTCATAATTTCAACAATATTTGAACCTCTGCTTACAAAGAGCTTGCCATTTGATTCCTTTGAGCTATCCTGTAATATGTCACATCTGATATCTCTTCTGTAGATTCATCTGAATGTATATAAGTGAGATGATCTTCTATGAGAGTGTTGCCATCAAGTACAACATATGTATCATAATGCCAACATAATGGGCTTTCCACAATTCCTTATGATAGATATGAATGGGGTTCGGGTCCTGTGGAGTCCATTTCCAACACAAAATGGGATATTTAGAATTGAAACAGATAGTGTCCAAGATATAGGCACTCATTTAAAATGGGGGTATTACTTGGGTAGTCATAAACCTATTTTTCTATAATCAAGTATTTGGTTGGTCATTTTATCAGGAAAAATGGTCACCCAATCCATGATATAAGAATTAACTACAGCCTCCATTAAAGCTACCATCTCTATAGAAAATTTGGCTGAATCATGGACTCCAAATTTTATGCACATCATAGCACCACCATAATAGTAAGGAGATGCTAATGAGTCTACGGAGTACATACCCGATGATTCATGCTTGTTTTTGCCAGGAAAATGCCTCCATTGTCTGATAGGATCCGATTCGATGGAATTTTCTTTGGCAAACACTTCCAAAAATGCTTTGTTATATCTCTTCTATGGTTCAGTCAAACGGTATATTCTTTTGATATCTTCTTCTCTAAACGACCAGAACATTCTTCCATTAGCCATAAAGAAAGTTTTGTCTGTAATATTGATACTTTCAATAACCCATATGACCAAGTCATTATAGGGTAAAACTTTGGCGCAGACTGCTATTCTGTGAAGATAGGAGTTGGCCAGCTCTTTAAGAGTACTCTCTGACTTGTCAGTGGAATCTATTATTCTTGGTTCTTCTTCAATCTCTTCTGGATCCTCAGCTTCGAGTAAATCGTATATACTCTTCCATGAAACTTTGCCTAGACCGAGGCTGGTAGTATCAGATATCAAGACCTTTTGGACTAGTTCCTCTTTGACTATGATGGGGGCCTTTAGTTTCTTTGATTTATTCGTTATTTTTGCTGGATTCATCAACTGAGACTTGCTCTGCAAAATAAATAGAACAACTTAATAGAGAAAAGCATGTTCAAAGCCAACGCAGAATATAAAAGTTTAATGGTAATTTAAGTGTGATAAGCAATACAAACTCAAATATTACCACAGATGAAATCCTCGAAGTATTCAACCATAACTTCTCTATTAATGATTTCTGTAATTGCCAATCATGATACTTAAATTCCATTATGATATCTCGCATCGCTCATTTTATTAACAATTCTTTAAAGTGGATCTCGTGAATTTCTTGATCAGCGATTAGTGAAAATCGCATATCGCAAATCAGGGGGCACAAATGTTATGCTTTAGCTGTTTCCATACATAGCTCTGATTGTGATAAAAGTGAGTTATCATGGGAAGTGGGATAATCAATAAATCCTTTGTTTTTTGTTTATAATTGATTTAAGGTTTAAACCCACAAACATTCGTTTAACAACCTTTTATTGAAAAGAGCACTTTTAATGAAATCACATCGGCGGATTCCAAATGGATAGTTATGTGTCTCAAGTTTTTAGCGATGGCCGATTGAGATCGGATAATCACATCAGGAGATTTGAGTGGACTTTCCGAATGCTTGCTTGATAAATCGCGATTTGCACTTTCCGATAGCATTATCGCATTAGAGATTGCCAAGGGGAGCCTTAAGTCTATCCTTTTAAATAAAGGGTGGATATATTATTTTATATTTGTTTTACGAAAAGGTCTTGTTTGATATTTAAACTAGATTGGACCTTCTCATAAAGGTTTTCATGTATTGCATGGATAAATCAAAGTTCATGATTATTATTGAATAATTGATTTTAACTAAGTCTTAGAATGGGGACCCATTTCTTGTTAAAATTTTGGATGAAAATTTTCAAATACGGAGGGTTGTTGTATAGCACAACAATTGGTGATTCACTAGGAGAAACAATTATCTCTGAAAAAGTAATGCAATATTTATAACTCTCTTAATTTGCAAACCATTGAGGATAAAGAAAATATTCTAAGAATAGTTAGATAAATATTAACTCTGAATATAATGATTTTTTATTTTTATTTTTATTTTTTGTAATTCCTTTTCCAATATTAAAAATAAAAACATCCTGGGCTTATTCAAGCTTTGACTGGTTGGTATGGATAAAGCATGGTGGATTCTCCAACTTAGTTTTTAAGTTTACTCTATTGTCACAGGTAGTGCCTCTGCTACCAGCAGAGGTTTATATTTTCGACAGGGTTACCTTTTAACCATTTATCATTCATTGTCTCATCCATCTAAGAGTATAAATTTTGAAAGATAAATTCAAAAATATATGTTTACACAATTTTTCTTTTTTGTGTTTTCTATTCTTTTAATTTCTTTTAGAATATAAAAAGCCATTTTCCTGGTTTGGTGGCCAACTATTGACAATGCCATTCACTGATTGTAATTGAACTGAACAAGCTAGCTCATGATGAGACCCCTTATCTTATCATTATAAGCCATTACATTGTTTTCATATGCATTATTGATAATGTCAGATTAATTAGTTTCCTATGATCATGGTAAGTAGGCTCATGATGAGACTTCTTATATTTTATATCAAATATATTTTAGAACTACACTCTGAAAAATCATAAACTTAATGGACCGGGTGAATGACTTTTTCTTTAAGAGTCAATGGATGAAAATTGGAGAGTTGTAGATGCTAAGTTTGGAAAAGTATTTTCTTTCTTACAAATAACCTTTCTCAGCTCTTTAAGACTCGGAATGATTGACAATATTTTCAGTGCTTGTGAATATTTTACAAATCTAAAAGAGGTTCTTAGAGTTTTATCTTTATTTAACCTTCTAAAACTGCAGTCTTTTCCTTAAAGGTTTCCATCTATCCGAAGTAAGTATTTACAATATTTCTTTAAATAACTTTCCAATAGTAAAATGTCAATTGAATACTATTTACAACCATATTTTCTACAAATAAAAATTTAAACAAACAAAGTTGCATAATGAATATTTACAAGTAAGAAGGGGTTACCTCCTTAAGTACAGAATTTTTTCAAGATAATTCCATTGACAGGAAGAGAATCTCTCTTTCCGGATAGGTCTTGCAATATGAATGTTGATGATATTATCTTCTCAATGATTTGAAATGTTCCAAGCCACATCTTTTGAAATTTAGTATGTTTGTCTTTGTCTTCGTGCACTTTGTCCCATTTCAAAACAATGTCACCAATTTGTAAAAATTTTGGTTGGTAGAATTTGTATCAAAAGAAGATTTAATAACCTGTTGATGTTTTGCATGTGTAATTCTAGCTTTTTCCCTTTCTTCTTCTAGTTTAAGGATTTGATCATATCTTAATTGAATAGAAGACGAGGGATTTTCTTCAATGAATTGCACTAGTGCTAGAGATGGGAGTGCTAAGTTTGTTGGTATTGCAGCTTCTTTCCCATACACTAAGTTGAATGGAGAAGTACCTATTGAGGCCTTCTGAGTTATACGGTCTACCCATAATGAAAATATCAAAGACTTGTGCCAATTCTTTTGATTTTGGTCAACGCTTCTCTTAATAATCTTAATAAGATTTTTATTGATTGATTCTGCTAAACCATTACCCTGAGGATAGTAGTTTGTTGAATATTTATATTTAAATCCTCTCTTAAGAAAAAATTCAAGTATGGTATTTCTAGAAAAATAAGACGCATTATAAAAAAAGAGAGCATTAGGTATGCCAAACCTAGTAATGATGAATTGATCGATGAATTCAATGATTGCATCAGAGTTGGCTACCTTCAAAGGAATTGATTCTACCCACTTTGTGAAGTAATTCGTGGTTGTAAGTATATATCTGTGATGTTTGGAAGAACGTGGAACAATCTCTCCTATGATATCCAGTCCCCATTGTTCAAATGGTTGTTCAATGTTAACTAGTTGTAAAGGAAAGGCTGGTTTCCTTTGTCTTCCACTGGCAGTTTGGAAAATTCTGCATTTCCTTACATAGTCATGGGTGTCTTTGAATAAAGTGGGCCAATAATATCAAGCATGTAATATCCTGTGAGCTGTTGTATCACCTCCAAAATGTTCACCTGCTGGACCATCATGTAATTCCTACAACACCTTTTGTGCTCCAGTTTTTCAAGGCATCTTAACAAAATCAAATCATAATTCCTTCTAAATAACACATCATCAATGATTTAGAAGTGTTTTGCTTTCAATCTTAAGGCACATTTGTTTTTGTAAGAGATATTAGGAGGATCATATCCATTTTTCAAATATAAGACTAGATCTACATATTGAGATTCGGAGTTCATGATACTTATCTTGTTTATTTGAAGGGAATTGTTTGAATCTTCATGTTTTGGAATGTTAGAAGCTCCTGCTAATAACTTGCAAAAACCTTGACCTCTTATAAATTTCGTTGGTTTAATATCTAAATCATATTCTTGTAATGCTATAACCGAGTTAGCTCTCTTCTCTCCTACTTCCCTTTGGACTAATAATTGGCTCACTGCCGAGAATGGGATTACTACTTTTATATGAGTTTTTAGGAGGAATGTCCTAAAGTGTTTAATAGATTTGAACAAAGCGAAATCTTTTTTTTCTACCTTAGAATAATCAAGTTCAACGCCTTGTAGATTAGAACTGAAAAACAATATGGGTGCTTCAACTTGTTGATCATTGATTTGTGTTAACACAACTACATAAGAAGTTTCAGATGCTAAAGTATACAAAATAAAATGATTAGAAAAATTTGGGGTATTCAATGTAGGAGCATTAATGATCACTTGTTTGATTGAATCAAAGGCTTCGTTTTCGTTATGCTTCCATTTGAAAACTAAATTTTTCTTAATCATGGTCTGTAAAGGTAAAACAATCTGAGAAAAATCAGGAACAAATCGTTTTACAAAATTTATTTGACCTAAAAATGATTGCATTCAGTTTTTATAGTGTGGCAGAGGAATATCAGAAATCTCCTTGATTCTTTCTGGATCAATATAAATACCATCTTTAGATATGATAAAACCCAAGATTTTCCCTTGATCAACAGCGAAGAATGATTTCTCAGGATTTAATGAAATTCCGTACCTTTTGTAGTGTTCAAATATTTGTTTCAAATCTCATAAATGGTTTGCTCTTTTCTTGGAGAAGGAAATTGTGTCATCTCAGTAGACAACAACAAACCTATTAATCAAACCATTGAATGCTATATCCTTTTCTCTTTGGAATGTAGCTCCAGCATTAATCAAACCGAAAAGCATTTTTTGGTAGGCATATGTTCCCCATTTGGTCCTGAACCTAGTCTTTACTCTATCATCTGGATGCACCAATATTTCATTATATCCAGAAAAACCACCCAGAAAAGACATTAATTCGGAACCAGAAACTGAACGAAGAGTCTATTCCATTGTTGGTAATGGGAAATTATCTGCTTGGCTTCCCTGAAATTTCTGAAATCAATGTAGATCCTAATATCACCATTCTTCTTTCTAACATGTACTAAGTTAGAAACCCATTTTGAATGTCTAACTAGCAAAATTATCTTAGCTTTCAAGAGATTATTCAAATCTTCTTTGATATGACTTTCTAGATCAGATGAATTTTCCTCAATTTTTGTTGCACAGGTTTCTCCTCAGAAATCATTGGAATTGTTTCTTGTATGATAGAAGTATCATATGTTTTTAGATCATCATAATTCTAAGTGAAAAGATTTTTATATTTATTCAAAAATCTAATAAAGGAAAATCTTTCTTCTGAAGTGAGCTCTGGTCCCAGATTAATATTTTGTGGTTTAGCTTCAGTGCCAAGGTTTATTCATTCAAACCTCAATGTAGAACTTTGAAGTTTTGAATTAGTGACTTGTTTAAACCAATCCTTGGTATCATAAAGTTCTTCAAGTTTTACCACGGATTTAAGTACAAAATTCTCATCTGATCTCTATTTTATTTGAAGATCATGATCATTCTCATCAATAATATGGTAATCATAGGATTTCTCAGAGATTAAGAAATTAAAAATGTCTTGATCATGATTGAATACCCGCCAATTGGTGACATTGTCTAGAAAAATGGTCGAAAAATCATTTCAACTGAAAACCTATCAAGGTTGTAATCCTCGGATGGAAGGAGCTTAGAAGCAACATTGGCTAATAAATCAGTTGCTGCAACCTGAGATCTAGGAATGGGAGAAATATTAAATTCTAGAAAATGAGATACGAGGTCTTGAAACAAGGACTGATAATGCTTGAGATGTCAAGGAAGGCAATGGATAGTATTCCTTACCTATTTGATGACAATCTCAGAATCACCAAATACTTTTAGATATTGAATCTTCAGGCCTATCTCTTTATAAAGCCCTTGAATCAATGCCTCATATTCAACAATATTATTTGTACACTCAAATTCTAGTCTGAATGATAGCATAGTTTTTTCCCCTTCGGGACTAACTAAAATACATCTTGCTCCTGCGCCGTTATTGCATTTTGACCCATCAAAATATAAAGACAAAAATATTGGCTTATCTACAGGTTTATTTACAATTTCTTCAGCAATAGTAACACACCTTGATGCATCTATATGAGAAAAATTTTCTATCCGTGATGTGAAACTATTAATAGAAAAAGGTGATGATTGAGCATTAAAATTACCAAAGAACGATTCGGCTGAGTAATTTCCAAGAATGTTATTATTGAAAGCTATGGGTTGATTTTCCTGCTCAAACACTATTATAATATGGGTCATGTGCTTCTCCTAATCTATCTTAATTTGATTTGGCTTCCCTTTATAGGGAAGCCACATATGATACCAATTAGTAGAAATGTAACCATGGAGTTTCTTAGACCAATCCCTGCTTAAAATTAACCCATAAAACTCAAGGATGTCAATGATCAATATATCTATTGTCTGGACTACTCTAGGATCAATTGATAACCTAATGGTGACTGAATTAATCTCTCCGAAGACTCGAACCTTAGTTCTTTCTAACTGAACAATGTGTACTGCAGATTTTAGGGGCTCAATGTTTAATTTTGAGCAAACCAAGTCTGGCATTATGTTTGATGAATCCCTAGAATCTATTAAGTAGTTGTGCAGATTTCTATTGTAGATCTCATTATTCAAGAGAAAAGGATGAGTATGAGAATTAGATACATCCCCAATCAAAACAACATCAGTAGCATCTACTTTATCTGATGGTGGCTTACCTGTTCCTCTAGCCGCCCTGGATAATACACCATCTGGAAGAGGAGAAGAAGGTACTGCATTTTACTCTTTGAGTAGCAATTTCTGTTGATGTTTGAGTTTGCTAAGCTCAAACGAAGAGATATTTGATCTAGTTGTCTTCACGTCTTCAATAATGTTGTAATCCATAGAGTCAAAGACTACCAATGTCTTAGATGATGAGGGTGGATTGGAAGATGATGGTTGATTTTGAGTAGGCAAAACTAAATATTTCTTCATGGGAGCCTTATCTTTGGTAGTAGGGCTTGCATTTTTCTTCTTTTGAGTTGATTGAACAAGATCTACAACGATTTTACTTCTCGAATTTACTGGGAGAGATTCTTGTTCATTTTTAGTATCAGAATTAGGCAAAATGAAGTCCCGCATACTGTGACATTCAACTATCTCATATTATTTTGTTTCTTCAGATGACAAGACTCTGTCTTTATCCTCATCATTATCTTGATCTGATTTTGCATTAGATATGGCATTAGGTGGTTTTGATTCAGCTCTTTTGAAGTTCCTAAATGGCTTTTTAATGGAGGTTTCAGCTACCTGTTTCTTTATCTCTACCATTTCATTGGACATAGTTTTCAAAACCTTTTGCAAACCCTCCATATCGTATGGATCTTTAGCTGCTTTCTTTTTTGAATCATCTCTAAAAGTAACTTTTTTGGACTTTCTTTCCTCAAGAGTGGTTTTCTTTTCTAAAGCAATAATATGTTTCTCAACGGTGATCACTTCTTTCATATTTTCTGCTAAGGTGGACTTTGCAGCTCTGTCAACAAAGATAGCTATATTCAAAGGTAAAGCACAAATATACTATTCGCTTCACTGGGCTTAGACATAGCAGGAATTTTATTTAAGAGCTTATTAGATTGCGAGTTGAAATAATTAAAGGGTTCCTTTGATTCAATTTTAAGATTGGAGAGATCATTGATTAATGTTAGTGTGGACCTATCATCTCCGAACTTAGTCAAAAACTACTTTTGGAAAGCATTCCAACTATTAATGGATCCTGGTGTAGTGAAAAATACAATGATCCAGCTGCTCCCTATAAGGTTTATGGGAAAAGCCTCACAACGTCCTCTTCTTCTACCACCCTATTTAGGTTTATTGACAACAAAAAGTTGTTTATGTGTTCCTCTGCTAGTATGCTAATATCTGGATTAAACTTTGGCATCCACTTTTTAGGGTGGGTCAGTAATTGACTCAAGGATGCAGGAATTAAAACTACCCCTAGATTTGTCCATGGCCTTGGTTGTCGTTGATTATTTGTCATTATCACTAACAACAAAATAAGTTGAGGATGTGGTTGCGAGTGATTGGGTAGGAGATGTGAGAGGACCTATACCCTGTTGAACTATGATATGAAGTTGAGGAGTGGATGGTTGACTTTGCAATGGATTGGATGAAATGGATGATGATGATGAAAGAGTCTCACTGTCAAACTCTACAGGTGTCTTCCTATCTCCTTTCCAATTAGGCAGAGGAAATTATGTTGGTTCAATACTAATATTTTCACTTTGTAATCTTGTAAGAGGCTTAGAAGGAATGTACTGTGAAGTCACACTACCTTGGGATAACTTAGACTTTACTTGAGATATTGAAAACCCTTGAAGTTTATGAATTAAAGGTTGAACTTCAGGGGGTTCAAGGGTAGATTTGTCTGATATGTTCAAGTTTTCAATAGTGGGTGTTGTCTTATCAATTTCTCGTTTGAGAATTGGATATTTAGAATGCGAGGGAGAAGTTGGAGGAGATGGTGAGGGAGATTTACTCTCAGAATGGGCTATGGGTTTAGATTCACTCGCCATTCACAGTTCATTTTCTCCTAGCACCAAAAATGTTAATGCCTCTAAAATCATTGCATCAACATCGGGGAAAACCACCTCGTCCGGACCTTAGTGCAGCTCCTTTTCTATTTGGTATGGCGACTTCGACTAGATATAATGGGCCCAGTTTTTGAGTGATATATGAGTTGATGGGTGATTGTTTTGTAATGTGTAATGAAGCTGATAAGTGTTTTATCCTACAATTCATAAATATAAAAATATACCTAATCTAACCTAGGTATCCTGTTAACAACACAATTTTTGATTATTTCTATTAAACGAATAATCATAAAGATGACCTATATATAAAATAGAAAGATGCATTCATATAATGATTACTTTGTTTAAGAAGTTAAACAAAGTAATTATAAAAACATTATCACATTTATCACAATATATATCACTAAAATATATATCCAAATGATAACAATTCCAAAACCTTTAGAAATGATATTCTAAAGAATTGTTTGAAAAGCATATATATATATATATATATATATCAATAATCACAATTTTTAAGAAATGTTCATTCACATAAAGAAATAAGACAAAAAAAGTGATAATAGTACCATATGCATTTGAATTCTCCCGATGTAAACGACACTTAGATTCTGCTTTCCTATTTGAGAGCACCTTCAAAAGATGCAAAAGTGAAAATCTTATAAAAGCCTCTTTCACAAAAATGTATAACTTTGGTCCAACTTTTGATAAAAAAATATTAGAAGTACATTAGTGCAACTCCCAGGTAAAGTCTTAATACAAATTGCAGACTCTTTCTCAATACATGAAAGGGTCTTCAATACTAAAAATAAAAACTAAATACCAATAAAAATTGCTATGCGCTATTCTAACTATAGACATGAAAATCAGGGATGCGTTATGAAAATAGAAACGCAGTAGCGGTTGAACAAATTCATTGTATCGGCTTCTTTTCCCGTGATTGTAGCCGGCAGATTGTGAGCATTGGCTGGATTTTTGGAGGCTAACTCATCTTGTAGTGTAGTTGGGTTTTATAGGTGGCATTGGAGAGTTCGTAGATCATGTAGTTGATTTCATTCGAAAGATATTTCATGGCCATTTGTTTGCTATGTGGCTTGACTAGGGAAAACTAGAATGTTCCGCATGTCAGGTTTTGGATTTCTCTAATCTATTTTTCTTTGTTCGCCAGCTCCTGTTTCCAATGTTGTTCCAATGCCTTTGCTTTTGGCAGTTTACCTGGAGAGCAATCAGTGATCAAATTAGACATATGTAAACTGTTATTTATTAATTTGATTAGACCATTCGTTGTAGCTCTGCATCTAGAAGTTGCCCTTTCTACTTTCATTAAATGGGACTCCCATTTGGAAACTAGGATTTCCTTATGTGATTCTTGTATTCTTGGTAAGTTGGTAGCCATTCCTTCCATTGAATCTTGCCAAGACAAAAAATTGGTTAACCTTTCATCTATCTTTTCCAATTCAAGTCTGGCGTCCACTACCTTCTCAATCAATGATTCAAAGATATCTCATAAGGGGTCGGCCAATGATATGTTGTGGCAAAGAATATTCAACTGTTAGGACAAGGCTCTGATTATTTCCGAGGCTTCTATTTTGAATTCACTTACCTGTGGATAACCCTTGTACCTTTGTATCTGTTCTTGTATTTGTGCGATTTGATCTTCCTTTGCCTTCTTCTCTTGCTCACTTATCATGTGAAGCGTGGTTAATTCCTAAAACAACTCCTATTGTTTATGGAGAGTTTCCTCGTCAATCCTCTGTTTCTCCAGCTTCAACTGCTCTCTTAATCACTCATTTTGTTGTCTCTTCCTTGTTATCATCTATTCAAGCTAACTAATCTTTTGCTGTCGCTCTACCAATTTCACCTCAAGTTGAGTAATCATCTGATCCTTTTACCTGTTCATATGGTTGACCTTTGAGGATTTATCCATTATCATTGTTGTGTAAACCCCTGCATACTGAGATAGCTTTGTTAAATCCTTAGAGGGATTGACTTCTGCTTTCCATACCACGTTCATCATTTATTGCTAAGGAGTTAAAAGAGGACTTTGATCAATTTTCCTCTTCTTTCTCTATCTTTTAAATATAGCCCTGTGCTTTGGATTGTAGAAGACATCAAGAAGTGGTATTTCTTCAGTTCGTAGTACAATCTCCTCTGTAGGATTCTTGGGAATGATCTCTATGTCCTGCTGAATTCTAGGTAGGCCACTTGTCCCTTCAATCAAAATAATAATAACTTTTGGATTTTGTACTGTTCACAGTTATGGTGTAGTGAGCTCTTGGGATTTATTTTGGTTATTGATGATTAAGTCGAACCACTGCCATTACTTTATTAAATTAGGATCAATATTAATATTCCTATCAAGTGGCTCACTAGTTCCTTCCTGTGTCTGCTCCCTTTTTGGGGTCTTTTCCTTTTCAGTAGTCTTTTCAATAATTTTCTCTTCACAATGGCCTTCTATTTGCACTATAGAGGTAGTATTTAACAAGTCCAGAGGAAATGTTTTCAATATCTGTGTTCTGTACTTGTAAAATTCCTTTAGTCCCTCTGCTCCCAATTTTATTTTTTCGAGTTGATTCACTTGAGAAAATAAGTTGGCTGAAGAAAACAAATCGTCATAATTATCCTTCTCATGTTCAAACTTGGCGATTTTGGCATGAGAAGTGACATTGTAGGCAACAGATTTAAGATCATACTGCCTCTTTGAGATGACTGCTAACTTTAACATTTTAATTTTCTTAGCTTCCTTTTCTACATGTTTGAAGTCATGCAGTGTGAAAGCACCACATCGGAGGGGGAATTAAGGCCACATGTGCCTTTTAGACTGATTTAGGTTATTTGAAATCCCTTATACTATTATCTGATATGTTATCTCTCTGGCAAGTAACTTATCAAGGATGTATAATGGAAGGACATGTGGGTCAGTAGTGCTAACAAAAATTCTAATGTAGGTGAAATTTTCTTCACCACACCAACTACCAATTGAAGTATGGTCGACACAGGCTTCCTCGAACAACCTAGGAGTGAGTTTATTAAATATAGCATAATAGACGAGGATGATGAAACCATGATAGGTTCTATAGAGATGATTTTTATAATGGGCTTCCCACAATTCCTTATGATAGATATGAATGGGGTTCAGGTCCTTTGGAGTCCATTTCCATCCTAAAATGGGTTATTCAGAATTGAAAGAGATAGTGTCCAAGATATAGGCACTCATGAAAATGGGGGTATTGCCCGGGTAGTCACAAACCTATTTTTTCTATAATCAAGTATTTGGTTGGCCATTTTATCAAAAAAAATGGTTGGCCAATCCATGATATAAGAATTAACTATAGCCTCCATTAAGGCACCATCTCTATAGAAAATTTGGCCAAATCATGGAATCTAAAGAGTTTGCACATCATAGCACCACCATAACAGTAAAGAGATGCTAATGAGTCTATGGAGTACATACCCGATGATTCATGCTTGTGTTTGCTAGGAAAAAGCCTCCATTGTATGATAGGATCTTATTCCATGGAATTTTCTTTGGGAAAGGCTTCCAAAAATGTTTTGTTATATCGCTTTTGTGGTTCAGGAAAATGGTACATTCTTTTGATATCTTCTGCTCTAAATGACCCGAACATTCTTCCATTAGCCGTAAAGAAAGTTCTGTCTGTAATATTGATACTTTCAATAACCCATCCGACCAAGTCATTATAGGATAACACTTTGGCGCAGGCTACTATTATGTGGAGATATGAGCTGGCCAATTCTTTAAGAGTACTCTCTGACTTGTCAGTAGAATCTGTTGTTCCTGGTTCTTCTTCAATCTCTTCCAGATCTTCGGCTTCGAGTAAATTGTATATACTCTCCCATGAAGCTTTTCCTAGACTGAGGCTAGTAGTATCAATTATCAAGACCTTTTTAATTGGTTCCTCTTTGGCTATGATGGGGGCGTTTGGTTTCTTTGATTTCTTTGTCATTTTCGCTGGATTCATCAACTCAGAATTGCTCTGCAAAAGAAATAGAAGAACGTAACAGAGAAAAATACATTCAAAAGCAACACAAAATATAAAAGGTTAATGGTAATTTAAGCATGATAAGCAATACGAACTAAAATATTACCACAGATGAAATCCTCAAAGGGTTCAACCATAACTACTCTATTAATGATTTCCATAACCGCCAATCATGATACTTAAATTCCATTATGATATGTCACATCACTCATTTTATTAGCAATACTTTAAAGTGGATCTCGTGACTTTTCCGTTCAATGATTAGCAAGAATTGCATATCGTAGATCGGGGGGCACAAATATTATGGTTTAGATGTTTCCATAGATAGCTTTGATTGTGATAAAAGTGAGTTGTCATGGGAAGTGTGATAACCAATAAATGCTTTATTTTTCATTTATAATTGATTTAAGGTTTAAACCCACAAACATTCGTTTAACAACTTTTTATCGAAAAGCACAATGTTAATGAAATCACATCGCCGGATTCCAAATATATAGTCATGTGTCTCATGTTTTTAGCGATGGCCGATTGAGATCAGATTATCGCATCAGGAGATTTGAGCGGACTTTTGGAATGCTTCCTTGATAACTTGCAATTTGCACTTTCCGATAACATTATCACATCAGCGATTGCCAATGGGAGCCTGAAGTCTATCCTTTTTTTTCCAAAGAATAAAATTCATAAAGAGAAATGAGAAATTACATGTTGTGGATGCTCGAAGGCATATGTTGTAAACGTGGCAGAGGGCCAGAGACAAAAATAAAAAACATAATAAATATATACAAGGAGACCCCTAGGGTGTGTTGTTTGTTGCTAAAGCCACTATGTATGTGTCCAAAAATTTACCCATGTAGGGGTTATAAAAACCATATACACTATTCATAATGTACTATGCAAAAATACTATAAAAGATTCAAAATCAAAAGCTATGTAAATTAGAGGCTGTTGCCTCTCTGCAGATCCTCCTCTATGTATGGTCTATGAAAATAATGATATATCCCTGCCGGAGTATGTTCTTCGATCATCCACTCGCCTAGAGGACGATGCGTCGCTTCCTTTGATAGCCTGTCAGCAGTTTCATTTCTTTCCCTGTAGATATGAGAAACAGAGATCTGATCAAAGAATGTTTTGAAAAAAACAATTTCTTCCAATATAGTTCTCAATGAGTATGCATTGCAAGCAGCTGAATTATTAAACCAGTCAGTCACTATCTTTGAATCTCCAAAGATTTGTATGTTTCGGCATTGTTTCAGGATAGCAAAATAGAGTAAATGGCGGAGTGTTATCAGTTCTGCGTGGTTGTTGGTGCCAGGTCCCAGTCCCATACGAATCTAGTAGTGGTGTGAATCTGATAGGTGGAGGCAGACGCCGCCCCCACAGCCATGTTGTTGGGCAGCACCATCATAATACGCCCACGAGATAGCCCTGTTAATCTTTTCCTGCTGTATAATCTGTGGTCTCTTCTGGCAATCATCGGTTGGAATCTCATCATATGCAGCACAAATTTGTGGGGGGAGTAGATTCCAATTTATTAATTTATCCTCGAATATTTTTTTGTTCCTTTTGAGCCAGATGTGCCAAGAGACAAGGAGGGGAAGATTTTTTGACTTAGGAACAGTTGATGTACACCACCAGTTCTCCCAAGCTGAAGTGATGTCCGCACCCTGCCAACTTCTGTTCATATTTAGAGATAGAAGGACCTGTGTCCATATACTTCTGGTAGTTGTACAGGTGAGGAAAAGGTGTTGAGTTGTTTCCTCTTCTTGGAGGCATAAAACACACCAGGAAGGCCCCATAAAATCCCACCGCTTCAGATAGGAGCCTGTGGGGATCTTGTCTTCTAATATATTCCACATCATTAATCTGGTGCGTGGTGGAGCTTGGAGGATCCAGAGGTTATTCCACCAGCTTCTCATGATCTCCGGTTTCTTGTCTGCTATGATGATGTTGTACCCCTGTTTCGGAGTGTAATGTCCAGCTTTGGAGTGAGCCCATATTAGTTCATCTTCAGCGTTCTGTAATCTAACATGAGTTTCTGTAAGAGCCTGAAGGTAATTATGCCATATTCTATTCCAGTCATCAGGCAAATTCCAGTGAGGATCAGTCAGCCAGGCTTGAGTATGGAAGGTGGTATTTTGCTGATCCCCAATATATCCCAGAACCTTAATACCTCTGTTTTTTAGGTGTTGGATCAGACCCTCTGGTAGAATATGGGAGTTACCGCTACCTATCCAAGGATCAATGCCAATACGGACAGAGTCACCATTGCCAATCTTCCATAATAAACCCTCCTTGATGATAGACATAAAATTGAGAATGGCACGCCAGATCACCGATATGCCTTTCCTATGTCGGGAAGGGCTTCTGATCCAACCAATAATCATCATCATCCAAATGTATTTATGGAGGATGAATTCAGCCCAAAGACTATCTTTTTTTAGTAGGAGCCAACTCTGTTTGGCCGCCAAAGCTTTTGAAAATGCTAGAAGAAGTTTAAGGCCCCAACCCCCCCACTTCTTCGGAGTAGCAATCCTTGTCCAATTTACCCAGGAAAATGGTCTACCCTCTTTGCTACCATTCCATAGGAATCTACAACAGATTTTTTGAATGCGGTGGAGAATTCCTCGAGGGATCCAGGCAAGTGACATCCAGTACACCGGGGTGGCTTCGAGGACTGTTTTAATGAGGATCAGTCTTCCTGCCCTGGATAGGAATTTATGGCACCAACAGTTTATTCTCTTCTCCACTTTTGTGATGAGCCAGGTCCAGTTTGCAATCTTATACCCATCTGGTTTTAATCTGAAGCCCAGATATTTTAATCCCCCCATCAAATCAGTTGCTTGAAAAGGAAAATTTTGTGAGGCTAGCTACGATTCCTGAAGGGTGCATGCAGATAATGAGATGGTAGATTTTTCTCTGTTGATCTCCATACCCGTAGCTCTATAGAACAGGTTCAGAATCTCATTCAAAGAGGTCGTATCCCTAACACTGCCATTCAAGAAGATCAATATATCATCTACAAAAAGTAGATGTGTCAGGTAGAATTGATCCATGATTTTAAGACCTTGAAGGCCCCCCCTTCGTTTCTCCGAAGCTATAAGTCTGCTTAATCCTTCCATGACCAATAGGAAAAGAAGAGGTGATAACAGGCATCCCTGCCTTATCCCTCTGTCAATATTGAATATGGGAGATGCTGAACCATTAATAAGAATAGCAAATGATACAGAGGAGATGCATCCCATGATCCAGCTGGTGAAGGCTGGGGGGAAACCCAGGTGAGTAATTATCATTTTGATATACAGCCAATTCACTTTGTCGAAAGCCTTTGACAGATCAATTTTGAGTGTGAGTCCTTTAAGATTTCTGAGTTTGATGGAGTGGAGGGCTTCCTGGGAAGTGCCAATGGCATCCTGAATATGTCTATGGTGGAGGAAGGCAAATTGCTCCTGGGAGATGTGGTTGGATAGAATAGGCTTGATTCGGTTGGCGATGATCTTAGAGATGATTTTGTACAGGCAATTGCAAAGGGATATAGGCCTAAAATCATTGAAAGAGGATGGTGAGTCAGTCTTGGGGATCAATGCCAAGTAGGTGAAGTTAATGGGGGGATGGATGTGTCCCGAAATTCTGCTTTCCTCAATGACAGCGAGTAGGTCCCCTCCCAGTAAGTCGAGAAAAGACAAATAGAACTCTACTGGCCAGCCATCTGGGCCTGGGCTCTTGTCTCTCTTGAACCACTTGAGAGTTCCTTCCAATTCTTCCATAGTGACCGGTTGAATTAAAACCTCTACCTCTTCCGAATCCACAAATATTGGAAAATGGGCCGCTAAATTGAAGATATCTAGGAGGTTGATGACTGATGGTGCAGTGAATTACCTCTTGAAATTAGTGATCTCCATTCTGGAGAGTTGTGGGTGAGTAGATGCCCATCCCTCTGGCTCACAGGGCATCTTCCATATGGTGTTTGTGGCTTTCCTTCCATTTGCATAGTTGTGGAAGAATTTGGTATTGCCATCACCCGCTTGAAGCCAGGTGGCTCTACTTTTCAAGCGCCAAATTTCTTCCTGTTCCAGTAGCTTCTTGTTCTTTTGGTTCTCCAACCCGACTAGAAGAGTTTTGGTTTCCTCTGTTAAATAACCCAGCCCCCGTTCATCCGTTAGCTGAGCAATCTTTGCTTCAATATCTACAAGTTGCAGATCTTCTTTCAGCTTCTTTCTCTTAGCCCATTCCTCTGTCAATGTCCTGAGCTCATTAAGCCGAAGACAGAAGTCCGCAACCATCCTCTGTTCCCGCAGGGGGGGTTGAGCACTCCAATACTCAGTCACCATGTTGATGAAGTCAGGGTCTTTTAGATGCCCAGCAAAAAATTTGAAGGGGGCACGCGGTTTTTTTGATGGTCCAGAGATCTGTAGAAATATGGGTAGGTGATCAGATGATCCCCCTGTTCCCACCCATTGTCGATAAAGGGGAATATGCCAGATGAGGTCTTCATGTATCAAAAATCGATCCAATCTACGGCCCAGGGCAGCCTCCCCTGTCCGCCTATTGTGCCAGGTGGGCAATTTCTTGTTCATGGGAACATCAACAAAATTGCAGGATTCCAGTAATACACACATCTATTCGGAGATGGGATCGATTTGAGCTTGATGTCCCCAGGATTCTTCCATGCCCAATGAAAAGTTCAGATCCCCCCCAATAATGGTGGTGTTAGAGACAATATCATGTTCCAACAGATTGTGCCAAAATTCCATTCTGTTCTGATTAGGGGCGTAAATATTAATCACTTTTAGCTGAAGTCCCAGTTCTCCCACAAAAATGTCCATACCCAAAAAACCCTTCCCGCCCCAGGTGGATATGTGCTTAACAGTTTTAGGATTTATGCCAATTGCGAGACCCCCAGATCTGCCTATGGCATCCATACCCTGAAATGACCAGCCTGGCATAATAGATTAAATGGCTCTGGTAATAAGGGGTCCGCAGCGAGAGATAGGGCGAGGGGGAGTTGAAAGATGGGGAAGCCTAAATGAAGGAGTCGAGGATATGCAAAGTCGTTGGACAGAGGGGAGGGCACTCTAAGCCAGGGAGGTCCGCAACATCAATAGCTGGGTGCTGTCGTTTTCCAGAAAATGGCGAGTGTTGCTTCATCTATTCGGCAGTTGTCACCTGACCCAGGTTATGCTGCCAGGGGCCCTCAACCGATGAGGGTTTGCAAACCCATATTTCCTGCTCCAGCATGGGGTCCTCCTCATAATCCATGAGGTCCTCAAGCACCATTTTGGCCGGTATATTCTATCTTCCTCGAAATGAGGGGGAGCAGGCAGATGAGTGGGGATGGCGATGATGATGGCAGATGAACTGGGGGCGGTGTAGAACCACCGGAAGAGCCACGAAAACGTTGTTAAAAATCACTGACAGTCGCGATAGTAGAGGGCAGGTTCCATAAAAAATGTACCAAGACAAAAACGACGGTCAGACCCGCAATGATAACCGTGTATCTTTGTCCATCATGAGTTCGTTGTGGTAAAAGCCGTAGTTCCGCCTCTGAAACCCTAAGGTTCTACCATGGTTAGGATTCACAACTCCAGTCCATCTCCATTCTCATCTCTCTCTGTGTCGAAGCATTTAAGTCTATCCTTTTAAATAAAGGGTGCGATATATTATTTTATACTTGTTTTATGAAAAGGTCTTGTTTGATATTTAAATTGGATCATACCTTTTCATAAAGGTTTTCATGTATTGTGTGGATAAATCAAAGTTTGCGATTATTATTTATTATTGATTTTAACTACATCTTAAAAAGGGGACCCATTTCTTGTTAAGTTTTTGGATGAAAATTTTGAAATGGGGAGGATTGTTGTATAGTACAGCAGGTACCTACGGTGACTTCAAGTCTCTCACTATGGGTTTCCTCACTCATTTCTAAAAGTGAGTTCACCATGAAACTGGCACTAATTTTCTTAAGTCACTTAAGAAAGACACCATGACCCACATCTTCGAACATATCGATGAATGGAGACATCGGTGTCACCTCATCAAGTTTGAGATTTCTGACGAGTTTTTGATAGAATAATTCACAAAATCATTCGTCAACAACATTTCTAAGGACATAGTTGTTATAGCACCATTTACCACCCTTGGTATTTGTGATTCTTGGTTTATGGCCTAGGGCAACCCCTCTTTCCAGACTTGGTCCAAAAATTTTAAAAGCAATGTTTTATTCACTGTATGCTATTTTTCCCTGAGATAAAAGCTTGCACATGCAGGTTAGTCAATACCCAACCCTCGTATATGTGTTAAAACACATAAAAAAATTAAATGTCCCTAATTATGGGTGGATTTAATGGTTTTTACCTATTGATTACCTCCTATTTCCCATGGCCAACTATTTCGCAACTGTTTCCCAACTGAAAAACTAATTGGGAGGAGTATAAACAGACTTCTATGGGAAGGTTTAAGAGAAATTCTTTGGCGTAAATCACAAGATAAATCATTTGTCGATGCGTTTCGAACCAACAAGTGTGGTTCATCGTCAGGACAAGTTGAAGAAACAGACCCGGCTTAGCATGTTAAATAGTGTGAGTAGAGACTCCAAAGGCTATCCGGACTAACGGCTAATTTTGACTTTAGGACCAGAGTCAAGATTTAATGGAAATTAGTTAAATTATGTGAATGTATAACAATATAAAATAATTTAAAAAATGTTAAAGGTTAGTTAGAAAATTAGCTGCAATAATAAAATTGAAATATACATAAAAATAATAATATATAAAGTTTAATTACGAAAGTTATACAAGGTAAAAAGATTTTATTTCATTTTAATAAATAAATTCAAATATATATATATATATATATATATATATACACCGAGACAAAATGAAAGACCCTAGGAGGAAGGAGAAGACAAGATGCCAAGGAAAAATAGCGACCATAAGGGGAACCAACGAAAGCAAGAAAGGGTAAGACTAGGAAGAAAGGGCCTGGATCCAGAAACTACCGATCTTCCAGCCATGATCTCTATTGAGATTGCACAGCCTTCTTTCAATTTCAATAGCTTCCCTGAATTTACGATGATGGAACTGAGCAACCCTGGCAATAACCTTGGCCTCCTCAATACACACATGATGCTTGGTCTTTTCCGCATGCTCTGCTAACGCTGAAGACTTGGTTCTTCCATGTCTTAGGTCAGCTGCAGGTTCGCTAATCCTTTGATGGATGGAGCACCCTGTTTCCCTGATATAGAGGGTCCCACAAGAATAGGGGATCAAGTAGACACCCTTCATATCTTTAGGATCAATGGGATCCTTCACTGATCTGAGGGATTTTTGAATAGTGTTGAGGGGCCTGAAGGTTAAGGGAATATCATACTTCTTAAGAATCCGAGCAATCTTGTCAGTGGTTCCCTAGACATAAGGAAGATGGACCCCTAGCCGGCGCTCTATGGGAAGGCCTTAAGGAGAAGAAGAGATAGAGTTATTATACTAAGATTCTCCCTGACTGAGTCTGAAGTATCCCTGTGGTTCGAGCACTTCCCCAAGTTTCAGGAAACCCTTGTTTCCTTGATTGTTGATATTCTCTCTCTTGCTTGAGATATCATGGTATTGGTTATGGAAGAGGGCTATTGAAGACTGGGACTGGACAGATCTGGAGGACGTTTCTACTTGGAGCCGAAAGAAGAAGACTCAGTTGAATTCTCTCTCTGTGAGTTATAGCTTTCTATAATAAAAATAAGCATTGTCTTGTTTATGATATTAACTGTGTTTATGCATTAGATACTATTGTAATTCATATATGAATGTTATTTTGATGTCTAACTAATCATTTTCTTATATGATATAAAGTTAGTTTCACTAAAATACTTTATCTATATACTGCTATGTATGTTCCAATTGAATAATTTTCAGGTTTAGAGAAACATGAAGAGTTGTAGAGGGTCTGAACCCTGTGGGATCTACCCGAACAAAGGACATCCGGGTATGGTCACTCTCACATAGTTTGTTTATTTAAGCATTTTTCTTGAGTTGTATCAGTCTTTCTTACTATAGATTTCTCTTGCTCTGTTGGGGTTCGAACACAAAGCCCTAGGGTACTTATTCTCGTATCAGAAGCTGGGTGGAACAATAGTGAGGTAGGATGTGACAAGTAAGAGAGGCGGTATCTCTCATCGTTATATTCACTAACCCTCATGCTTTACTCCCAGTCACGAAGCTTTCCCAGTCTCCCTAATGCTATTGGATTTCTCTCTTTAATCAAACTTCTATGTTTTACAATTTAGAGCAGCCTTGGAGAGTTAACTCTCCTCTCGCCTAATCCAAGGCCCTAATAAATATAAACTTGTACTCTCATGACAATAAAAATTTCTAGTTTATTTTAATTAAGCGCTTGATTCTTAATGGATCTTATTTAAGTAAAGGGTATAAATGGAAATGAAACCAATCATGTTTGTATGACGCAAAAGAAATCAATGAAAAGCTAACTACAAGAATGCAATTGTTTGTTCTTCAATGAAAAGAGATCTCTACGTGGGTTCTATGAAACTTCTATAAAGAAAAAAGCTTTTGTTTTCTTTTCATAAAACACACTTCACACATAGGGAAACTAAAAAGACTATTGATGATTTAATAACGCAAAACTACCCTAATGCAAGGTGTAATGAAGATGCAAGATCCTAAATTACTCTAAAAAAGGATGAAAACAATTGTTTATAACTATTAATAAGCCAACTTAAGTGTTTGAAAAGAATAAAAATTTTGAATACAAAATCCTTTCCAAACAAGAAGGACAAATCCTAAAAGATCACAATTCACTTTCAAAAAATCAAAAGAAACTGAAATCAAACTTGGCAAAAGAAAAAAAAATGTTTTTAAAGATCTTTTATTTTCAAGAAACAGTTAAAACAACCTTTTGAAAGCACTCTAAATTGCACCTAAGACTCAAAGACTGAAAGAAGAGCACAAGGAGTCTTTGCAAGTTATGCAATGGAAATCATTTGAGTCACCTATACCGTAAGATTCAAGATGCTCAATGCTTGTTAGTGCAGCAAGGGTCCTCTAGCTCCCAACCTTTCCTGACTAACCCTTTTCCCTAAGGGCAACAATTACTTGGTGGCACGAAACTGAACGTTGGTACCTCTGCCGGGGCAATCAGGAAGGGGAAAATTCCTCAAATGTTTATATGATGAACTCTCATGTCAACGTTGCCACACGAGCAAGTGATTATTGCGAAACAAAAACATCTAAGGCTAAATCTGTTCCCGAAACCACAAACCCACTTCATATTTAGCGACCCTCTACTGGGTCTATACCTCGGATACCAGAAGGTTTCATAAAGAGCTAGACTATTAACCCTAATTCTAGGGTAGCCTAGAACTACTAGATTGTAGAAGAGCTGGCTCAAAGTCCTTGTGCTGTGTCTGCATTGGAGGTACTCTAGTCGTGTCTTGCTCAAAGAAGTGTATTGTTGTAGGAAATCGGGGCAGTGGATCCAAATATCTCTTTAGTACTCACTTTTTATATGTTGAATGTCAAAAAGAGACTTCCTCACCATATGGCTTTTCAAATAAAGTCCACTTACAAAAAAACCAATATTTTACAGATAGTTATAGATGAGGGAGCTTCCACATCGGTAATTTCTAGTCATGTTGGAAGGCCATTGGATCACCTTCAGTTGTTCCTTCACCAACACTCTTAATAACATTTGCTGGACATTCTCATAGGCCACACAAAATTATCCTAGCCATTCCTACATGTGTTTGAGGAAAGGTCGTTAATATTGAGGTAGAAATCATTGATGCCAACCTAGATTACAACCTCCTCTTAGGAAGGAATTGGATTTACAAGATGGTTGCCATAGTTTCATATCTTTTCTGAATCCTCGATTTTCCTCATGAGGGGAGATTGTTAAAATTGATGAGTTAGATTATGCTCTAGGTGACTCTCATGCAACTTCAGATTGTACGGTTCCATTGGTGGATAATCCCCACCAACCTATTGAGAATTTAGTAGTTGGGATGTACTCTTTCTTGATGGGTATATTTTACTTTCCTCTTCCTACAACTAGAATCAATGAAATTTCATCCTCCAAGGGGCCTTCACAAAAATATTTCTTTTGAGCTCATTACTTTTCACACCCTTGGACCTTACCTTCATCTATGACCACATTAGATGGAGGGCAGGTTGGTGGAATGGAATTTCCCATGTTTGCAGTAGAAATTAGCTACCAATATATCGTTAACTCTATAAACAACCATCCCACTTCCTTTTCTAAGGAGTTAGATGGTGATGTGGCTCGAGCTTGGACCCTTGACTCTACTTCTACTCTAGATTGCTTCGATATAATTTTACCATCTAAGGACGCAATTTTAGAAGCAATGATGGGTGTAGATCAACCATGGGAAGATTTACATGATCGTTCATATTTTCTTCCTCCATTACATGAAGTTGAATCTGTGTTCTCCAACCTGCCTATTAATGATGTTTGTACAGTCTCAAACCCTTTGGCGCCAACACAATTATTTGTTGAAGTTAATATGTCGATTATCTCAAAAACTGTACCTAGAAACATCTCTAGGAATCCTAACGTTATAGAAAATGTCTTCATCGAAGCCGATTATTCCCTTCAAGAGATTCAAATTTACATTGACCTCTTTAAAGAGTTTCGAGATGTGTTCAATTGGTCTTATGAGGAAATGCCTCGTATTGATCCATCTATAGTCTGGCATGAGATCAAGACGTACGAAAATGCCAAGCCTAATTGTTAGAAGCTTTGACCAATCAATCCTCAGAAAGCAACAATTATTAAAGCTGAAGTTGAAAAGCTGCTTAAGGCGGGTATCATATACCCCGTTCCTCTAATACAGTCGGTTTCCAATACAGTACCAGTAGATAAAAAGCAAGGAATGATCTGAGTATACATCAAATTTAGGGATTTGAAAAAATCTTGTCCAAAAGAAAATTATCCCACACCTTTTATTGATCAAATTTTTTATGAATGTGCGGATAATGAAATTTTTTTGTTTATGGATGGATTCTTTGATTTTATTTGTCCCTCGGGCATGTTTGCATACAATAAGATGTCTTTTGGTCTTAAAAATGTTGGAGCTACATTTCAACGAGCCATGTTTCATGCTTTCCATGGCATGAACCATGTTATCGAAGCATACTTGGATGGCCTATTTGCTCGTTCTCGAAAGATAATCGATCATACTAGCCACCTTCGATTAGTTTTTGAGAGATGTTGATTTTATAAAATCCCGTTGAATCCGAATAAGTGTGTTTTTACGGTCACATCTGGTCGGTTGTTAGGATTCATCGTATCGACTTAAGGGATTTGAGTAGATCCTTTCAAGGTTGAGGCAGTAATTCAGTTTCCTCCCCCGTCTTCCATCCGTCAACTTCAAAGTCTCCAAGGAAAGGAAAATTTCTTAAGAATATTTATAGCAAATTACGCTGATATTACCAAAGGATTTATGCATTTTATTAAGAAAGGAGTTCCATTTTTATGGGACAACTTTGTGCAATGATCTTTCAATGCCTTGAAGTAGGCATTAATCTCTTCCCTATTGTTGAGTCCACCATATTATGGCTAATATTTCCTTTTGTATCTCACAGTGGCAGAATCAACCATAGGTATGGTTCTAGTTTAGGAGGATGATGCTCTCACTCAACATGTAATCTACTATTTGAGTCAAGGCTTAGTAGGTCTTGAACTACACTATTATCCTATCAAGAAATTGGTCTTGGCAGTTGTCCATGTTGTCCAACGGCTTCGTCATTATATTCTGCTACACAAAACGTTCGTCTTAGCAGCTACTTTTCAGTTTGTCCTTAGTAAGCAAGTGATTGGGGGCAAATACAATCGATGGATTGTTATTTTGCAAGAATTTGATCTCGAGCTCTTATCAGCCAAGTCTAAGAAGTCATTGGTTTTTGTGGAATTAATCTTTGAGCTACCTTGTGAGGAGGACATTGTTTATGAGGAAAATTTCCCTGACGAACATGTATTCCCCATTTCTTCACAAGATCCCTAGTATGGAGATATCATCATATATCTCTAGACTTCAAAGTTTTCACCTGCTTCCTCCAAGGATGAGCATCGAAAGTTATGTCACCTTGCCAAAAACTATGTTATCATTGGTGATACATTATGTCATAAAGGGGTTGATTCAATCCTTAGGCATTACTTAACTTTGGAGGAAGGATATTTGTACTCAATGATTGCCACAATGGAGCTTGTGGTGGTCATTTATTAGGGCTTGCAATGGTCTAGAAGATTTTGCGTGCTGGCTACTTTTGGCCTTCAATTTTCAAAGATTGTATTAAAGGGGTCAAATGTTTCCACCCTTGTCGAATCTATACTCGGAAAATGCGCGCACATCGAACTCCACTTTTTCCTGTTATCACTGTCAATCCATTTACAAAGTGGGGAATTGACTTTACTACTTGTAATCTTCCTTCGACAACAAAGCACAAGGACATCATTGTGGTCATAGAGTACTTTACAAAGTGGGTTGAGGCCATGTCTACTTACAAAAACGATAGTGAAACATCAACCTTGTTACTCTTCAATCGGGTTATTTTATTTTTTGGTATCCTGAGAGAGATTGTCACTAATCATGGTAGTCACTTCCAGAATCAACTCATGACTGAATTGGCTCTCAAGTTAGGCTTTTGGAAAGAGAATTTGTCTTTGTATTATCCTCAGGCCAATGGGCAGGTTGAAGCCATGAATAAGTCCCTTAAGACTATCCTGCAAAGGACAATTGACAAAAATCACTCTAGTTGGCACATCATGTTGTACCCAACACTCTTGGAATACCGAACCTCAGTGAAGATTGCCACTGGTTTTACTCCCTTTGAATTAGTTTATAGGCTGGAATCTATTTTTCTTATTGAATGTGAAATTCCTTCCCTTAAGCTAGTTGTAGAACTTCTTTGAGAGACTTCTAGTCTCGAAGAATGCCTCATTTATTTGGAACATCTCGATGAATAGTGTCGAGATTCTACCATAATAAAATAGGCCATAAGAGAAGGGTTAAAACTAAGTATGATAAAGTTGTCCATCCTCGGGTCTTTCCTGAAGGTGACCTTGTCTTAGTCTATGACCAAGATAAAGACACCTTGGGGGCAAGCAAATTCAAGTCTATGTGGTATGGTCCCTTTATAGTAAAATGAGTTTTTGTGAAAGGGGCCTATGAATTAGTTGACTTTGAAGGGAACAAGCTTATGGAGCCCCGAAATGGGCTCTACCTTAAGATGTATTTTTCTTAGTTTCCGGCCGAGAAATTTCTTGTTTGTATATATTGTATTTTTTTACATATTTGTCGAGCATTTTTGTTATATCGATAGCTTTCGATCTGCTTTGGTAGGTTTTGATGGATGATCTAATGTATTTCAGATTCGCCGATGGTGCTAGTCGGCACACTCAGAATCTTGCTTCTGCAGCTTAGGTGATTTATTATCCATTTGGATAGTTGATGGTGTCGAGGGGAATATCTATTGGTCCTGCTTCAAATAACATTGTCAAATATATTGTCGTTATTAATTTACTATCTAAAGAAATTTCTTATGGGATTGATTAGTTGGTAGTTCATCTTGACTCATAGCTTGTAGTGTCTCAATTAAATAACATTTATCGGTTTCGTAAACCTTATTTATATTTCCAATTTTTGAGAGTGAGAATGTTGCAATGACCATTTATTTATATTACATATATTCACATTCCATAATCTGAGAATTCATTAGCAGACTCTATTGCTAATCAAGAATTAGATTGGCATATTAATCATTCATCAAATTAAACAAACATAAAAAATTTGGATCTGTATATATATCATAAAATTGTCTGTGTGTTCAAAAAATAATATACAAATTTGGGACAAAATTCCCATAATCATGTCAACTTTTTCTATCAACCCAACTCATGATGAGTGGCTAAAAAGTTAGCTACTGCATTGGTGACACGCCGAAGTATGCGGACCCAGTCCCGTGGTACCCCTACCACGTGGCATTACATCTCTTCTGGTAGGTCCTCTATGGCTATCATCGGTACCTAGTGAGTCAATATCACCAAGTTTCTCTAAACTGCATATAGGATTCTCTTTGTCTCAGCTACTACCTCTTTGGCACCTCTTCCGCAACACCTGTGCCTCGGAAACCCATCTGGTTTCACTGGACCCACACCTGGAACATGATCATTTTATGAGTGTTTTGTCCCATAAAAAATATTTCCAAATTCATTTCATATTTAAAAAAAGAAAAAAAATCTTAAAAATTTACAAAAACTTAAAAAGTGTTACGTATGTCTCCCCATGCTACGATTGGTGGCAACACCAAGTCCTGATCTCCTCAGAAATCCATACCAGCATACGTGTAGTCATCGACTGTGATGATTTGTTGCTCCCACCACGTGAAAAACTCATCATCGAAAGTCATCCTAGGCACATCCCCACCTCCAAGGGATTTCATCAAGTCAGCCCATCTACCTATCCGAGGATCTCACGGGCTGCTAATAGAGATAGATATTTTGGGACATAGCCCAGGTACCTTCTCGAAGAAGAAGGAGCATAATATAGTCCCATATCCAAAGTCCTTTGTCTGACCCTTCTGAATAGAGGTCAGTCGGCTCTTCATGTTGGTCAAAAGAGGCATGCACAAGTTGAAAATCGTGGTATTGCATTCCACTGCTAGGCTCATGGACACTCGTGAAGCCTGATGCAGTGATGCTGATCCATTTACCCTCAAAATCATAAACAATAGAATCTTGAGAGATAAACTATCCACGTGTTTGATTAGAATATGACTTCCAATCTTTTATGGGTGCCAGGATAGTATATATGTACATATTCTTCTACTAAAAGACGACTTGTTGTCCTAACAGTTGAATGCACGACCTTGCCTCTTCGGGAGAGACCTGTAATAAAGTATATGTCATCAACCTCAATCTGTAGAGGCATATGATCTATCATGAAGGCATCATCCTCGACGCTCCAGTAGTGGATCAGCAATTCGCGCAGGCGTGTGTTGGCTTTCGTGTTTGGCATTTTGAAGAATTTCAATAAGTCACACCCTCTTAATGCATCTAGTGCATTTTGGCCATTCATTACCTCATTTTCAATTGTGGTATGCTCTCTCTTTCTCCATGTGATGGTCATCCTGAAAGAAATTGAGTTTCAACCGTTAGATTTTGTGTTTAAACTTCAACTCGCGTACACATGTGTTCCCTTTACACACAGTCACGTGTAGGGTTGTCGTATATGTGGGCTGATCACATCCAACCCACATGTACAAAGACTTAGATTTTTTGGCATGAATTCCCACAGTCAAAACTTAATGAAAACTTCTAAAAGCTATCACAAAACATTGCAAGCATGATTTGAGGGTTACCTAATAACTTTGGTGCAATTTGAACGATCCAATTGTTCAGAGTCAAGTTTGCTCCTTTTTGATCCACAACTCTTTGCTCCAAAAAGAGGTAAAAATATTGTCAGTCCAAAAGTGATTATATAGCTATGAAATTGCAAAATATTTTTTCAAAACTTGATTTTTTGTCTCATGAGTTTTTTGACTTGTGGGTTTGGATTGTGGAGAATGGATTATTTTTCAATATATTTTGGAGACTTCTTCGAGATGTTATTTCAGTCCCATGACCACTGACCTATCATGGCAGGTATCGTTTACTCACTGGCATATAGGTTAGGGAAACCATTTTTCACTGCATCTTGCATACTAGCCTCTGTTCAATGATACATTAGCCATAGGGTCGACCCCATCGTGTCTTGGTTAACAAACCATGCTCACTCGCCGATTTTTAAATCATGATGCGATGGTAGAGTCATCCTTTAAATGGGCATCTTAGTTAGAACCTCACTGACATTGGTTGCCCATGCTACTATACTGAGTAGGCTCAGGAGTCCTCTTTAGTCCCACCGTGACTTGCGCGATGAAGACACATTCTTATTTTTCCTAAGCTTATTTCTGGCCTTATACACTAGAGGCTCCTTTGTGTTGAGTTGTACTCCTGCATTCCATTTTGACTATTTTCACTTTTTGGCCTTGTGCTGACATCACTTGGACTCATGTTTAAGCCACTTATTTGACTATGTCTGTTGCAAAATCAGCCATGCAATCACTTAGCTTCTACAACTTGACGCATCCTTTAACCCATGGAAGGAACATCGCTTTGAGTGTCCTTGACCATGTTAGGAACAGACCAGTTTCGCCTCCCTGCATTGAGCATAGGATTGCTCCCATCCCAAGAACTAGATCATATGTTCCTCTTACACTCGTTATTTCCACTATACTATAGCATTCTTTTATTCTTTTTCTAGCTTAAAGAAAAAAATAAGACAATTATATATTCCAAAAAGAGTGGGAATGAGACAAAATTTCCATATATTGTTGGCAACTACAGTCAGTCGTGTCGCCCTTGAACAAAGTACTCAAAACAAAGTCTCTCCTCCATTTTGGGCAGGATTTAGTTTCACTTAGGTACACCTTTACCTTGTTATTGAGTCAGTTCTCCTCAGATTGGTTATCTCTTCCAATCATATGGAGAATTTGGTTGTTCCTCCTACATGACGAACTTATACAGAGTTATCATATGCTGCCATATAGTCATCATTGAGTCGTTCTTTTGTTCAATGGAAGTAAGCCTGAGTCGGCCTCTCTGTGGTGTCCCTTGACCTATTTTTTCATTTGGTCATTCGTGTTTGTCAGTGTCATGTTTTTCATCACATCAGTTATATTGGTCCTTTGCTCATGCCAGTTTGAGAAGGACTCTATTGACTTCTTGCTCGCGGGTCTTTTCCTCATCAATGGCGACATATTGATCTGAGGGTAGGCCTAAAGCTGCACCTTGGACCTATTTTCATTACTAATAGGTCACCTTGTGCTCAGCATCGATCAGTACCATGGGTCTTTGACTAAGTGGTTTCCTTTATGTTCGACAACAACTTTCATTATCACACATTGGGATTCATGTAGTACCTTGACTTCCATTTGACCCTATAGGTGGATTCCTCACCTCTGTGTCAGCTTTCATTATTGGTTGGTTCAGAGGGTTTCTATCATGTGCTAGCTCGATCTTGTGTACACTAGAAACGTGCTTTGGTTGGGTTACTACATCTTTTTCGTCTGATTCGTTCCACATTATTGGCATACGGATTACAGTCACGCTAGATTGATGAAGGATGCCTTAATACCTTCCTTCTAGAAGATTTTTTCCTATCGACCATGGCTCATTGCTCTTGGACAAAGATCTAGAGTCCATTTGGTAGTACCTTGGGGTTTGCAGTCATCAGTGGTAGATTCCTTTGCTATCGACAATGGGAAACCATCATTGTCCCCTGATTGATAGATTCTTCCAGGTGTTCGACTTTAGCTCATTCATTTGCGCTTGTTAGATTGTACTGGGTACCTTGACTCTCATTATCATTATCGGTGGGTAGTCTCCCATTTGTTAACGGTATACATCGATGATCGGTAATCAAATGATTTCTCATGTGGTCAACCTAAGATCATTTATTCCCATTGTGTAGAAATGTACCATGGCAGTCGATGAATACCTCAGGTTGCATTAGCATGTTTTGGTTCACTTGTCAGTTGCTCCTATTACTGCTAGTTGATACCATCCACCATATATGTTGCAGTTCTTCACAAAGACGTCTTATATTTTCTGTATTCAAGCTTCTATGATCCATAATGAATTAAACAAAGTATTTCAGTAGAAATCACATGAGAGAATTTTTTGGCCGATGCATTCGAACCAACAAGTGTGGTTCATCATCAAGACCAGATGAAGAGGCAGACCATGGAAAAGGCTTAAATAGAGAGCAATGTAGAGACATAATTTCATGTAACGGCTATATTTGAACAATAATGTTTAAATTATAATATTCATTTATTAATTTATTAAAAACAAATATTTTTTTTTTCTCGATAAAACTGAGCTAATTATATTACAAAAAAGTCAAAATTACAACAAAATTTACATCTGGGCCGAAGCCCTGTTTCTTCAAAGAAGATGTCAGTCATTGCTAACCTTGCAGAGAGATTCGACACGGAGTATACAGTAATCGACACGATGGATTCAGGACTTGACACGGTGAATACCGCAATCGACACGATGGATACATTACTGGACAAGGTGAACATAATTCGACACGATGTGAATAGAAAACGACACGGTGAACATGTAGACTGACGCGTGGACTGAGACTATGGTGATTTGGACCGACACTGCGAACATAAACCTTATGACAGATATACAAAATCATGCAAATGAGAAGGTCAGAAAGATTCATTCCTTGCTGCCCAGACTTGGTGTCTTCTGAGTTAATCTTCATCCGTGGTGTGAGGCTCATCTTTTGCAGGACCCTTGAGCTTTTCCGATTCTTCCTTACCCTGACACGAGCTCCTCTGAACAGGCTCACTGGGGCCGGCCTCATCCTTCTGAACCGGACGCCTGAAGTCGATAGTGGGAGTCTCCATATCCACCCGCGGAACAGTCACAGTTTCCAAGCGCCCCCGAACACTGCTGCAGTGCTCCACGGTAACCGAAACTATCAGAGTGTTGTTAGCAAAAGCACAAGGGATTCTGTAGCGAATGGCTGGGTGTTCCGTGTGACCACACTCCGGGATGCCCCAGCTTCCTCTAACATTGCGGCCCGGAGGCCTGTTTTTCTCAGAGGTAAATTCAACTGAGGACGATGGTGAGATTTCAGGCCTCTGAGAGGCAGAACGACCCCGTGACCCTCCTCTGCAACTGCTCATTCTGAGCCTCTCCCTTGGCATTTGACAATGGCTTCCCACACCAGCGATTCCCTCAGAAACCTTACTCCAAGCAATCACCCACTCAAACGGCTTGAGATGCGGCAGAGTGGTTAGGGTGGCAACCTTAATAGCTTCCATGCTCCTCGGATGTTGCAGCGCATTGAATGGCGCCTGCAAACGTCTGTACATTCCCACAGCGTTCCCCTGCAATCGACTAGACAGACTAACGACATTCCCCTCCGCATAAACCATTTCCAACTTGCTCATTGCTTCGCCTTCCGGCGAATTTATGGAGCCTTCTCCTTGGAGTGGCGTGGCTTGTCCGGGCTGACAGAGGCCCATGTGACAAGCCACATGCCTCTTAACTCCCTTAACACGCGGCATTGAAACTATTAGCACCCGCATCCGGGAATATTAAAAACAAATATTATTAAGTAACGACTGTACTAAATGGCTAGTTTTTGAAAAATAATATTTAAATAATGATATTAGTTTATTAATTTATTAAAATATTAATATGTAACGGCTATAGTAAATGGGTAGTTTTTGAAAAATAATATTTAATGTGTGATATTAGTTTATTAATTTTTTAAAAACAAATATTAATAAGCAACCGCTATATTAAACAACTAGTTTTTAAAGTAAATAAATAAATAATCAAAGCCAAATTTTAAAGGAGGGGAGTAAAAAATTATAAAGATGAGTGAAGACCCTAATCGAGACAAGATCATTTGATAAACAAAATAACTAATGGAAATAAAATAAAATAAAACAAAAATATACACAAGTCAAGATATATGTATATATATATATATATATATATATATAGAGAGAGAGAGAGAGAGAGAGAGAGAGAGATTGATTTGTGTATATATTATTTTATTTGATTTATTTTTGCATTAGTTATTTTTAATTTATTTTATTTTATTTCCATTATTTATTTTATTTATCAAATGATCTTGTCTCTATTAGGGTGTTCACTAGTTTTTATAATTTTTGACTCCCCTCCTTCAAAGTTTGACTTTGATTATTTATTTATTTATTTTAAAAACTAGTTGTTTAATATAGAGGTTACTTATTAATATTTGTTTTTAATGATTTAATAAAGTAATATCACACTTTAAATATTATTTTTCAAAAACTAGCCATTTAATATAGCTGTTACCTATTAATATTTTTATTAAATTAATGAAATAATATCATTATTTAAATATTTTTCCAAAAACTAGCCGTTTAATATAGCCATTACATATTAATATTTTAATAAATTAATAAACTAATATCATTATTTAAATATTATTTTTCAAGAAGTGGTAATATTTGGTTTTAATAAAATAATTTAAACATTATTTGTCAAAAACTAGTCGTTTAATATAGCTATTAACTATTAATAGTTTTAATAAATTAATGAAATAATATCATTATTTAAATATTTTTTCAGAAACTAGGCATTTAACATATCCGTTACTTAATAATATTTGTTTTTAATATATTAATAAATTAATATTATAATTTAAACCTTATTGTTCAAATATAGTCGTTACTTGAAATTATGTCTCTACATTGCTCTTTATTTAAACCTTTGCCATGGTTTGCCTCTTCATCGGGTCTTGATGATGAACCACACTTGTTGGTTCGAAATGCGTTGGCCAAAAAATTCTCTCATGTGATTTCTACTAAAAGACATCTTATATGCTGGCATCCAAGTTGCTATGTAGTATAATTTTATTCCATCATGTTCATTTGGTACTATTGGGATCAGTTTTTGACATCAGTGATCAGCTTCATCTTTCAACTTCATTGATCATCTTCTTATATGTGATATTCCAACATGTACTTTTTCGATCATGATCAGATGATCCATTATATACTTTCAGTTATTTACACTTGTATACATAGTGGATCTACTTGTACTCGATTTTTGGAAATGCTTTACCTTCTCTAAGCATGGGTATGCCTGCCTCAGACATCAATTTCTTTCTGATATATTTTTGATGGCTTGGCAAGTTGAATTATGGTGAAGTCCTTCTCAGTCTCGACAGGGTTCTTTCCATATACTTAATACATTTCGGCCATAATGTACCCCTTCTGACCTCATATATTAGGGGGCATCTGTTATAGTACGCTTTACCACCCTTGGTATTTGTGATGCTTGGTTATGGCCTAGGGCAACCCCTCCTTCCACTCTTGGTCCAAATATTTTAAAAATAGTATTTTATTCCCTGTACGCTACTTTTCCCTGAGATAAAACCATGTGCATGTCGGTTAGTCAATACCCAACCTGCATATATGTGTTAAAACACTTTAAAAAAAAATTCCTCAATTATGGGTGCACTTCATTGGTTTTCCTGTTGTTTACCTCCTATTGCCCATAGCCAAACTCTTTACCAATTGTTTCCCAAATAAAAAACTAATTGAGAGGAGTATAAATAGAATTCTATGGGAAGGCCTTAAGGAGGAGAAGAGATAGAGTTATTATACTAAGATTATCCCTGACTAAGTCTGAAGTATCCCTATGCTTCAAGCACTTCCCCAAGTTTCAGGAAACCCTTGTTTGCTTGATTGTTAATATTCTCTCTCTTGCTTGATATATCATGGTATTAGTTATGGAAGGAGAATGTTGAAGACTAGGGCTGGGCGAATCTGGAGGATGGTTCCACATGGAGCTGGAAGAAGAAGAATCAGGTGAATTCTCTCCTTGTTAGTGATAGGCTTCTACAATAAAAAGTAGTGTTTTATTGTTTCTGAGATAGACTATGTTTATGCATCAGATACTATTGTAATTCATATATGAATGTTATTTTGATGTATAACTAATCATTTTCTTATATGATATAAAGTTAGTTTCATTAAAACGCTTTATCTATATACTACTATTGTTACAGGGAAAAGTGTCTATGCAGAACTGCTAATCCCACTAAGGTGGGTAGCTACCTTAGAAACAAACAAAGTAAAACTACTTTCGTTTTCCTTTATGAAAGATAGATGAGAGAAGAATAAAGGAGACCAACCTCCATCTTGCGCTTGGTTCCTTGCTTGATTCCTCTCTCTTCTGATAGTCCTTTTCTACTTGCTTTCTTGTATACCCAGCTTCACAGAGTACCTATAGAATCAAAGTAGCATAACACTATATGAGAACATGGATCTATTATCATAAAAAATCTAGGATCAGATGTAAATTGACCATACAAATGCACAAAACATAAATTACACAAGAGTATGGAGGAAAACTTGAATAGATTTATTGATAATCAAGAAAGAGCCAAGAGAGTTACAACCAGTTGTTCTGACCCAGCATCATCCTCTCAGCAAGTAAGCCCTTCTTCATCTCATGTAAAGCTTAGATCACCCAACACTATGATGTTGCCTCAAGAAACCAACATCGATTCCTTACAAGATGCAAAATTCCAGCCTTTGGATCTTTGGGATGAGGGATCCATATATAGATGTCTGTAAGGGAGATGAGTCAGCTTGTGATTTGATTAGTGTCTCCCCTATGATAGTCCTTGCTTCCACTTGGAGATTGATGATCTCTTACTCATCCCTGGTCAAATTCAAATAGGCAAGTGTCACAGGAGAAGTTTCTAGAAGATTCCATGCTTCTCCACCTCGTGGATTGACACTGCCATTTGAATCTTCTCGCACATCGCACCCCATATAAGGGATTTTTTAAATGAAATGCACCCATTGTGTGTATTTAGGTGAGATGCAATGCACTTTTCCTATGGAGCAGGTGAAATGATCCAGTTTCGACCAGAACTTCTTAGTAGTTTTTCATGGAGAACTTCTGGGAGAAGTTGTAATCATTTGAGCTTGTTCCTTTAGGGGTTGGCGCAACACTTTTAGGGACTTAGGAGCCCTTGATTTATGGATTTTTTATGCTTGGGGTTGCAATGCCCAAAAATGTCTATAACAATTGCCCCCTAAAGCATGAGGTCATTAATCTTTTTGATGTCGAGTGAAATGCTTTATCATGAGGATCCAAAGTTCTTTCAAGTTGGAAGGAGACCTGTAATAAGATACAATACAATACATTATCTTCATAATATTTTCATGATCTAGCTGAGGTGGGCATTCCCATGCTAAGCTTTATAAATCCATTTTCATGTACATAGGACAGACAATCGTCTGAGTGTAGACTGATGATTCTGGTTGAGTCATCATCCCTTAGATTGGATGATTATTTGTGCAGTAATGATGTACATTTGATGTCTTTATTACATGAATATATATTGCAGCCCGGATGGATGAAACTAGATCTGGGGTCTTCAATCTCGTTCGATCTTTACTGAAAGTGCAAGTCAATCCATGTGAGAGATGTTCTGGAGTCGAACATGGAAAGGCATTACCTGATTACCAGCCAATGATGTAAGCTATTAACAGGCGCAAGAGGAATCACCGATAATGACAATGATCCTCAGGTATTGCAGTACAATTCACGTGGTGTGAATAAGGGACTTGGCGTCGAACACCACGCAAAATCTTTCGGTCGAAGGCCATTGATGTAAACCTGTCGCCGGAAGTGAGAAACTTGCCATTGAGGCATGCAAGCTTCAAAGTACTGAAATGGGTGTTCCTAGATCGACTTCTTGGATAATGAGATGATGTCGACAAGAAGTGATCCATCATAGGCATGCCTTAATGAATCCCACATCAATGACACAGAATGGAGCAAATGATTTTAATGGAGGTGAAAACGGTCTGCTGATATAAGGTTCAGGGTGGCGGTCATGAAAGAATGGAGCATAAATGTATTGCAGCGGGTGAGACACGCGTGAATTCTCTGAGTGACATCTCTTGAACATATCGGCGATACTGACATGATGGATTGGTAGAATTAACCCCAAATGTGGATGGTGTGATGTGACCATGGTGATGTGACCGGTGAATGAAATAACCCAACCCAACTTGGATGCGGAGTGAAAGTGTCATGTTCAAGAGCGACTTGCTACCAACAAAGTTTCTTCAAATCTTCTTCCCAATTTTTCCATGTCATTCCTGACCAATACCTCTTTATTTTTGTCAAGCGTGAGGAGGATAACATATGCTTGTTCTATAATTTTCCCTTCGGGCAAACCCATCGCTATGTTTTAACGAGCCTGGCGATAGTGAAACTCATTCTTGTCTGCTATGGACAAGTTTGTCACCATTAGGTTTTAACGAGTTTAACGACAAATATAACTTGGTCCTTTTCAATTTTAGAGAGTCTGAAAAGGGACGTAAAGGAAACTCCAAAAAACTTTTTTCATCATCTAATCCCTTAAGTCCGAAAAAGTATAAAACAATACAGTAGGGATGAATTTTTTATACTTTTAACGAGCTGAACAAAACAAGCGCTCGATCATTTTTTGTAATAATCCCTCAGTTCCAAAAATATTAAAATCTAAAGGAGGGATAACACTTCCGGTCCCTTTAACGATCTGGAGAGGACAATGGCTCGACAATCTTTTCATATTTTACGAGTCAATTGAAAAGAGCTTAAAGGATACTCGTCTTTGAGGAATGAGTGATAAATTTGGGTAGCAGCTGATTCCATGTAAGGTTTGGAATTTCCCAATCATGGCAGTGTTACAAGGATGGCTAACAGGATCACTCTTCACAGCTATTCTTCAAAAGGGGTAAACAATCAAGTGGAGGTGAATGATTGGCCAATACAGAGTGGAGGTGATGATGAGAACACAGCCAATGCTTTAAAGGCTGAAGTACTACATTCGCGATGGTTATTTACCGGAATGTGGTTCATTTTTTAATGAGCTTAAACGTTGGGGGAAACATTTGCTCATTGCTTATGTTTATTTTTTAACGAGCATGAAGTCTGTGTTAAAACTACTCGATATAATGGTCATTTCTTGACTTTACCATTAATAGCCTTGTTCTTTCAAAGATTGTATTGCATGCTCAATTGCTTCATCAAACTAGTTATATGTTTGAAAAATGAGTTAGGACACTAATATTTTACTCGAATTACGTAAAAGTAATTTAAAAGTTCTTTTACCTCTCATTTTATCATTTCATTTGAAATTTGGCTTGTTGGAGCTTTGGAGGTGCTTTCCCCTTTTGATTTTTCACCAGCTGATTCCTGGAGATTTTGTGGACGATTTTCGGCGCCGTCTGGACCAGGTAGGAGCTAAACCTAAGCTCTTTCATTTCATCCTTTCCATTTTGCATTCTAAGCTTGATTTCTGGTTTTTCTGAGCCTCTAGGGTTTGAAAAACTCGCCCTAGCTCCATCGTACCTTTTATGCATCGAAAGGTGCGTTGGATGTTAGCTTGTCCACTGGCCAATTGACATGCAACGCACCCAGAACACTATTGTAGGTGCGATGAGCAAAAGGAAGGAAATTTATGCACAGTTTGCAATGGAAATTCTTGCTTGTTTCTCGCCAAATCAGGATCTAATTCTTCTCTTGTCTGTTTTCAGAGATATTTTGGAACAAAATGACCATTACATGGCGAGAACGTGAACATGAAGAAGATGACATGCTTGCTTTACATGATCTGGTTACAGTAAATGCATTACGGAACTGTGGCCTGTTGAAGTTTTTCCGCATTTTTAGCATGAGACAACAAATCAACTTGCTGCAGTATTTGCTCGATGCTTGGGATCCTACCAGCCAGGTGTTCCAAATTAGGGGTAAACCAATCCCCATGATTGTAGTGGACATCTATTTTTTTACCGGCTTATCGAGGCGGGTTGCCCCCATCTCTTTATCAGGTTCGGCTCGTGGAGGTGAATCTGTGAGAGATTATGTTCGCAGGTATTGCAGAGAGGGATCTCAGCCAAGTAAAGGCGGCAAGATCATGATCCGAGATGTCACTGACAGGTCTTTGAGGACCATTCTGTTCACTTTTGGTAGGATGGCTGGTGGTGCAGCTCTTCATGTGGCCAACCAACCGTATATGCAGTATGCCTTGGAATGTCTCGAACCGAAGGTGTTCAACTAATGTGACACAGTACTCCTTGTGATGAAAGAATAGATGACCAAGGTGAAAAATGGGAGATTGAAGAACTTTGGATATGGTTCTATTTTGACCGCCTTCACCTAGGAAAAGATACCACTGATGCAGCCATAGTATATTGCACTTGGTTTACCTCCACCGACTGAACCACGTATGCAGAGATGGGTCGACCATATGTCTAGGCATGCTGGTCAATCTCAGATTTCCATTTCCGATACCTTCTTCGGGTGGTTCGATCGTCAAGAGATGGTTTATTCCGAGTATCCATATGGTGGTATGGACTTCCGGGGTGACCCGGATTTGGTACTGCTGGCTGGCAAACAGTGGGGTGCCATTGGTAAATTCTTGACCATATTTCTGTTTATCATTTTTCCTTTTATAATTTCCTTGTGATTTATTCTATCAAGACTAATCAGAACTCATGTGATCATGCAGATGTTGGTCCAGTTCGGCCAGTAGTACGCCTGAGAGTGCCAGCTGCCACTCTAGCAGGAGAGGCTGTGGGAAGGGCTATCCTTCACGACCTTGATGTGGTCGAGACTCTTTCAGCATTACAGGATTAGGTCGAGGGCCTCACTCTTGGTATTCCAGACGTGAGGACTGACGAGCTGCCTTTGAGGTTGTAGCGACATACTACTGGCGTGCCATGTCGATGGACTAGGCTTTTACGCATGATTGCACAAGCAGTGACTTGTTATCACCAGCATCATTAGACTAGGGTGCCCCCTAGCGTTTTGAGTTTTGGGTCATTTGACCAATTTTTTCTTGGTTACAGAACATTACGTGCAAGCCATAAACAATTATATTTATATATTTTGATTTTCGGAGTTTTATTTTGGTTAAGTTACATGATCCTGATGCAAATATTGATGAGATGCTTCCTTTTATAAATGCTGCAAATGTCTATCTAACACATAATTTGCCAATGAGTCAGTTAATGTGTTTAACCTTCTAGAAATATGATGATATTGAAAAAAATCAAATTGCCTTTCCAAAATCTTGACCCTTAGGAACATGCGATAGATAGTTGGATTCCAAACAGAGTAGATACCAGTGAGTTGTAGTATGCCGAGCTCTGAGTCTAGCCTGATGACCAGTCGGCATATGCCATGTGTGATGGCATCAGAGAGAAGTTCTATCAATGCACTATATTCAATGATGTTATTCGTTGATCGACCAATACATACCCCTCTGAAACTTACTAACTCGCCACTTGGATCGAAAATGGCCCAGGCTGTAGAAGATAGGTTCTGCGAACTATGACTTGCTTTGTCGGCATATCCAACAAAAGATTCCAATAGGTTTGACATCTGCGACAAATGTAAAAAGTGGACTTACTTGACCAAAACAAATACTTTAGCGAAAACAAAAATGTAACAAAAGCATATAGGTTACCATACTAAATCATGCATAGTAACGCTTAAGGTACAACCCATTACGAGGTTGTGCCAATGGAATCCCATCATAATCCATTAACTCGTAGGCTCCTTTTGCTAACACTCGCTTAACAATATAGGGGCCCATCGATAAAGACTTGAATTTACCTCCTCCCAATTTATCAGATTCTTGGTCATAAAGCAAGACCAAGTCACCTTCTGAGAAGACACGGGTTTTGACATTCTTGTCGAACTGCGCCTTGACTCGTTCCTTATGGGCTTCGTTAGCCAAAGCGGCATCACGACGGGTTTCATCCAATTGGATTAGTTCCAAGAAACGAGCCTCCTCTTTTGGAGTTCCGGGGAGAAGGTCGATTGCGAGTTTGAGAGACGAGATTTCACACTGAACTGGTAAGGTTGCTTCTAGGCCATACACCAGTTGGAAAGGTGTAAACCCGGTTGCATTCCTTACCGATGTTCGGTCTTCCCACAAGGCTGAGTACAGGATCAAGTGCCAACTCCTTTTGTGGACTCCAATCATCCTTTGCATCATGTGCTTCAGGACCTTATTGATTGCTTCAACATATCTATTGGCGTGCGGGTAGTATGGAGTAGATTTGTCGTGGGACAACCCTAATCTGGTAGTTAATTTGACCATCATGTGATTGCGAAAATGTGATCCATGATCTATGACTATAGCTCGCGGAACGCCAAATATGGCGAATACATGATTAAAAAAGAAAAGGGCAGCTGTTTCACCAGTGTTATCTAATGTCGGCATCGTCTCGGCCCATTTGGTAAAATAGTCCACTGCGACTATGATATACCCATGCCCCCCGGTCGAGGTGGGGTTACATGTCATGAAATTGATGCCCAATTTGGCAAATGGCCCAACAGCAACTATTGGTTGCAGAGGTGTGGGTGGTCTTCTGGTTTTGCTATCGAAAATTTGACAGGCATGGGAACTTCTGACTACGGTTATGCAATCTTTGAACATTGTTGGCCAGAAGTATCCTGCTCGTAAAAAAATTTGCGCCATAGTGTAACCAGATTGATGCCCCCCACACGTGCCTGAATGGAAATCATTCAGGAATTTTTCGGCTTCCTCATGGGTGAGGCACCTCCGTAGAACTGTATCAACACCACGACAGTAAAGTGTATCAATGACGATCATGTAGTCTTTTGATTGGTATCGAATACGTTTTTGTTCGGAAATGGAGGTATTAGGCCTATATTTTTGGGTTTGGAGATAAATGATTATATCTCCATACCACGGATTGCTTGAAGATATCAGAAACAAAGATTCATCCACAATAGTTTCTTTGGTTGTTTCATCATTGGATGACGATGGGAGATCACATAATAATTCTGTGAAAACCAGGGCTTTCTTTGACTTGGATTTTACAATTTCCAGATCAAACTCTTGTAGAATTGCTATCCATTTTGAATATTTTCCCCCCAGCAACTGTCGAGACAATATATAAGTCATGGGGTTGCAATCTGACAAAATGGTAGTTTTTTGAAAGAGGACATAGTGTCGAAATCTCTGTATCGCTTGAACAGCTGCGAGCGCTAACTTTTCACCATAACAATATTTTCTTTCTGTATCATTTAAGTTCTTACTCAAATAATATATATGATGTTCAATTCCATTGTTTTCTTGAACTAAAACCATTCCGATGGTTGTATCTGCTGCAGCCAGATACAGGTTAAAGTCTTTTTGGTAATCAGGAGCGTACATTGATGATGCTTTTATTAGGGATTGTTTTAAAGCATCAAAGGAAGCTTGTGCAACCTGATCCCAGATGAAGGGTACTTCCTTTTTCAATAGATGTGTATAACCTTTAGCAAGTTCGGCGTAATTTGGAATGAACCTCCTCAGAAAGTTTGCTTTCCCTTGGAGTTTCTGAATCTGAAGCAAATTCGGAGGTGGAGGCAAATTAATGATTGCCTGAACCTTACATGGGTCAAGACAAATCCCTTCCTTTGAGACTACAAAGCCAAGTAAATGACCTGAACTGACACAGAACACACATTTGTGTGGATTGAGTAGTATCTTGTAGTGTCGGCAACGTAGAAATATCGCTCTTAAATGTTGCGAATGATCAGTCCGCTTTCATGAAAGAGTTAGAAGGTCATCGAGATATGGTTGAATGATTTTTTTGATGTCATGGAAGGCATAATTCACTGCTCTCTGAAATGTTGCCCCTGCGTTTTTTAAACCAAAGGGTAATTTTCGATATGCGAATGTGCCCCACGGACAAGTAAATGCAGTCTTTGACTGGTCCTGTCGGTGGATATTTATTTGATTGTACCCTGAGAATCCATCCATAAATGAAAAGATTTCACATCCGGTGCATTCATCAATTATCTGGTCAATGAAAGGTGTAGGGTAGTTTTCTTTTGGACAAGCTTGATTTACATCCCTATAATCGATGCACACTCTAATCGTTCATTGTTTTTTCATAACAGGAACAATGTTCGATACCCAATCGGTTACAGGAACCGGGTGAATGAAACCAGCATGGAGAAGTTTCTCAACTTTGGCCTTGATGGCAATGGATTTCTTGGGGTGCACCTACCTTAGCCGTTGTCGTACTGGTTTGACATCTGGATACATCTTAATTTCGCATTCAACGATACTCGAGTCAATGCCTGGCATTTCATTATATGACCAAGCAAAGATATCTCTGAATTCGTGAAAAAGAGAATTATATATTTCCAGTTCTGAAGGAGAACACCATTTGCCAACATAAATATTCTCTACAACATCTGTTTTGGTCGAGATATTATGGCGACAGTCTCTTCAATTTTGGACACGTTTCACTCAGAATCCATCGTGTTTATAGTATTTGATAGGAAATTAAAAACTGAGGGATGATAAAGGTCATCAGGAGTATCTTCTTCACAATCCAGAAGAAGGGAACGATGGTGGTAATATTCCCATGGTGCCCCTTCAATTACCATTGATTGAACAACTCCTTCATCGATGTAATGCACTCGTGACCAAGGATCTGAAGGGGTGCCATATTCCTTAGACCTATCTATCCAAATGCTTGGTGAGCATTGATTTGGGTTTGCCTCCCATGCTAGGAACATTAATTGCTACAATATTTCCATTGGGCTTGGAGGAAAAACCTGCGTATGATCCATGTTTATATTGTTTTCTGAGATCTTTTTAATAGAAGATATCATATTGCAGGTTCCTACTGATGCTACTTCCGCCAGATTTATTGGAGGTGGAAGGGAAAAAGTTCCCATCAATATAGGGTCTTTTAGTAGGCCTACTATGATATTTTGAAGCAAATGTGGGCTTCCATGGATCATTGGAATGCTTCCCGTAACTTGAGAAACATTGGGGATGAAGGTTTGTTGATCGACGATTGTAATCCCTCAGAATGGAAATGCAATCTTCCTAAAATAGGTCGACACAACAACAACCATAGTATATATCCATGGTCTTCTTAGTAGGATGTTGTAATCGAGGTTTCCATCGATTACTTCGAAATATATTTCTATTGTTTCCCCCCCTAGTTCAACTTGTAAGTTACTTAGAATACCATATGGGGTATATGTTCATCCGTCGAATGCTTTTAATGTTGATGAAGATCGGCACAAGGTTGGAGATCCTAAAGTTTTCCAGCAACTCATCGACATAATACATGTAGATTCCCCCTCATCAATAATTGTTCGATGAATAGTTTTGTTGAGGGCTTTCACTTGAATGAGGAAAGCTAGTTGAGTTGGTAACTGAGGATCGTATCCTTTATGATTGAAGGACACAAGATTGGAATCCTTTGGGTCTATCCCACCGATGGCTGCTAATAAAGCCTACTTTTGGGATGGGCAATTTTGCAGTACCTCAAGTGTCGACATAGCGGATGGCAATTGGGCTAGATATTCCACTATATTATACTTTTGTGCCACTCTAGCACGAGGATTAAATGTCGACTTGTGTACTACTCCCTTTGGCAGTTTTATTGTCAGCTCGGGAATGATGGGCAGTGCAAATTTTGTCGAAGTTGTTGTCGAACTACTAGGTTGATCTTTATCCTTGTTGTTCGACAGCTGTGGATTTTTGTAATCTTTGTTCCTTGTCGATATCAAAGCATCATTTTGCTGTTTGGAAACCGACAACATCAGCAATTGAGATGGGGACGCATTTCCACTGTCAATGAGATTTGTCCCTGAGTTCGGAAATGGATCAGTTAATACTGCCAAGGTTTTTGAATTCTTGAAGAATTTTTTAAGCTCAGCTCTGTGTGGACAATCTGATGTCCGATGGTCCTCATCGCATATAAAGGATGGATTTTTTGGTTTCCTATTTACAAGAGGGTTTGCAGAAGATTTTTCAGGTGATGATTCCTCATGTTTCTTCTTCATCCCTTTGTTTTTCTTCTTGCCTCCTGGTTGCTTGGTTTCTTTTCCTTTATTTGTCGAGACAACATTTACTACCGAGGCAAGAAGTTCTTCTTTTGCATTTTGACTAGAAATCTTACGGGCCTTTTTAGATGTATCCTTTGTTGATTTCGTGTCTGTTGTGCCAATCACACCATCGCCGGCATGACAGTCATTGTTTGATTTAGGAGGAGGAGGGACCGAGAATTCCGGTCTAGGAGCATCAGGTATTTTATCATAGAGCGTGCCAAACTGAGTGTAAATCAAGTCTAAATATTGTGCACGACTGATAACTTGCTCTTCGGTGACGACTCCCCCTTTTGCAACATCTTCCGTGATGGAAGGCAATAATGACTTAATAAACCATTAAGCTAAAAGCTGATCAGGAGCATACGTTTTTACCATTCTACAACGATGTCGCCACTCATGTATATGTTATAGACAATTTTGTGCCTTACAGCAACAAGCATGAATTGTCAATAATCCAAGGGATCCAAAGTTCCCTAAACATGATGTTCCTACCCCTAGAGGAACAAGGTCAGCAAACCAACAGCTCTCAGATCAGTTCTCCACCTGAAAACACTCAAAAACAAGCAATCCTGAAATCAAAGCAGGTGCTCCACTAGGTTTCTGCGCTGAAACTCAGTTGCTCCATGGTGTACCTGCGTTGCAAAGCAAGTAGGACAAAGGCCACCTGCGCTGAGCGAGATGGGACAAGTGGCACAATGAGTCATTGCTTTGGAATCTTCCAAAAATGACACTTGGATCAGGTATTTCGCCTTGTGATGAGTCAGAGGCTCTGTTTCTCCAAGTGGAAGCAAAGTTCTCCAAGTGGACTCAAGAACTGAAGATCAACTAAAGATTAACTGAAGAGAGAGAGGACACAAGGCAGCTACACATCAGTTGCAAGCTGACTCATCCTTTCTCAATTCATCTATATATTGAGCTCTCTCCTATGAGCTCAGGAGGCTGGAATTTTGTGCAAAGTAATGATATGATGTTGGTTTCACTATTGAGTTATTGGGTGATTTTTTGAGAGAGGTGAAGAAGAGCAATTCTTTCTGCTGGGAGTTGTTGCTGGGTTGGAGCCTTCAATGGTTGTAATACTCTCAGAACCTTTACTTCTTCATTAATAAAAGCTATTGACGTTCTTCTATGTGCTCTTGTTTCAATAATATATTGTGATGATTGCATGTTTGGTTTACACTAATCCATGAACCAGTTATGATTGCATGCCTCTTGTAGTTTCCTTCTTTGTTATTGTGCAGGATCTCATTGTAGCTGGGCAAGCAAAAGGACAAGGAGCTAGGAGTAAGCGGCCAAAGAGAAGAGTTTGGATTCGACATTAAGCGCAAGGCAACGGTTAGTGCATTTCTCCATTCTCTTTTGCTTTCATAAAGAAGAAAACCTTAAGTAGTTTGTTTTACAGTTGTTGCTAAGGAACTGTCACCCTTAGAGTGGGATAGGGTCATCCAAGTCGGATACTTTTCCCTACAATAAACTGGCGACTCCGCTGGGGATCGTATCCGTTTGATTGTGTTTGTAGTATTTTTCTATTCATTTCCTGAACAAAAGAGTACCAAATCGAAAAGCTTTTGACTATATCAAAAGCGAAGTAGAGGGCAGCTACTCTTGCTCATTTTCTGAGCAAATTCATGATTTGAAGAGCTGATCTACAAGGATCCTTGTAAGCTCTTAGTGATAGCTTTGCACCTTCCTAATCATCCCTTTAAGTGTGCTTGACTGATTGCTTCTGATTTGAGCAAAAACCGTGCATTTTTGAGAAAATTATGACCCGGAAACTGTGAAAACGCAATTCTCGTTTTCCAAAGCAGGTAGTACACAGGCTACCTGCTTTGCAACGCAGGTCCCGAAGGGGCTACCTGCGCTGAGAGCCAGTTTGGCTGTGCAGAGCCTGCGTTGGCCCAAATTTGCCTAGTGCATTTGGGGTTTCCTCCTTTCTCTTGCCTGTTTTCACTTAGTTTTGCTGCTAGGTGTCAGTCTTGTGCCTGTTTTGAAACCAATATTACTTGCCATCATTCTGCCTCTGTTATATAACGAAATTGTACTTGTTCTTTGTATTTCTTACTCATTTACAATTTCCCATAACGAAGAGTAAACTAGTCTTGCTTTTGGCCTCTTAGATCTGAACCTGTGTTAGGCATTTTGCTGGTCTAAAGAGTTAGCTTGTTTGTTGTCCATAGCTGATTAGTCATTTTACTTTCGTCAGTATGGTTTGATTTCATGTATTTCCAGTGATTAAGCAAGTGAATCTTAAGGTGTCTTTTGATTTTGGACAAACTTGTTTGTTTTCGCTCTAAATCGAAATCAAAGTTATATAACCACTTTCTTTTTGTAATCCATCCACATTAAGAAAGGGAAAAGAAAATACATGCATTGTGCATTTTGCATTTGACTGTTTGCTTGATGATTTAGGAAAAAATTGCATTTTAGTGTGTGCTCTATGATCTATGTGAAAATATTTGCCTTTCTTTTCCCTCAGTAGTTAAGGTTTTCAAAGTTGAAAGATTGAAAAGTTTGCTTCTCATCTTAGACTGCATTCAGGAATTTGTTATATACATCTCGTGGTGATCCTTAAAGGCAAACTGCTAAGCAAGATCAACATTAAAATAAATCCAATTTACATAACAACGCTTTGTAACATAACGCAAACACATAGAGGTCTAGGTAGAGACGTGTTCCGGCGTCGTTAAACATAGTGACTGTCGATCTCTACGAAGGTGGGTGATTCCTCCTGAGAGTCGGTGGCACTAATACGGACTTGTGCTCCCACGTACCGTCGAGTATATATTGGGAGACCCCTATAGGCAATTATCCTTTATCCATAGGAAGCCGTGTCGGCCGCCCTACTGATCGCGATGCAGTGAACACAGCATTCACGAAGATCGACCACCCGTACCGTAAAAGGTATTCTGTGGTTTCGCGAAAAGTTTGGCACACCCTCTGCCTAGAACTCCAGAGAAGTTTCTTTTGGCCTTTTTCAAACTCTATAACTGAAAAAGTCCACTCGAGCATTTGTCACTTCGGGCTCGTTAAAACATCGAAGGCGACTAGAGTCATCTTTAGCTTTTTCTCGACTCTTAAAACATGAAAAAGCAAGTTTGTGTCTAAAAGCGTCGTTAATAAAATTTATTTTAAGCGGAACATAATCACCTGTTATTCCCACGTTGATCTTTCAGTTGAAAAGTATGGAGCCCACCAACCAAGGAAGTAACCTTGGCGGAAGTCCAAATCCCTTCTCCTCTTGGGGAGATGTTGGTGCGCCTCATATGGCCACATTGTCACTTCCAGGATTGACAATTGGCCTACCTGTATGGCTCTTTTCAACTAATGTAGTCCAGATCGCCACTAATCCTGAGCAGTCGAATCAACAGTCAGACCAATCTAGAACTACCCACCAGCCTTCCACTTCTTACAATTCTTCCTCTGATCCTTCATCTTCACAAGGTAGAGCCGGCAAAAGTCAGCCTCCCATGGAGAAGATGGAAAAGAAGAAGAGAGAAAAGAAGCAGAAGGGGCCTATGGCGAAGGCGAATGGGGGCAAGCAAAAGACAGCTGACAAAAACCCACACACTGCACCGACCGGGCCTAAATCGCCATGTGTCATTTGCAAAGGGGCCCACTTCCATCGTGATTGTCCTTGTATTCCCCGGATACTAAGGGACTGGTCCCCAAGGTTGCACAATCCGGTAGCATCAACCTCTGGTAGTCATGTTGATTGCAGTCCGTCAACTAGCGAGAGTGAAGGACGAAGAGGGAGACCAAGATCACCCTGTATATTGTGTGAAGGCGATCACGCCATCCACAAATGTCCATTCTTAGATGAGGCAAAGAGAGTTTTGGAAGATCGTCCGGTTTCACCGTTACGACTTCCTCCTGGATACCAAAAACTCACGCCTAATCCCTCGATAGTTGAAAATCCAGCTGACCCGCTCAAGTGGTCAGCTGAAGTGTCGGTCATTGAGAATGAACCTACTGAATCCAGACCAGACGAAAGTCTAAAGGTCGAAACGGCAATTGACCCGGTTCTTCCTTCAGAGGTTTCATCATCCAATGACTCCGTCATTGAAGACCCATCTTCAAATGACACCCTCACTGAAGAGGATAAAGATGACACCGTCCATATCCTTTTCATCAACACAGACTCTGATGAGCGTCAGGGCAATGCGCCCATTCCTTTATCGCAGGAAGGAACATCGCCAGGGTCGTATCCGGCCGTATATTCGGTCCCACCACCAAGCAACCTAGTTGTATCCTTTGATTGGAATCAGCTAGGCAGACCCCGGTTACCAGCCAGTATCCCATTCAGAATCATAGTCCAAATCTACAGAATGGTGATGGCTGGAACTATCATTGATGAAGGGGCATCTGTGAGTATCCTTTCCTCTGTTGCTTGGAAAGCACTGGGTTGCCCGGTGCTTTTACCTGAGATGAGAAATCTATCAGGTTTTGATAAAGGAACCAGTCACCCGTTAGGGATTCTCCCCAATGTTCCAATTACATTGAAAGGGAAGACAGTTCATATGAACATCATGGTCGTCCAAGGACCCTTGGTTTATAACTTACTCCTTGGACGAGACTATATATATTGCATGGAGGCAATAGTGTCCTCACTCTTTAGAGTCATGTGTTTTCCGCACGAAGGAAGAATGGTCCAGCTCGTAGACCAACTTTCATTTCCAGGATCACGCATTGCAAATAGTCAAATACCATCCCTTAACGGTCTATTCACTCAAGGAATGCCACCACCCCCGGTTCTACTTCCCGATGAATGCGAGTAATTCGAGAAGAAAAGAATGGGGACCCAGGGGGCATGCACCCTGGCCTGCCTCGGGAAGAGAAAACCTTGGGTATAAAGTTAATTTCCGCAGAAGAATGGACTAGTCTGTACCCCATCCGAAAAAGGAAGAGAGGGTTGTTCTAGGATAAAATTCTTTTTTCAAAGTTATGTTGAAGCGGAAGAATCACTCCCTTTGTCTAAAGAAGTGGGCTCTCCTAAGGAGGGGATCTATTTGTGGCAGCAAGAAGGCACCATCTTTGAATGTCAAGCCTCACCCATTAAAACAATATGTTTTAAAAGAGAAGTAGGGGCAGTCTTCAAAGAAAGAGAGGAAATTGCTGCAACAAGTAGTCACCATCCTTAGCAACCTAATGATAGACATCGCCGAAAAGAGAGTTTAGTTTGCGGCAGCAAACAAAACCATTTTTCGGATAATAAGTAAGAGGACAGAATCTCGAAATTATACTTTATACCTGGGGGCATGCAAACCTTTTGGAGTGCAAGCACGGGACGACTATTTATTTTTTTAAATTTTTAGGTCCTCCCTTTAAACCTGTAGGTCTAACCCGTTAAACTCGTAGGATTAGCCGTTTCCAGCTTGCAAAAAGAAAGGATGAAGGGCAAAAATTAAAACCTGCCAAATTGGAGTAATTAGTGAGGTATCGCTCCTTAAATAAGATTACCTCACCTAAAGCATTCCTTGTATTAAGACTGGTATAAATTGAGCAGTTTTAGCAATGTTCATGCTCGTTAAAAAATAAACGCAAGAATCGAGCAGTTTTGTACAGAGTTCATGCTCGTTAAAAAATAAACACAAGTTGTGAGCAATCTTTCCCTACAGTTCAAGCTCATCCAGAAAAAATGAACCGGTAAATAACCTGGAGAAATGTAACCTTTGAAAGCCATATTAAAAGCCCTTGGTCGTGTTTTCACCTCCATCCGTTCATTTGGCCAATCGTTCACCTCCATATGTTTGTTTACCCATTTTGAGGAACAGCTGCGAAGAGTGATTCCACTTAGCCATCCTTGTGACACTGCCGTGATTGGAGAATTCCAACCTGTACCTGGAATCTGCTGCTATCCCTGTTCATCACTCGTTCCTCAAAAGACGAGTCTTCTTTGAGCTCTTTTCACTGACTCGTAAAATATGAAAAGTTTGCCGAGTTTTGGCCTTCCAGCTCGTTAAAGGACAAGAAGAGCTATCCCTCCTCTAGATTTTAATCTTTTTGGACCTGAGGGATTATTACACAAAAAGATCGAGCGCTTGTTTTGTTCGGCTCGTTAAAGAAATCGAAAATTCATCCCTTCTGTATTGTTTTATACTTTTTCGGACTTAAGGGATTAGAAGACGAAAAAGGAATTTTGGAGTTAACTTTTCATACCTTTTCAGACTCTCTAAAAATGAAAAGGACCGAGTTTTCTTTGTCGTTAGACTCGTTAAAATGATTAAATAGCGACAAACTTGTCTTTAGACGAGAACGAGTTTCCCTATCGCTAGGCTCGTTAAAACATAGCGATGGGCTTGCCCGAAGGGCAGGTTATAGAACAAGCATATGTTATCCTCCTCAAGCTTGACAAAAATAAAGAGGTACTGGTCAGCAATGACTGGGGAAAAATTGGGAGAACCTCACAGCATTAATGGTAGCAAGACGCTCTTGAACATGACACTTTGTCCTCCGTATCACATCGGGTTGGGTTGTTTCATTCACCGGTCTCATAACCATGGTCCTCGCCACACCATCCACAATTCGGGTAATGCTACCAATCCATCACATCAGTGTCGTTATATGTTCAAGAGATGTGGTTCTGTAAAGAGTCAACCGTGTTCCACCCACTACCATACATTATCCTTCATCCACTTCATGACCGCCACCCTGAATCATACATCACAGTTTGTTTTCACCTCATCACAATCACTAGCTCCGTTCCGTGTCACTGATGTGGGATTCATTAAGGCCCTCCTTTGACGGATCGCTCCTTGTCGACATCAGCTCATTATCCAAGGAGTTGATCTAGGAACACCCCCTTCAGTACTTTGAAGCTTGCATGCCTCAATGGCAAGTTTCTCACTTCCGGCGACAGGTATACATCAATGACCTTCGACCAGAAGATTTTGCATGGTGGTCGACGCCAAGTCCTTTATTCCCACCATGTGGATTGTACTGCCGTACCTTGAGGGTCATCATCCTTATCGGTGATTCCTCTCGCGCTTGTTAACGGTTTTCATCATTGACTGGTAATCAAGCGATGTCTTTCCGTGTTCGACTTCAAGAAATTCTCACATGGATCGACTTGTACATCGAGTGAAGATCGGAAGAGATTGAAGACCCCGGATCTAGTTTCATCCATCCGGGCTGCGATATATATTCAGGACATAAAGACATTTGATATGTACATCATTACAGCAGATGATCATCCTTCTCAAAGGATGATAATTTCAGCAGAGAATTATCAGTCTACAATCAGACGATCGTCTGTTCTATGTACCAAAATGTATTTATAAAGCTGAGCATGGGAATGCCCACCTCAGCTAGATCATGAAAATGTATGAAAAATAATGTATTGTATTGTATCTTATTACAGGACACTTCTCAGCAGATTGAATGAACTTCGGATCCTCTCAATAAAGCATTTCACCCGATAAACGACCTCATACTTTAGGGGGCATCTGTTATAGACAATTTTGTGCCTTACAGCAACAAGCATGAATTGTCAATAATCCAAGGGATCCAAAGTTCCCTAAACATGATGTTCCTACCCCTAGAGGAACAAGGTCAGCAAACCAACAGCTCTCAGATCAGTTCTCCACCTGAAAACACTCAAAAACAAGCAATCTGAAATCAAAGCAGGTGCTCCACTAGGTTTCTGTGCTGAAACTCAGTTGCTCCATGGTGTACCTGCGTGGCAAAGCAAGTAGGACAAAGGCCACCTGCGCTGAGCGAGATGGGACAAGTGGCACAATGAGTCATTGCTTTGGAATATTCCAAAAATGACACTTGGATCAGGTATTTCGCCTTGTGATGAGTCAGAGGCTCTGTTTCTCCAAGTGGAAGCAAAGTTCTCCAAGTGGACTCAAGAACTGAAGATAAACTAAAGATTAACTGAAGAGAGAGAGGACACAAGGCAGCTACACATCAGTTGCAAGCTGACTCATCCTTTCTCAATTCATCTATATATTGAGCTCTCTCCTATGAGCTCAGGAGGCTGGAATTTTGTGCAAAGTAATGATATGCTGTTGGTTTCACTATTGAGTTATTGGGTGATTGTTTGAGAGAGGTGAAGAAGAGCAATTCTTTCTGCTGGGAGGTGTTGCTAGGTTGGAGCCTTCAATGGTTGTAATACTCTCAGAACCTTTACTTCTTCATTAATAAAAGCTATTGAGGTTCTTCTATGTGCTCTTGTTTCAATAATATATTGTGATGATTGCATGTTTGGTTTACACTAATCCATGAACCAGTTATGATTGCATGCCTCTTGTAGTTTCCTTCTTTGTTATTGTGCAGGATCTCATTGTAGCTGGGCAAGCAAAAGGACAAGGAGCTAGGAGTAAGCGGCCAAAGAGAAGAGTTTGGATTCGACATTAAGCGCAAGGCAACGGTTAGTGCATTTCTCCATTCTCTTTTGCTTTCATAAAGAAGAAAACCTTAAGTAGTTTGTTTTACAGTTGTTGCTAAGGAACTGTCACCCTTAGAGTGGGATAGGGTCATCCGAGTCGGATACTTTTCCCTACAACAGTATATGATCGGATATGTGAGTTTTTGTTGTTTGTTTGAAACTGGTAAGAAGTTCTCTTCCCGTTTCATACCTTATCGGTAACTGAAAATGGGTTAAAAAGGTTGTGGCTAGGGTACTGAAGTTGTCGAACGAAGCTCTCGGAAATTCGATATGCCATTTTGTTGTCAGACCAGTTAACATCCTATGAAAAAGGCGAAGCCTAATTGAATCATTGTTTAGGGTGTTTGATGAACACCACAGCTGAAAGGTCATCACATGATTCGACGGATCTTCACCCGGATTTCCATTAAATTTAGGAATATCTGATGGAAGTTTATGCGGAATCGCTGGCCACCAAGGAGCATAAGCGATTGGATCGTTTGTTAACCGATTTAAATCCGGTAACTCTAAAGTTGCCACAAAGGGTAACTATTGATTCAGGTTAGGCGAAACATACCCAGGATAAGATGGAATCGCCTGAGCAGTGGGTCTTTGCATACCAGCATAATGCATTTGATGTTGGTAACTTTGGTAAGTGATCCGGATTTAAACAGGAACACAACAAATTACAAAGATAACCATATACACAAAGATGCAGCGGAAATAATACTTCATTTCATTAATGGAAAATACTGAAATATGCTTACAACCAGAAATGGAAATAAACCAGCTAGGGCAATGGTAGCTTATCTCTGAGAAGAGATGTGATGGCTACATGCCTCTGAACTGTATTAAAATGAGGCTCGAAGGCCTATTTATTGTTGAGAAACAATGGAAAAACCCTTAACATTCCAAAACCTAACCCTAGGAGACGAAATGCCAAACTGTGGGCCCCGTTTGGGGTAAATTGGTACACCAACTTCCCGGGGTCGTAACTTTGGCATATGATCTCCGTTTGACGCGTACAATAGCTCATTAGAAAGATCTTTCCGAGCACTATCATTGTTGGAACGGGCAACATCGGTCCATTCCATGGACCCATGTTGCCCTCGGATTCCCCAAAAAACGTCGTTTAGGGCCTCAAAACGGCTCCGGAAGTTCAGGACCCGAAAAACTGCTAAAAAGAGTAAGTTGTGCTACAATTAAGGAAACTGAAAATGCAGAGAAAGACAATGGTGGGGGTCCAGGTGGACTTGGCAGGTGGCCACCAATATCCACCTGGATCATTCCTCCCCCCTTAGGAAGCAATGGTCCCCATTGCGTTGAGCTCCTCCATGAGATGAGGGAACTTCTGCTGAACTTGTTCCCTGGTGAGCCACTTGCCCTGCTGAAGGAGTTGGCCTGCTTTGACAACTCGATACAGTTGGATATCCTGTTGGCGAGTGTTCTTGATCTGTGTGTCCATGATTCGATCAGTTGCAGCTTGTTCCATGCAATCTGGATTTAATTTTGTGGGTTTGAGCTGTTCTGCAATGTCGGATGTGTCTAGCAATGGTGGAAAGTATGGCCGAAGGCGGTCCACATTGAACACTGGGTGCAGGCCAAGGAATGGGGGAATGCTGAGCTCAAATGCATTGTCTCCCATAGCCTTAGTAATGGTGTAAGGACCATATCGGAGTGGTCTCAATTTCCGATATGCTCCAGTAAGGCGTTCCTTTTGCAAATGCAACCAGACTTTGTCGCCCACCTGAAACTTGTGTGGCACCCGATGTTGATCATGTCGCTGCTTGTACTTGGCATTTGATTTCTCAAGAATGTCATGGACCTGCTGGCGAATATGTTGGATGCGCTCAATGAAGCTGGTGGCCTTATCTGTTTCGGACTGGACATGAGCTGAATTCATGTGAGTAGCTGCAAGTGGCATGGCCACATCAATGGGGCATAGTGGCTGGAATCCCAAACCCACCTGAAAAGGGATATGGCTAGTGGAGCTGTGAAGAGCTCGGTTGTAGCTGTGCTGAACATAGGGGAGGCTCTCGTCCCATGTGCGTGGATGCTTTGAGTTATACATGCACACGATGTGCACAATCATCCTATTGACAACCTCTGTCTGGCCATCAGTTTGAGGATGGAAGGATGTGGACTTCGTGAGTTTGATGTCCAGCATTGACCAGAGACTGGACCAAAATGTGCTGAGAAACTGACTGTCCCGATCTGAGATGATAGACTGTGGGATCCCAAAGTGCACCCACACTCGTTCGAAGAATAGTTTAGCAGTGGCTTCTGCTGTGATATTCTTCTTGCAGGCCACCATAATGGCCATCTTCGAGAACTTGTCGACGACCACAAAAACACAGTCATTTCCATGCTTAGTGGAAGGAAGGCCTGACATGTAATCCATGGAGATGGATTCCCAAGGTCGACTAGGGGTAGGCAATGGGGTATAGAGGCCTTGCTTCTTAATGGTCGGTTTGGCAATGGCACAGGCAGTACATGATCGGATGTACTTCCCAACATCCTGTCGAAGATTCGGCCAATAGAAATAATTTTGCAGTACTGCCACTATTTTCTCGACCCAGAAATGCCCAGCAGCCCGACTGTAGTGTGCTTCCCAAATCATCTTCGCACGCTCGCTTGAAGGAACACAAAGGTGACCGAGGTGGCATAATAGGGCATCCTGGAGGTGAAAATCTGCAACATGCCGACCCTCCAAGAGTGTCTGGTATGTGTGGCCGACTTCTGGGTCGCTTTTGTAGAGAAGTGGCCAATCAGAAGTCTCGTGCCCACAAGAGATGAGCATGGTGGTCAGCGCCATGATCGGTGGTCGACTGAGGCAATCTGCAACATTATTGGTGCTGCCCTTTTTATACTTGATATTCAAGTGAAACTGTTGTAGGTATGTAGACCAATTCTGATGGCGATCATTCTGCAATTTCCCTTGGGTCTGTATGAACTGCAGGGGTCGGTGGTCTGTGTGGATGACGTTTCCTTCCCCAAAATGTAATGCTTCCATTGTCGACAGGCCTGTACAATGGAATACATCTCTTTATCATAAGTGGGGTACTTTCGGACTGTGTCTGAAAGAGTTTCACTGTGATATGCCACTGGATGTCCATGTTGAGTAAGGACTGCCCCAATAGCATAGTCAGAGGCATCTGTCTCGACCTCAAATGGTTGTTGTAAATCTGGTAACGCGAGCACTGGTGCCGTGCAGAGGTGATCCTTCAACTCCCTGAATGCCTTCTGTTGAGATTCAGACCAAAAGAATTTGGCTTTCGCCCCTCCTTTGGTGACTTGACTCAAGGGCCAAGAAATATGAGAAAACCCCAGCACAAACCTGCGGTAGAAGTTGGCAAGACCTAGAAAGCTGCGGAGCTCTGTTAGAGTGGTTGCAGAGGGCCATTCCCGAATGACTTGGACCTTGGCTGGATCGACATGCACCCCCTTTTCATCAATGATGTATCCCACATACTGAACCTTGGTCATGCCAAAAGTGCATTTCTCCAAATTGGCACATAGCTTGTGTTGCCGCAGTGTTTGGAGAACCTGTCGGATGTGGTGGAGGTGCTCTTCCCAACTCTGGCTGAAGATCAGAATGTCATCCAAGTATACTACTACAAAGGAGTTGGCGAATGGCCGCAAGATGTCATCCATTAGCCTCATAAAGGTTGCAGGAGCATTCGTCAATCCGAAAGGCATGACCAACCATTCGAAGAGGCCCTCCTTGTATTTGAAGGCAGTCTTCCACACATCTGAGGGTTCGATTGGTACCTGGTGATATCCTGACTTCAGATCGATCTTGCTGAAATATTTTGCCCCCTTTAGTTGGTCTAGGAGGTCATCAATCCGTAGGATCGGGTACCTATTACGGACAGTGATCTTGTTCAGTGCCCGATAGTCAATACAGACTCTCCACATCTCGTCCTTCTTCTGTACCAGCAAGATCGGGCTCCCAGAGGGCGATGAACTCGGACGGATGTGACCTTTCTGAAGGAGCTCCTGAATCTGCCTCTTGATTTCATTGTTCTCTAGAACAGAGCGCCGATAAATTGGTCCATTGGGTAGCGGCGCACCTGGGGTATGATCGATGGAGTGCTTGACTTGACAGTGCAGAGGAACCCCTGCCGGGGAGGTGAAGATGTCTTCGTACTCCTCCACAATCTTGTCCATCTGTAGCTGTCGTGCAGAGGGACCCCGTTTGGAGGCTGCAGCCACTGTCTTCTTCTTCCCTTGAGGGCGTATCATCAGGAAAACAAATTTCCTGGTTTTGGAAATGATCTTACTGCACTGTTTTGCAGTAATCAAAGAGATGGCGGCAGATGGTGCTACCTCTGGTATCCTGAACAACTTTTTTCCCAATGTAATAATAACAGCACGGGGCCTTGATTCATACACAGCATGTTGCTTCCACAAGTATGGTTGTCCTAGTAATACATCACAAACTTCAAGGGGAGCAATGTCACACAATACCTCATCCGTGAAGGGCTTGATGTTGTATGGAAGGCGACACTGCTGGCTCACGCGAAGATCTCGCCCTTGGTGAAGCCACCCAATGGTGTATGGTTGTGGATGTGCTGTGGTCGGTAAGCCCAACCGCTTCACGACCTCTGCCGAAATGAGGTTCTTTTGACTCCCGCTATCAACAATGAACTGTATCGGGGAGCCCTTTACCCACATCTGGGAGTGGAAGAGACGCTCCTCCTCCTCTGGATCTTCGGGTTCATTTTTCTGGATCTTTGCGGTAGCAACAGTGGCGCTGGGATCCGCATCAATGATCTGCTTCCCTTTTTCATACCCCTTATCAGGTTCTGACTCAGAGTCGGAACATGCATCTGATTCTGAAACCTTTAACTCAGCCACCAGTGACTGCTTGGCCCGAAACCCACTTGTGTTGTGAGTGGAGCTCTTATGGAACTCGCACCATTTTCCAGTGTCCTTTCTCAGCTTCGCGGCGTTGTTCTTTGCTTATAGCTTCGGCTGGTTGTCTTGGGCTGTCCCGCCTTGGCTCTGTCCTTTGTTCTGTGGTTTAGGGGCACCTTTCCCCTGCTTTGAATTCGCAGATCCAAAGTCTCGCTTCTTTTGTTTAAGCTTCTTCTCGACGTTGACGGCATATCGGTATGCTGCGCCGAGCGAGGGGATATTTAGGAATTGTATTTCTTCCTGGATGTACTTGTGCAGGCAGCCATGGTATTTGAGTATCAAATGTTGCTCCGAATCCTTGATACCCAACTTTGTGCGAAGGGTATGGAAAAGATTGGTGAACTCCGGCACGTCTTGGTCCCTTCCCTGCCGTAGCGTGGTCCACTTTATGTATTCATCCTCATAGCTTCCGACAGGGTAGTACTGCTCCTTGATGTCATCCCGGAACGAATCCCAGGTGGGTGCGGCTGAAAATAGTGAGCCAGTACTTTCATCCTTCTGCTCGCAGTAGGTTTCCCACCAGTCCTTGACGTGGGGGGCTGCTTTGAGAAGAGCAAAAACAATCTTTTCCCGACTCGAAAATTCATGAACAGAAAAATAACCCTCTAGCAGATTTAACCATTTATCTACGGCATCGGCGTCTATCTGACCCTCGAATATGGGGATTTCAAAATTAACATGTACCTTAAAGGGCGTGGCGTTTCCAGAGGAGCTGCTGGAAGCCGATGCGCCGCTTTTGGGTAGCCACTGAAGGATCTGGGCAAAGATGTCCATCATCGCGTTCCATTGTCGCTCGAGGGCTTCTTCGAGCAAGATTTTGATGGGATCTCCTGCCCCCTCGTCTTTCTTCTCGTCCGCCATGGGAGGCCGTCGGGATTTGCGAGGCTGGTCTTGCAAAGGTTCAACCAGTTCAAGCCCTAACTCCTTATATCCCGACCTTGTTGGGGACATGCAAAGAAAAACAGAGAAAAAGCAGACCGCTCTGATACCATTGATCCGGATTTAAACAGGAACGCAACAAATTACAGAGATAACCATATACACAAAGATGCAGCGGAAATAATACTTCATTTCATTAATGGAAAATACTGAAATATGCTTACAACCAGAAATGGAAATAAACCAGCTAGGGCGATGGTAGCCTATCTCTGAGAAGAGATGTGATGGCTACATGCCTTTGAATTGTATTACAATGAGGCTCGAAGGCCTATTTATTGTTGAGAAACAATGGAAAAACCCTTAACATTCCAAAACCTAACCCTAGGAGATGAAACGCCAAACTGTGGGCCCCGTTTGGGGTAAATTGGTACATCAACTTCCCGAGGTCGTAACTTTGGCATATGATCTCCGTTTGACGCGTACAATAGCTCATTAGAAAGATCTATCCGAGCACTATCATTGTTGGAACGGACGGGCAACATTGGACCCATGTTGCCCCCGGATTCCCCAAAAAACGTCGTTTAGGGCCTCAAAACAGCTCCGGAAGTTCAGGACCCGAAAAAATGCTAAAAATAGTAAGTTGTGCTACAATTAAGGAAACTGAAAATGAAGAGAAAGACAATGGTGGGGGTCCAGGTGGACTTGGCAGGTGGCCACCAATATCCACCTGGATCAGTAAGGTTGGTGGGCATAACCATTGTAGAATGGTTGATTTTGACCATTTTGAATATATGGCTGCCCACTATTTGCAAAGATTTGTTGCTCAGATCTTTGGTATACTTGTTGGAATTGCGGTTGTTGCTATTGCACCAGCCATGCTTGTGAAGCCATGTGTTGTTGCCTGATACTAACTGTTTGACCAAGATGAGGGGTAATTGTACCCGTTTGCACATATTTCATTCCACCAGTCGGTGATTGTGCTTGAGTTGCAGGGTCAAGAGGCTGTTGCATTACAACCTAAGAAACCTGAGGTTGGCATACAACGGGCAACACTTGTACTTGTGCCACCGTCACAATAGTTGGCGTAGTTGGTATATTTGACATAGGTAAACATTGTTGCATCGAATATACAACTCTTGGTTTTTGAGGTAGTATCGGTACCCAACTGCTAGATGTAATTCTAGCATAACTTGAATTTTGTTGTGAACTCCCGTATGGCTGTCCTCCCGGAGGAGACAATGAAAGGGTATACTACCCCCGATACGGCGGTAATCTGGTACTTAAAGGAATAGTTTGCCCTTGAGGACCGGACTGCACAAATTTACATCCTGAAGGATCAATTTGTTGAGGCTCAACATAAGAGTTTCTGGATACTATTCTGGATGAACAAATAGGAATGGACCATACTGTCAAAATAGCCCCTGAGTGGGCCCCTTCTAGCGATTGAGAGCTAGTTGGGACAAATGGTATACCAGTGAACATTATGGGAGTGATAGCAGGAAGTTCTGTCGTCGCTGTGTCGGACGACACATTCATAGATGTCGACGGTTGTTCAGACATTTCTAGTCTATCCAAAATATTACCTAGCGATTCTACAGGAGCTTCCGTTGGCGGTAGACTAATTTCTGATGAAGAAGGATACAGATGTAGGATCCTACACAATCTCTTCTATAGCAAAGGTACTAGATGGAGTACTAGATGTAGGATCCTCCACAATCTCTTCTATAACAATCAGACCAGGTGGAAGAGATAGACCGTCATGTCCGTAAAATATTTCTGGTGCCGAAGAAGGTATGGAATCTACAGCGACAGATGTTTGGGGAATAACAGTCTCTGAACTGGTTGGAGATGTAACTGGTTCAGTAACACAAGTGTTTACTTTCAAACTAGGATCAAAGCTACTATCCCTCAGTGGCTGCTGAACTTCTTCTGTAAAGGCAGGGATACCAAAAATATCTGGAGTAACCGGAGTCTCTGATGTTGTTGCAACACTTGTTCTAACTTTACCAGGGGATTTGGAACCGGTTAAACGAGTTCGTTTTGTCCGTAATAGTTTTGATTCCAGAGACAAAGATGGTTGACTCATAAGCTTCCACGAATGATGGGGTTTTAATTGACTTTCTTCCACGATTGCGGATTACTCGATCAACCAAAAATAAAGGGGAAGTATGTTTCCAAATTAGATGAATTTTAGACGCTTTGACACAACTTGTTTTTTCAATTTTTAAGAGTCGATAAGAAACAAAAGATGACCCTAGTCGCCTTTGATTTTTAATGAGCCTGAAGTGACAAGTTCTCAGATGGATCTTTTCCGTTAAGGAATCTGAAAAGGAACGAAAGGGACTGCTCTAGAAATCTAGACAGAGGGATTACCAAACTAATCACAAAACTGCAAAATACCTTTTACTGTACGACTGTCAATCTTCCCGAGTGTTGTGTTCAGTGCATTGCAATTGATAGGGTGGCAGACACAGCTTCCTATGGATAAAGGATTAAGCTTATTGTGGTCTCCCAAAATATACTCGACGGTATGTGGGAGCACAAGTCCATACTAGCACTTATCGTCTCAAAGTGGAGGAATCACCCAACCAATAGTGAGAACAACAGTTACCAGGCTTTACGACGCCAAAATACGTCTCTAGCCTAGACTTATAGATGTTGTGCGTTAGGTTCGAAAGCCTTGTTAGATTCATTAAATTTATTTTATAGTTGATCTTCCTTAAGAAATTTTCCTTTCAGGTTCACCGTGTGATGTACATGTACAATTCCTAAAATGTAATCTAAGATGATAAACAATCATTTTATCTTCTTTGTGTAATGAAAATCCTAGCTACTAAGGAAAGAAAGACAATATTCTTTCAACAAAGAGCAAAGAGCACACACTATATGCATTGTCCTAAATCAAACCAATCAAATAGTCTAAATGCAAATGCACATGCATGTATTCGTTTTTAGCCTTCTTAATATGTGAATGATGAAAAGAAAGCTAATGCACAAATCTGAATTATTTTTCAAAGCAACAATTACTAACAAGTTTCTTTTCGAAATCAAAATGGAGACAATGACAACACTTTGTGATTTGTAAATGAAAACTTGCTTTCGATACTAGAAAAACTACTAATTCAGATCAAATACAATAGTAATAGGGTAATCGACTATCAAGAGAAATCAAACTCTCTTCTATGACTCAAAACGACACTTGCGACACTTTCAAATCAAGAAACAATAGTACAATTACGTTACTTTATTGCAAAGGAGAACTGAAAATGACTCAACAAATACACAAAAACATTTACAGTTCTTTGCATAATGGAGGCGGAATAACAGCAAGGAAAGGGGTTTCAAACAGAGGTGTACTGACTACAGGCAGCAAAACTCTTGAATAGATCTGAAAAGAGTGAACAAAGAAAACAAAATTTAGGAACAATGCCTAGTCTGATTAGTGCACCTGCAACACAGTGAATTTGAAATGCAGCGCACCTACTACACTCGGGAAGTGCGCTGAATTTGAGATTCATAGAACGGACAGTGCGCTGGACCAGGGACGAGACTTTGATTGGGTTCCGGGTCACAGTTTGCAGTTCAGTTCAGGGATTTTGGCCGAGCAAGTGGTAATCAGTAAATCAATCACAGGGGTAGATCTAAGGAGGTTACTAGAGCCACCGCAAGGGCAATTAGAGAGTTTGTAAATCAGTTGTTTAATTCATAAACAAAACCTAGAGATTGAATGAAGCGACATTTATCTACTTTTCATTTGCCTTGCAAATGCAGTTCGAAGGCTACCTGGCTCAACTTCAAGCTTCGTCCGTAAGTTTATAAAGTAAACAAATGTAGATAAACAAACAACCTAGTCGCTCCCCAGTGGAGTTGCCATTTTGTTACAGGGAAAAGTGTCTCTGCAGAACTGCTAATCCCACTAAGGCGGGTAGCTACCTTAGAAACAAACAAAATAAAACTACTTTCGTTTTCCTTTATGAAAGATAGATGAGAGAAGAATAAAGGAGACCAACCTCTATCTTGCGCTTGGTTCCTTGCTCGATTCCTCTCTCTTCTGATAGTCCTTTGCTACTTGCTTTCTTGTATACCCAGCTTCATAGAGTACCCGTAGAATCAAAGCAGCATAACACTATATGAGAACATGGATCTATTAACATAAACAATCTAGGATCAGATGTAAATTGACCATACAAATGCACAAAACATAAATTACACAAGAGTATGGAGGAAAACTTGAATAGCTTCATTGATAATCAAGAAAGAGCCAAGAGAGTTACAACCAGTTGTTTTGACCCAGCATCATCCTCTCAGCAAGTAAGCCCTTCTTCACCTCTTGTAAAGCTTAGATCATTGGTGGGCTCCAGTATTGCAAGAATAATGCTGCAACTCCTAGAACTCCCTTCTTTAATTTTATCAACCCGGTAGTTCGTAACAAACTTGGAAGCGACGGTGCTATATGCACAAGTACTAGCTCTTGCCGCAGTTGTCACTTGGTCAGCTGGCACAAGTCTGCTAGGGGCTTAAGCCAACTTCTATGAGCTCTTAGAAGAAGCTTTTTAACTTATGGATGAAAGCTAACTCAAAGGAAGCTAATCTACTTGCGGAAAGAAACCGAAAGCCAAAAAGAAACGCAAACCCTAGCAAACCATAATTCTACCAACTAGTCCTACTGATGCAAGGAAGAGGATGCAAGCTACTAAAATGAATGGCATTAACTTCTAGGAATGTAAAATGCATGTGTCTAAGTTATCACTATCTGAAGAAAACATCTTTTTGTATTTTTGAATAAGTTATTAGAATTATCATGCATGTGCTTTTTAACTGGCTTTTGACTATGCAGAGGTGGATCGGTGGGAGAAAATGCTTGCAGGAGGTTGGGAAGGTTAGGAGAGGTCCTAAGGGGTCCCTAACACCCTTCCTGAGAGTTTCACAAAGTTTTGCTATCAAGAAAGATCATTTGTGAGCTTCTACAGGAAGTCTGGAGGGGTTCTACAAGATGTTTTGGGGATTTCTACAGGATGTTCTGTAATTTTTCTACAGGATGTTTAGAAATGGAATTTTGGAGCATGGATGGAGGGAAAAAGGTGGAGGAATGAGTATGGAGGTGAAATAGGGGTGTAGGAAGTTCAAGACTTGGAGTATGGAGTTGACGAGAAGGTGTATATGGTGAGATTTGTTCAAGGAGGGATGAAATGATGTTGCACAAGAAGATGAGAATCATGGCAAAGTAAGTGAATGAGGTAAATGTAAGGTAAGGGTTCTAAGTGAACGATGAAATAGGTAGGTTGGATGGATTATGTGCAGGTAAGGAAGTGTAATAGGTACTCTGCAAGTGGTTTTTTTTTCAAACTGAACAAAAAAACACTTATAAAACCTATGACCTAGTTACTTTACTCTATTCTGACCTAAGTAACAACAAAAGGAAATGAACAATAGTTTATTCGAAAAGAAATGCGTGAAATAGCTTATGCCACTAAGAAGTCATCAACTCAAGCATTTCAACACTACTAATATCAACATCTACAAAAGAGGATTCCAACACTAAAAATTGCATGGCAAAGCAAAACAGCGTTTTTGTTGGCAGCAAAGTCACATTGGTCCTAGCTCATGATTCCACTGAGGGGGAGGTGAGATCCAAGGTGTTTGGTAGCCTTTTTCTGAAGATATTCCCTATGATTAACCTATCAAGCAAATCTAAACATGAAAAACCTTCTTAATCATAAAAAGCAACCTAAACAACAACACAATATTTAAATCTAAATAGAAAATTTTATTCTAAGAATGCAGCAAAGACACATGAAAGTAAACAAAGGAGGTACTGGGCACTTGATATGGGCCCAACCCCAAGATCTCTAGCCTCCTAAGAGAGATTTAGAGCTGGTACAAAGCTAGATTCATCTTTATTGATAAAAAGAAATGTTACATTCCAAAAACTGTCCGCAATGAGAATTTGAAAATGTGCTTAAAGAAAAGCTAATCTACTGCCTAAAAATTGAACTACAAAATGACTAATTACTGGCTAACCAAAATGAGGCCCTAAGACTTTTTATTTATACAAATTGAGGACCCCAATAGTCCTCCTAAACTTTAGGGACTCGGTTGCCCAAAACTTGTAGTTAACAAGAGTCCTACTTGACTTGCTTGGATGCCCTTGTGGTAATTTATTTGGTGGCCCTTGAACTCTGAGCTGATGGTGGAGAATTCGAGGTAAGGGCCAATAAATGAATGGGACACCTTCCTACAAATCCTCTCCCTTGTTCTCCCACGGATTTGGCTGCCAAGTGCTCATTAAAACCTTCAATTTTGTCTCCAAATTGACCAAAAAGACTATACAAAGCACACATTAGACTTGTTGGCATAATGACTAACCCAATTCACTCTATTAGCATAAATATAATCAAAAACATGCAATAAACTAATGAGAATGGTGGATTAAGCGAAATTAGAAGGTTGAATGAGCCCATATAATCATCCATTTTTGGGGCTCATCATCACCCCCTACTGAAAGTGTTGCTCATCCTCTGAGCAACAAATCTACCTCCTCATCTTCGATGGCCTTGTGGCCTCCCTGTCATGCCAAGCTAATGAAGTGATGTCATCTTCTCATTCATGAAACTATGATTTTCTCTCTGCTCCTTCCCACTGCCTGTGCTTCTTTTCCTCGAGAATTCTCAACTTCCTGTAGAACTGTCTCAGCATCCTGTAGAACTGTCTTTGAGTCCATTATCTGAATTCTCTCTCTCCCAGTGAAGGTTTTTGGCTTCCTTATTCATAGGTGATGGACATCTTTGAATGAGGCTCCTCCTTTTATTTAGCTTTTTTGTCCTTAATGACAATTTTCTCCTTTGTCTGTGGTTTGGGTCTGCCCACTTTGATCCGTGTGCTCCTTCTCGCTGTAAAATACATGGAAGGCTCCCTCTTTCACTTCTCCTTCTACTTGGGGGATGTGCTTAGGGTGGCTAGCACAACTGCTGCCTCCCTAGCTAAAATCTCGTCCAATTTCTCCTTCTGCTGCCCTTTCCCCAGACTTCCTGTAGAAAGTCCTATAGAAAGTTTTCTGTCTTCCTGTAGAAACAGTTTTCCCTGATTTGGCTTGCATGGTTGGGGGTGCCTTCTCTTTGACTTGTGTTGTGGTTGCCTTGGGTGTGCCTTTACTTGTTTGTACTTTTTCAATCCTCTTTGCCCTAATTTACAACCGTTTCTCCCTTGGCGTTTGTGCCTTCATTCCACCCACAGCTTTGGCCTTGGTAGCTTGGCCTTTTTCTTGTTTCTCTTCCTGCTTTTCCTATGGTGGCCTGTCCTGGGTTTTCTTACCCTTAATTTCCTTACCCTTAGTTAGCTTCTCTACTTCAATGTGCTCCTTTTCCTCACTACTAGATGAAGTGTAACTTTACATGACAACCGTGGATAATGTTGAATCATGAACCCCCCTGGCATGGTGAGAGTGCTCCCTTTTTCTTATTCTTTTTTCAAAAACGGAAATGTTGTTTATAGTTTCCCCTGGACTCAAGGAAGAATTCCTCGGCTGTTTGATATCAATGAACAACAATTCCCTCATTTCAAGACTTTTGTTGCCTACATACTCAACTGTCAGAAGGGGATTAGGCTCCCACAGACAAAGTGTAGAGCTTAATTTCATCCCTAGTACAACCACATAAAATTCACATTCTTCATGCACATGTTAGTCCTCACAGTGCTCTAACTTTTGTAGAGGAGAAATGTGTTAATAGGAAAAGTGGAGGGGGATGTGATGTAGGACCAACTGAGAAATTTCATGTATCACACAGGAAAACTACCATTCTTGACCCACAGGCAGATTTTTTCCATACTTTCTTATTCAAAAATAGTTTGATTCACCACCTTTCAGATGTATCATGCATGGAAGAGTGTTTTTTCAAACCTACCACTTTCAGGATTCCCAATTTGTCGAAGAAAAATCCAGGCTTTTCTACTCTGGAAGGCTCTACTATACTTTCCTGTAGACGTCTTCCTGTAGAACGCTGATCGGCTTTTGTAGGATGTCTCTGCGCCTTTGAACGATCTTGGTATGTGGGGGAATTTTGAACAAGCCGAAAAACTTGGAAAAGGACGTCGGTTTAACAGAATTTAGAGGCAGAGGATTCAACCGAAGAGTTTTGCAAGTGTAAATGAACAACAATTAACGTGAGTCTTCAGCCAGGTATTTCTTTAATTACTGCGTGATTTGTGGTGAGGTGGAAAAAACATGTGTTGTCTTTATTTGAACTACAATGATGTTATAAACTATACGATCTCCTCTATATGTTAATTATTTGACTGTTATAGACATTTTTGGGCACTGCAACTCCAAGCATAAAATGTCCATAAACCAAGGGCTCCTATGTCCATAAAACTGTTGTTCTAACCCCTAAAGGAACAAGGTCAACTGATTATAGCTTCTCCCAGAAGTTCTCCATGAAAAACTGCTCAAAACTGGTCAAAACAGGATCATTTCAGCCGCTCCATAGGCAAAGTGCATTGCATCTCACCTAAGTACACTATGGGGGTGTGTTGCATTTCAAAAAGCCCTTCTATGGGTGCGATGGGTGAGAAGTGACAAATTGCAGTGTCATTCCGTGAGGTGGAGAGGCATGGAATCTTCCAGAAAATTCTCCTGTGACACTTACCTCTCTGAATTCGACCAAGGATGAGTAAGAGATCATCAATCTCCAAGTGGAAGCAAGAACTATCAGAGGGAACACACTAATCAAATCACAAGCTGACTCATCTCCCTTACAGATATCTATATATGGATCCCTCATCCCAGAGATCCAGAGGCTGGAATTTTGCATCTTGTAAGGAATTGTTGTTGGTTTCTTGAGAAAACATCATAGTGTTGGGTGATCTAAGCTTTGTATGAGGTGAAGAAGGGCTTACTTGTTGAGAGGTTGATGCTGGGTCAGAACAACTAGTTGTAACTCCCTTGGCTCTTTCTTCGTTATCAATAAAAGCTATTCAAGTTTTCCTCCATACTCTTGTGTCATTTATGTTTTATGCATTTGTATGGTCAATTTACATCTGATCCTAAATTGTTTATGATTATAGATCCATGTTCTTGTATAGTGTTATGCTACTGTGATCCTACATGTACTCTGTGAAGTTGGGCGTACAAGGGAGAAAGTAGCGAAAGACTATCAATAGAGAGAGGAATCGAACTAGGAGATTAGCGCAAGATAGAGGTTGGTCTTCTTTGTTCTTCTCTCATCTATATTTCGTAAAGGAAAAACGAAAGTAGCTTTACTTTGTTTGTTTCTAAGGTAGCTACCACACCTTAGTGGGATAGGTAGTTCTCTGTAGAAACTTTTCCCTGTAACAAAATGGCGATTCCACTAGGGACGAATTAGGTTGTTTGTTTATCTTTCTTGTTGTTTATTTTATAAACTTACAGACGGAGCTTGAAGTCGAGTCGGGTAGCTTTCGAACTGCATTTGCTATGCAAATTCAAAGTAGATAAATGCCGCTTCAGTCAATCTCTGGGATTTGTTTATGAATTAAACAACTGATTCACAAACTCTCTAATTTCCCTCGTGGTAGCTCTTAGAACCCCCTTAGATCTACCCCTGATTGTTGCATTACTGATTACCATTCGTTCAGCCAAAACCCATGAACTGAACTATAAACTGTGACCTGGAACCCAAGCAAATTCTCATCTCTGGCGCAGCGCAGGTTCTGTTCTGTGAATTTGAAATTCAGCACACTTCCTGAGTGTAGTAGGTGCGTTGCATTTCAAGTTCATTGTGTTACAGGTAAGATGATCAGACTAGGCATTGTTCAGTTTTGGTTTCTGTGATTCATTCTTTTCAGTTCTATTCATGAATTTTGCTGCTTGTAATAAGTATATCTCTATTTGAAACCCCTTTTCCTTGGTGTTATTCCACCTCCATTGTGCAAAAGAACTGTAAATGTTTTTGTGTATTTGTTGAGTCATTTTCAGTTCTCCTTTGCAAAAAGTAGCGTAATTGTACTGTCGTCCCTTGATTTCAAAGTGTCGCAAGTGTCGTTTTCAGTCATAGGAAAGAGTTTGGTTGCTATTGATAGTCGATTACCCTGTTACTATTGTATTTGGTCTGAATTTGTAGTTTTTATAGTGTCAAAAGAAAGTATTCATTTCCAAATCGTAAAGTGTCGTGATTGTCTCCATTTTGATTTTGAAAAGAAACTCATTAGTAATTGTCGCTTGAAAAGTAATTCAGATTTGCGCATTAGCTTTCTTTTTACCATTCACATACTAAGAAAGCCGAAAACAAATACATGCATGTTCATTTGCATTTAGACTGTTTGATTGGTTTGATTTAGGACAGTGCATCTAGTGTGTGCTCTTTGCTCTTTGTGAAAGAATACTGCCTCTCTTTCCTTAGTAGCTAGGATTTTCATTGCACCAAGAAGATAAAAGACTGTTTATAATCTTAGATTGCATTTTAGGAATTATAGATCTACATCTCGCGGTGAACCTGAAAGGAAAATTTCTTAAGCAAGATCAACTATAAAATATATTTAATGAATCTAACAACGCTTTGGAACCTAATGCACAACATCTAGAAGTCTAGGCTAGACATGTATTCCGGTATCGTAAAGCCTGGTAACTGTTGTTCTCACTGATCGTTGGGTGATTCCTCCACTTTGAGACGATAAGTGCTAGTATGGACTTGTGCTCCCATGTACCGTTGAGTATATTTTGGGAGACCATAATAGGCTTAATCCTTTATCCATAGGAAGACGTGTCTGCCGCCTTATCGATCGTAATGCACTAAACACAGCATTCGGGAAGATTGACTGTCGTGCCGTAAAAAGTATTCTGCAGTTTTGCGATTGGTTTGGTAATCCCTCTACCTAGATTTCCAGAGCAGTCCCTTTCGTTCCTTTTCAGACTCCTTAACGGAAAATGTCCATTTGAGCACTGTCACTTCAGGCTCATTAAAAATCGAAGGCAACTAGAGTCATCTTTTGTTTTTTCTCAACTCTTAAAAATTGAAAAAACAAGTTGTGTCAAAGCGTCTAAAATTCATCTAATTCAGAAACATACTTCCCCTTGATTTTTAGTTGATCGAGTAATCAACAATCGTGGAAGAAAGTAAATTGAAACCCCATCATTCGCGGAGGCTTACGAGTCAACCGTCTTTGTCTCCGGAATTGAAGCTATTACAGACAAAGCGAACTCGTTTAACTGGTTTCAAATCTCCTGGTAAAGTTAGAACAAGTGTTCAAACAACATCAGAAACTCTGGTTACTCCAAAAAAATTTGGTATCCCTGCCTTTACAGAAGAAGTTCAGCAGCCACCGAAGGATAGTAGTACTGATCCTAGTATGAGGGTAAACACTTGTATCACTGATCCAGTTCCATCTACGACTGGTTCAGAGAGCGTTGTTCCCCAAAAATCTGTCGCTGCAGGTTCTTTACCTTCTTCGGCACCAGAAATATTCTACGGACCTGACGGTCTACCCCTTCCACCTGGTATGATTGCTATAGAAGGGATTGTTGAAGATCCTCCATCTAGTACTCCATCGCAATTTGGAGTCGGAATCACTCTGTATCCTTCTTCATCAGAAATTATTCTACCGCCAGCGGAAGCTCCTATAGAATCGCTAGGTAATCTTTTCGATAGACTAGAAATGTCTGAACAACCGTCAACATCTAGGACTGTGTCGTCTGACACAGCGATGACAGAACTTCGTGCTATCACTCCAACAATGTTTGTCGGTATACCATCTGTCACAACTAGCTCTTAATCGCTAGAAGGATCCCACTCAGGGGCTATTTCGACGATATGGTCTGTTCCTATTTGTTCATCCGGAAACTCTTATGTTGACCCTCAAGGGAAAACCATTCCCTTAAGTACCGAATTACCGCCGTATGGGGGGAAGTATACCCTTTCATTGTCCCCTCCGGGAGGATAGCCACACGGGCATTCGCAACAAAATTCAAGTTATGTTGGAATTACGTCAAGCGGTTGGGTACTGATACTACCTCCACAACCAAGAGTTGTATATTCGATGCAACAATGCTTACCTATGTCGAGTATACCAACTACGCCAGCTATTATGACAGTGTCGCAAGTTCAAGCGCTACCTGTTGTATGCCAACCTCAAGTTTCTCGGATTGTGATGCAACAGCCTCTTGACCCTGCAGCTCAACCACAATTTCCAACCGGTGGAATGACACAGGTTCAAATGGGTACAATCACCCCTCACCTTGGTCAAACAGTTAGTATCAGGAAACAGCACATGGTTTCACAACCATGGCTAGTGCAATACCAACAACCGCAGTTCCAACAAGTATACCAAGGTTCTGAGCAACAAATATTTGCAAATAGTGGGCAACCGTATATTCAAAATGGTCAAAATCAACCATTCTATAATGGTCATGCCCACCAACCTTACCAAAGTTACCAGCATCAAATGAATTATGCTGGTATGCAAAGACCAACTACTCAGGCAATCCCATCTTATCCTGGGTATGCTTCACCTAACTTGAATCAACAGTTACCCTTCGTGGCGACTTTAGAGTTAGCTGATTTAAATCGGTTAACAAACGATCCAATCGCTTACGGCCCTTGGTGGCCAGCGATTCTGCATAAACTTGCATCAGATATTCCTAAATTTAATGGAAATCCAGGTGAAGATCCGTCGAATCATGTGATGACCTTTCATCTCTGGTGTTCATCAAACACCTTAAACGATGATTCAATTAGGCTTCACCTTTTTCAGAGGACGTTAACTGGTCTGGCAGCAAAATGGTATATCGAATTGCCCAGAGCTTCATTTGACAACTTCAGTACCCTAGCCACAACCGTTTTAACCCATTTTCAGTTACCGATAAGGTACGAAAAGGGAACGCAACCTCTTACCAATTTCAAACAAACAACGGCCACTCACATATCATATCATATACATGAGTGGCGACGTCATCGTAGAATGGTAAAAACATATGTTCCCGATCAAATTTTGGCTAAATGGTTTATTAAGTCATTATTGCCTTCCATCACGGAAGATGTGGCAAAAGGAGGAGTCATCACTCAAGAGCAGGTTATCGCTCGTGCACAATATTTGGACTTGATTTACACTCAGTCTGGCACGCTCTACGATAAAATACCTGACGCTCCTAGACCAAAATTCTTAGTCCCTCGTCCTCCTAAATCAAAAATGACTCTCATGTTGGCGATGGCGTGATTGGCACAACAGACATGAAATCGAAAAAGGCTACATCTAAAAAGGCCCGTAAGATTTCTGGTGAAAATGCAAAAGAGGAGCTTCTTGCCTCGAAAGTAAATGCCGTATCGGCAGATAAAGGCAAAGAAGCCAATCAACCAGGGGGCAAGAAGAAAGGAAAAGGGAAGAAGAAGAAACAGGAAGAATCATCACTTGAAAAATATTCTGCAAACCCTCCTGGAAATAGTAAAAATCTTCTGCAAACCCTCCACACAGAGCTGAGCTTAAAAAATTCTTCAAGAATTCAAAAACCTCGGCAGTATTGACTGATCCGTTTCCAAATCCAGGAACAAATCTGGTTGACAGTGGAAATGCATCCCCGTCTCAAGTGCTGATGTTGTTGGTTTCCAAACAGCAAAATGATTCTTTGATATCAACAAGGAACAAAGATTATGGGAACCCACAGCCGTCAAACAACAAGGATAAAGATCAACCTAGTAGTTCGACAACAACTTCGACAGAAGTTGTGCCACCCATCGTTCTTGAGTTGACAATAAAACTGCCAAAGGGAGTAGTACACAAGTCGACATTTAATCCTCATGCTAGAGCAGCACAACATTATAATATAGTGGAAGATTTGGCCCAATCGCCATCTGCTATGTCGACTCTTGAGGTACTACAAAATTTTCCATCCCAAAAGCAAGATTTATTATCAGCCATCAGTGGGATAGACCCAAAGGATTCCAGTCTTGTATCCTTTGATCATAAAGGATACAATCCTCAGTTACCAGCTCAACTAGCTTTCCTCATTCAAGTGAAAGCCCTCAAAAAAATTGTTTATCGAACGATTATTGATGAGGGGGAATCTACATCTATTATGTCGATGAGTTGCTGGAAAACCTTAGGATCTCTAACCTTGTCGCGATCTTCGACGACATTAAAAGCATTTAACGGATGAACATATACCCCTTATGGTATTCTAAGTAACTTGAAGGTGGAACTAGGAGGGAAAAAAGTAGAAATAGATGTTGAAGTAATCGACAGAAATCTCGATTATAACATCCTACTGGGAAGACCATGGATATATGCAATGGCTGCTGTTGTGTCGACCTATTTTAGGAAGATTGAATTTCCCTTTCAAGGAGAGATTACAATCATCGATCAACAGAACCTCCTCCCCAATGGTTCTCAAGTTACGGGAAGCATTCAAATGATCCATGGAAGCCCCCATTCGCTTCAAAATATCGGAGTATGCCTACTAAAAGACCCTATATTAATGGGAACTTTTGCCCTTCCACCTCTAATCAATTTGGTAGAAGTAGCATCGGTAGTAACCTGCAATATGATATCTTCAATTAAAACGATCTCAAGAAATGATATCAACATGGATCATGTGCAGGTATTGCCTCCAAGCCCAACAGAAATATTGTAGCAATCAATGTTCCTATCATGGGAGGAAAACCAAAATCAACGCTCATCAAGCGTTTGGATGGATAGGTCTAAGGAATATGGCACCCCTTCAGATCCTTGGTAGCGAGTGCATATCACCGAAGAAGGAATTGTTCAATCAATGATAATTGAAGGGGCACCATGGGAAGATTACCACCATCATTCCCTTCTTCCAGATTGTGAAGAAAATACTCCTGATGACCTTTGCCATCCTTTAGTTTTTGATTTTCTATCAGATACTGTAAACACGGTGGATTCTGAGCAAAACTTGTCCAACATTGAAGAGACTATCGCCATAAATATCTCAACCAATGCAGATGTTGTAGAGAATATTTATGTTGGCAAATGTTGTTCTCCTTCAGAACTGGAAATATATAACGCTCTTTTCTCGCGAATTCAGAGATGTCTTTGCTTGTTCATATAATGGAATGCCAGGCATGGACTCGAGTATCGTTGAACACGAAATCAAGATGTATCCAGATGCCAAACCAGTACGACAACGACTACGGCAGGTGCACCCCAAGAAAGCCGCTGTGATCAAGGCAAAAGTTGAAAAACTTCTCCATGTTGGTTTCATTTACCCAGTTCCTCTAACCGATTGGGTATCAAATATTGTCCCTGTTATGAAAAAACAAGGAACAATTAGAGTGTGCATTGATTATAGGGATGTAAATCAAGCTTGTCCAAAAGAAAACTACCCTACACCCTTCATCGACCAAATAATTGATGAATGCACCGGATATGAAATCTTTTCATTTATGGATGGATTATCCGGGTATAATCAAATAAATGTTCGCCCACAGGACCAGTCAAAGACTGCATTTATTTGTCCGTGGGGCACATTCGCATATCGAAAATTACCCTTTGGTTTAAAGAATGCAGGGGCAAAATTTCAAAGGGCAATGAATTATGCCTTCCATGACATCAAAAACATCGTTCAACCATACCTCGATGACCTTCCAACTCATTCACGAAAGCGGACTGATCATCCGCAGCATTTAAGAGCGATATTTCTACGTTGCCGACACTACAAGATACGATTCAATCGACAAAAATGTGCATTTTGTGTCAGTTCTGGTCGTTTACTTAGCTTTGTAGTCTCGAAAGACAGGATTCGTCTCGACCAATGTAAGGTTCAGGCAATCATAAATTTTCCTCCACCTTCAAATTTGCTTCAGATTCAGAAACTCCAAGGGAAAGCAAACTTTCTGAGGAGGTTCATTCCAAATTGCGTCGAACTTGCTAAAGGTTATAGGCATCTTTTGAAAAAGGAAGTACCCTTTGTCTGGGATCGGGTTGTGCAAGCTTCCTTTGATGCTTTAAAAGAATCCCTAATGAAAGCATCATTAATGTACACTCTTGACTATCAAAAAGACTTTGACCTGTATCTGGCTGTAGCAGATACAACCATTGTAATGGTTTTACTTCAAGAAGACAAAGGAATTGAACATCCTATATATTATTTAAGTAAGAACTTAAATGATACAAAAAGCAAATATTCTTATGTTGAAAAGCTAGCACTCGCAGCTATTCAAGCGATACAGATATTTCGACACTATGTCCTCTTTCGAAAAACTACCATTCTGTCAGATTGCAACCCCATGACCTATATATTGTCGCGACAGTTGCTGGGGGGAAAATATTCAAAATGGATAGCAATTCTACAAGAGTTTGATCTGGAATTTGTAAAATCCAAGTCAAAGAAAGCTCTGGTTTTCGCAGAATTATTATGCAATCTCCCATCATCGTCCAACGATGAAACATCCGAAGAAACGATCGTGGACGAAAATTTGTTTATGATATATTCAAGAAATCTGTGGTATGGGGATATAATCATTTATCTCCAAACCCAAAAATATAGGCCAAATACCTCTCACTCCGAACAAAAATGTATTCGATACCAAGCATAAGACTACACGATCATCGGTGATACACTTTACCGTCATGGTGTCGATACAGTTCTGAGAAGGTGCCTCACCCATGAGGAGGCCGAAAAAGTCCTAAATTATTGCCATTCAGGCACATGTGGGGGGCATCAATCTGGTTATGCTACAACGCAAATTTTTTTACGAGCAGGATACTTCTGGCCAAGAATGTTCAAAGATTGCATAAACGTAGTCAGAAGTTGCCATGCTTGTCAAATTTTCGATAGCAAAACCAGAAGACCACCCACACCTCTGCAGCCAATAGTTGCTGTCGGGCCATTCGAAAAATGGGGCATCGAATCCATGACATGTAACCCCACCTCGACTGGGGCGCATGGGTATATCATAGTTGCAGTTGACTATTTTACCAAATGGGCCGAGGTGATGCCTAAATTAGATAATACTAGTGAAACAATTGCCCTCTTCTTTTTCAATCATGTAGTCGCCAGATTCGGCGTCCCAGAAGCTATACTCACAGATCATGGATCGCATTTTCACAATCACATGATGGTCGAATTAGTTGCCAAATTAGGGTTGTCTCATGATAGCTCTACTCCATATTACCCGGAAGCCAAGGACAAGTTGAAGCAATCAACAAAGTCCTGAAGCACAAGCTGCAAAGGATGATTGGAGTTCACAAAAGAAGTTGGCACCTAATCATGTACTTAGCCTTGTGGGCTGTTATAGACAATTTTGTGCCTGACAGCAACAAGCATGAATTGTCAATAATCCAAGGGATCCAAAGTTCCCTAAACATGATGTTTCCTACCCCTAGAGGAACAAGGTCAGCAAACCAACAGCTCTCAGATCAGTTCTCCACCTGAAAACACTCAAAAACAAGCAATCTTGAAATCAAAGCAGGTGCTCCACTAGGTTTCTGCGCTGAAACTCAGTTGCTCCATGGTGTACCTACGTTGCAAAGCAAGTGGGACAAAGGCCACCTGCGCTGAGCGAGATAGGACAAGTGGCACAATGAGTCATTGCTTTGGAATCTTCCAAAAATGACACTTGGATCAAGTATTTCGCCTTGTGATGAGTCAGAGGCTTTGTTTCTCCAAGTGGAAGCAAAGTTCTCCAAGTGGACTCAAGAACTGAAGATCAACTAAAGATTAACTGAAGAGAGAGAGGACACAAGGCAGCTACACATCAGTTGCAAGCTGACTCATCCTTTCTCAATTCATCTATATATTGAGCTCTCTCCTATGAGCTCTGGAGGCTGGAATTTTGTGCAAAGTAATGATATGCTGTTGGTTTCATTATTGAGTTATTGGGCGATTGTTTGAGAGAGGTGAAGAGGAGCAATTCTTTCTGCTGGGAGGTGTTGCTGGGTTGGAGCCTTCAATGGTTGTAATACTCTCAGAACCTTTATTTCTTCATTAATAAAAGCTATTGAGGTTCTTCTATGTGCTCTTGTTTCAATAATATATTGTGATGATTGCATGTTTGGTTTACACTAATCCATGAACCAGTTATGATTGCATGCCTCTTGTAGTTTCCTTCTTTGTTATTTTGCAGGATCTCATTGTAGCTGGGCAAGCAAAAGAACAAGGAGCTAGGAGCAAGCGGCCAAAGAGAAGAGTTTGGATTCGACATTAAGCGCAAGGCAATGGTTAGTGCATTTCTCCATTCTCTTTTGCTTTCATAAAGAAGTAAACCTTAAGTAGTTTGTTTTACAGTTGTTGCTAAGGAACTATCACCCTTAGAGTGGGCTAGGGTCATCCGAGTCGGATACTTTTCCCTAAAACAAATTGGCGACTCCGCTGGGGAGCGTGTCCATTTGATTGTGTTTGTAGTATTTTGCTATTCATTTCCTGAACAAAAGAGTACCAAATCGAAAAGCTTTTGACTATATCAAAAGCGAAGTAGAGGGCAGCTACTCTAGCTCATTTCTGAGCAAGTTCATGATTTGAAGAGCTGATCTACAAGGATCCTTGTAAGCTCTTAGTGATAGCTTTTTACCTTCCTAATCATCCCTTTGAGTGTGCTTGACTGATTGTTTCTGATTTGAGCAAAAACCGTGCATTTTTTAGAAAATTATGACCCGGAAACTGTGAAAACGCAATTCTCGTTTTCCAAAGCAGGCAGTACACAGCCTACCTGCTTTGCAACGCAGGTCCCGAAGGGGCTACCTGCGCTGAGAGCCAGTTTGGCTGTGCAGCACCTGCGTTGGCCCAAATTTGCCTAGTGCTTTTGGGGTTTCCTCCTTTTCTCTTGCCTGTTTTCACTTAGATTTTGCTGCTAAGTGTCAGTCTTGTGCCTGTTCTGAAACCAATATTACTTGCCATCATTCTGCCTCTGTTATATAACGAAATTGTACTTGTTCTTTGTATTTCTTACTCATTTACAATTTCCCATAACGAAGAGTAAACTAGTCTTGCTTTTGGCCTCTTAGATCTGAACCTGTGTTAGGCATTTTGCTGGTCTAAAGAGTTAGCTTGTTTGCTGTCCATAGCTGATTAGTCATTTTACTTTCGTCAAGTATGGTTTGATTTCATGTATTTCCAGTGATTAAGCAAGTAAATCTTAAGGTGTCTTTTGATTTTGGACAAACTTGTTTACTTTCGCTCTAAATCGAAATCAAAGTTATATAACCACTTTCCTTTTGTAATCCATCCACATTAAGAAAGGGAAAAGAAAATACATGCATTGTGCATTTTGCATTTGACTGTTTGCTTGACGATTTAGGAAAAAATTGCATTTTAGTGTGTGCTCTATGATCTATGTGAAAAGATTTGCCTTTCTTTTCCCTCAGTAGTTAAGGTTTTCAAAGTTGAAAGATTGAAAAGTTTGCTTCTCATCTTAGACTGCATTCAGGAATTTGTTATATACATCTCGTGGTGATCCTTAAAGGAAAACTGCTAAGCAAGATCAACATTAAAATAAATCCAATTTACATAACAACGCTTTGTAACATAACGCAAACACATAGAGGTCTAGGTAGAGACGTGTTCCGGCGTCGTTAAACATAGTGACTGTCGATCTCTACGAAGGTGGGTGATTCCTCCTGAGAGTCGGTGGCACTAATACGGACTTGTGCTCCCACGTACTGTCGAGTATATATTGGGAGACCCCTATAAGCAATTATCCTTTATCCATAGGAAGCCGTGTCGGCCGCCCTACTGATCGCGATGCAGTGAACACAGCATTCACGAAGATCGACTACCCGTACCGTAAAACGTATTATGTGGTTTCGCGAAAAGTTTGGCACACCCTCTGCCTAGAACTCCAGAGAAGTTTCTTTTGGCCTTTTTCAAACTCTATAACTGAAAAAGTCCACCCGAGCATTTGTCACTTCGGGCTCGTTAAAACATCGAAGGCGACTAGAGTCATCTTTAGCTTTTTCTGGACTCTTAAAACATGAAAAAGCAAGTTTGTGTCTAAAAGCGTCGTTAATAAAATTTATTTTAAGCGGAACATAATCACCTGTTATTCCCACGTTGATCTTTCAGTTGAAAAGTATGGAGCCCACCAACCAAGGAAGTAACCTTGGCGGAAGTCCAAATCCCTTCTCCTCTTGGGGAGATGTTGGTGCGCCTCATATGGCCACATTGTCACTTCCAGGATTGACAATTGGCCTACCTGTATGGCTCTTTTCAACTAATGTAGTCCAGATCGCCATTAATCCTGAGCAGTCGAATCAACAGTTAGACCAATCTAGAACTACCCACCAGCCTTCCACTTCTTACAATTCTTCCTCTGATCCTTCATCTTCACAAGGTAGAGCCAGCAAAAGTCAGCCTCCCATGGAGAAGATGGAAAAGAAGAAGAGAGAAAAGAAGCAGAAGGGGCCTATGGTGAAGGCGACTGGGGGCAAGCAAAAGACAGCTGACAAAAACCCACACACTGCACCGACCAGGCCTAAATCGCCATGTGTCATTTGCAAAGGGGCCCACTTCCATCGTGATTGTCCTTGTATTCCCCGAATACTAAGGGACTGGTCCCCAAGGTTGCACAATCCGGTAGCATCAACCTCTGGTAGTCATGTTGATTGCAGTCCGTCAACTAGCGAGAGTGAAGGACGAAGAAGGAGACCAAGATCACCCTGTATATTGTGTGAAGGCGATCACGCCATCCACAAATGTCCATTCTTAGATGAGGCAAAGAGAGTTTTGGAAGATCGTCCGGTTTCACCGTTACGACTTCCTCCTGGATACCAAAAACTCACACCTAATCCCTCGATAGTTGAAAATCTAGCTGACCCGCTCAAGTGGTCAGCTGAAGTGTCGGTCATTGAGAATGAACCTACTGAATCCAGACCAGACGAAAGTCTAAAGGTCGAAACGGCAGTTGACCCGGTTCTTCCTTCAGAGGTTTCATCATCCAATGACTCCGTCATTGAAGACCCATCTTCAAATGACACCCTCACTGAAGAGGATAAAGATGACACCGTCCATATCCTTTTCATCAACACAGATTCTGATGAGCGTCAGGGCAATGCTCCCATTCCTTTATCGCAGGAAGGAACATTGTCAGGGTCGTATCCGGCCGTATATTCGGTCCCACCACCAAGCAACCTAGTTGTATCCTTTGATTGGAATCAACTAGGCAGACCCCGGTTACCAGCCAGTATCCCATTCAGAATCATAGTCCAAATCTACAGAATGGTGATGGCTGGAACTATCATTGATGAAGGGGCATCTGTGAGTATCCTTTCCTCTGTTGCTTGGAAAGCACTGGGTTTCCCGGCGCTTTTACCTGAGATGAGAAATCTATCAGGTTTTGATAAAGGAACCAGTCACCCGTTAGGGATTCTCCCCAATGTTCCAATTACATTGAAAGGGAAGACAGTTCATATGAACATCATGGTCGTCCAAGGACCCTTAGTTTATAACTTACTCCTTGGACGAGACTATATATATTGTATGGAGGTAATAGTGTCCTCACTCTTTAGAGTCATGTGTTTTCCACACGAAGGAAGAATGGTCCAGCTCGTAGACCAACTTTCATTTCCAGGATCACGCATTGAAAATAGTCAAATACCATCCCTTAACGGTCTATTCACTCAAGGAATGCCACCGCCCCCGTTCTACTTCCCGATGAATGCGAGTAATTCGAGAAGAAAAGAATTGGGACCGAGTTTTCTTTGTCGTTAGACTCGTTAAAATGATTAAATAGCGACAAACTTGTCTTTAGACGAGAATGAGTTTCCCTATCGCTAGGCTCGTTAAAACATAGCGATGGGCTTGCCCGAAGGGCAGGTTATAGAACAAGCATATGTTATCCTCCTCAAGCTTGACAAAAATAAAGAGGTACTGGTCAGCAATGACTGGGGAAAAATTGGGAGAACCTCACAGCATTAATAGTAGCAAGTCGCTCTTGAACATGACACTTTGTCCTCCGTATCACATCGGGTTGGGTTGTTTCATTCACCGGTCTCATAACCATGGTCCTCGCCACACCATCCGCAATTGGGGTAATGCTACCAATCCATCACATCAGTGTCGTTATATGTTCAAGAGATGTGGTTCTGCAAAGAGTCAACCATGTTCCATCCACTGCCATACATTATCCTTCATCCACTTCATGACCACCACCCTGAATCATACATCACAGTTTGTTTTCACCTCATCACAATCACTAGCTCCGTTCCGTGTCACTGATGTGGGATTCATTAAGGCCCTCCTTTGATGGATCACTCCTTGTCGACATCAGCTCATTATCGAAGGAGTTGATCTAGGAACACCCCCTTCAGTACTTTGAAGCTTGCATGCCTCAATGGCAAGTTTCTCACTTCCGACGACAGGTTTACATCAATGAGCTTCGACCAGAAGATTTTGCATGGTGGTCGACACCAAGTCCTTTATTCCCACCATGTGGATTGTACTGCCGTACCTTGAGGGTCATCATCCTTATCGGTGATTCCTCTCGCGCTTGTTAACGGTTTACATCATTGACCGGTAATCAAGCGATGTCTTTCCATGTTTGACTTCAAGAAATTCTCACATGGATCGACTTGTACATTGAGTGAAGATCGGAAGAGATTGAAGACCCCGGATCTAGTTTCATCCATCTGGGCTGCGATATATATTCAGGACATAAAGACATTTGATATGTACATCATTACAGCAGATGATCATCCTTCTCAAAGGATGATAATTTCAGCAGAGAATTATCAGTCTACAATCAGATGATCGTCTGTTCTATGTACCAAAATGTATTTATAAAGCTGAGCATGGGAATGCCCGCCTCAGCTAGATCATGAAAATGTATGAAAAATAATGTATTGTATTGTATCTTATTACAGGACACTTCTCAGCAGATTGAATGAACTTCGGATCCTCTCAATAAAGCATTTCACCCGATAAACGACCTCATACTTTAGGGGGCATCTGTTATAGACAATTTTGTGCCTTACAGCAACAAGCATGAATTGTCAATAATCCAAGGGATCCAAAGTTCCCTAAACATGATGTTCCTACCCCTAGAGGAACAAGGTCAGCAAACCAACAGCTCTCAGATCAGTTCTCCACCTGAAAACACTCAAAAACAAGCAATCCTGAAATCAAAGCAGGTGCTCCACTAGGTTTCTGCGCTAAAACTCAGTTGCTCCATGGTGTACCTGCGTTGCAAAGCAAGTGGGACAAAGGCCACCTGCACTGAGCGAGATGGGACAAGTGGCACAATGAGTCATTGGTTTGGAATCTTCCAAAAATGACACTTGGATCAGGTATTTCGCCTTGTGATGAGTCAGAGGCTCTGTTTCTCCAAGTGGAAGCAAAGTTCCCAAGTGGACTCAAGAACTGAAGATCAACTAAAGATTAACTGAAGAGAGAGAGGACACAAGGCAGCTACACATCAGTTTCAAGCTGACTCATCCTTTCTCAATTCATCTATATATTGAGCTCTCTCCTATGAGCTCTGGAGGCTGGAATTTTGTGCAAAGTAATGATATGCTGTTGGTTTCATTATTGAGTTATTGGGTGATTGTTTGAGAGAGGTGAAGAGGAGCAATTCTTTCTGCTGGGAGGTGTTGCTGGGTTGGAGCCTTCAATGGTTGTAATACTCTCAGAACCTTTATTTCTTCATTAATAAAAGCTATTGAGGTTCTTCTATGTGCTTTTGTTTCAATAATATATTGTGATGATTGCATGTTTGGTTTACACTAATCCATGAACCAGTTATGATTGCATGCCTCTTGTAGTTTCCTTCTTTGTTATTTTGCAGGATCTCATTGTAGCTGGGCAAGCAAAAGAACAAGGAGCTAGGAGCAAGCAGCCAAAGAGAAGAGTTTGGATTCGACATTAAGCGCAAGGCAACAGTTAGTGCATTTCTCCATTCTCTTTTGCTTTCATAAAGAAGTAAACCTTAAGTAGTTTGTTTTACAGTTGTTGCTAAGGAACTATCACCCTTAGAGTGGGATAGGGTCATCCGAGTCGGATACTTTTCCCTACAACATGGGCTTACCGAACATTGGTAAGGAATGTAACTGGGTTTACACCTTTCCAACTGGTATATGCCATGGAAGCAGTCTCACCAATCCAGTGTGAAATCTCATCCCTAAAACTCGCAATTGACCTTCTCCCCGGGACTTCAGAAGAGGAGGCTCATTTCTTGGAACTAATCCAATTGGATGAAACCTGTCATGATGCCACTTTGGCTAACGAAGCCCATAAGAAATGAGTCAAGGCGTAGTTCGACAAGAATGTCAAACCCCGTGTCTTCTCAGAAGGTGGCTCGGTCTTAGTTTATGACCAAGAATCTGATAAATTAGGGGCAGGTAAATTCAAGTCTTTATGGATGGGCCCCTATGTTTTTAAGTGAGTGTTAGCAAAAGGAGCCTACAAGTTAATGGATTATGACGGGATTCCACTGGCACAACCTCGTAACGGGTTGTACCTCAAGCGTTACTATGTGTGATTTAGTATGGTAACCTATATGCTTTTGTTATGTTTTTGTTTTTGCTAAAGTATTTGTTTTGGTCAAGTAATCCACTTTTTACATTTATTGCAGATGTCAAACCTATTGGAGTCATGTGTTAGATATGCCGACGGAGCAAGTCGTAGTTCGCGGAAGCTATCTTTCGTGACCTAGGCCATTTTTGATCCAAGCGGCGAGTTAGTAAGTTTCAAAGGGGTATGTATTGGTCGATCAACGAATAAAATCGCTGAATATAGAACGTTGATAGAACTTCTCTCTGATTCCATCACCCATGGTATACGCCGACTGATTGTCAGGCTAGACTCACAACTCGTCATACTAAAACTCATTGGTATCTACTCTATTCGAAATCCAGCTATTTATCACATGTTCCTAAGGGTTAAGATTTTGGAAAGGCAATTTGATTTTATTCAATATCAACATATTTCCAAAACCTTAAACACATTAACTGACTCATTGGAAAATTATGTGTTAGATAGACATTTGCAACATTTATAAAAAGGAGCATACCATCAATATTTGCATTTGGATCATGTAACTTAACCAAAATAAAACTTCAAAAATCAAAAATATATATATAACTGTTTATGGTTTACACATAATGTTCTGTAACCAAGACAACATTGGTCAAATGACCCAAAACTCAAAACACTAGGGGGCACCCTAGTCTAATGATGATCGTGATAGCAAGTCACAGCCTGTGCGATCATGCGTAAGAGCCAGGTCCATCGTCTTGGCACACCAGTAGTATGTCGCTGCAACCTCAAGGGCAACTTGTCAGTCCTTACATCTGGAATACCGAGAGTGAGGCCCTCAACTTGGTCCTGTAATGTTGTGAGAGTCTCGGCCACATCGAGGTCGCGAAGGATAGCCCTTCCAACAGCCTCTCCTGCTGGGGAAGCAGCTGGCACTCTCAGGCGTACTACTGGCCGAACGGGACTGACATCTGCATGAGTTTGATTAGTCTTGATAGAATAAAGCACAAGGACATTATAAAAGAAAAACGATAAGCAGGGATATGGTCAAAGAATTTACCAATAGCTCCCCACTGTTCGCCAACCGGCAGTACTAAATCTGGGTCACCCCGAAAGTCCATACCAACATATGGATACTCGAAATAAACCATCTCGTGACAATCAAACCACCCGAAGAAGACCGTATCAAAAAAGGGAATCTGAGACTGACCAGGATGCCTAGACATATGGTCGACCCATCTTTGCATACGTGGTTCAGTCGGTGAAGGTAAATCAAGTGCAATATACTGCGGCTGCATCAGTGGTATCTTTCCAAGGAAAAGGTGGTAAAGATAGAACCATACCCAAAGTTCTTCAACCTCCCACTCTTCACCTTCGTCAATTGTTCTTTCATCACAAGCAGTACTGCGTCGCACCAGTTGAACACCTTCGGTTGGAGACATTCCAAGGCATATTGCATATAAGATCGGTTGGCTACATGAAGAGCCGCACCACCGGCCATCCTACCAAAAGTGAACAGAATAGTCCTGAGGGACCTGTCAGTGACATCACAGATGACGATCTTGCCATCTTTACCCAGCTGAGATCCCTCTCTACAATACCGACGAACATAATCTCTCACAGATTCACCTCCTCAGGCCGAACCTGATAAAGAGATGGGGGAACCCCGCCTCGAGAAGCCAGTCAAGAAATAGATGTCCTATACAGTCAAGGGGATGGATTTGCCCCTAATCTGGAACACTTGGCTAGTAGGATCCCAAGCATCGAGCAAATACTGCAGCAAGTTGATTTGTTGTCTCATGCTAGAAATGCGGAAAAACTTCAGCAAGCCACAGTTCCGCAGTGCGTTTACTGTAATCGGATCATGTAAAGCAAGCATGTCCTCTTCTTCATACTCATGTCCTCGCCATGTAATATTCATCTTGCTCCAAAAATCTCTGAAAACAAACAAGAGAAGAGTTAGATCTTGATTTTGGTAAGAGACAGGCAAAATTTCCATAAAAAACTTTGCATAAACTTCCTTCCTTGCGCCCATCGCACCTACAGTAGTGTTTTGGGTGCGTTGCATGTCAGTTAGCCAATAGACAGGCTAACATCCAACGCACCTTTCGATGCACAAGGGGTGCGCTGAAGCCAGGGCGAGTTTTTCAAACCCTAGAGGCTCAGAAAAACCAGGAATCAAGCTCAGAATGAAAAATGGAAAGCATGAAATGAAATAGCTCGGGTTTAGCTATTACCTGGTCCAGACGGCGCCGAGAATCGTCCACAGAATATCCTAGAATCAGCTGATGAAAATCAAGGGGGAAAAAGCACCTTCAAATCTCCAACAAACCAAAGTTCAAATGAAATGGTAAAATGAGAGGTAAAATCACTTTTACATTACTTTTTACGTAATTCAAGTAAAATATTAGTGTTCTAACTCATTGTTCATTTCTAACTAGTTTGATGAAGCAATTGAAAATGCAGTACAATCTTTGAAACAATGAAGCTATTTATGGTAAAGTCAAGAAATGGCCATTGATCAAGAAGTTTTAGCACATAGTTCAAGCTCGTTAAAAAATAAACATAAGTCATGAGCAAATGTTTCTCCCCGCGTTTAAGTTCATCAAAAAAATGAACTATTTTCCGGTAAATAACCATCGTGAATGTAGTACTTCAGCCTTTAAAGCCTTGGTCATTTTATCATCATCACCTCCACTCTGTATTGGCTAATCATTCACCTCCATTTGATTGTTTACCCCTTTTGAGGAACAGCTGCAAAGAGTGATCCCACTAGCCATCCTTGTAACACTGTCGTGATTGGAAAATTCCAAACCTTACTTGGAATCAGCTGCTACCCAATTTTATCACTCGTTCCTCAACAAACAAGTCTCCTTTAAGCTCTTTTCAACTGACTGTAAAATATGAAAAGATTGTCGAGAAATTGGCCTCTCCAGCTCGTTAAAGGGATCGGAAGTGCTATCCCTCCTTTAGATTTTAATCTTTTTGGACCTGAGGGATTATTACACAAAAATATCGAGCGCTTGTTTTTCTCGGCGCGTTAAAAGTATCGAAAATTCATCCCTTCTGTATTTTTTTATACTTTTTCTGACTTAAGGGATTAGATGACAAAAAGGGAATTTTGGAGTTTCCTTTACGTCCCTTTTCAGACTCTCTAAAATTGAAAAGGACAGAGTTATTTTTGTCGTTAAACTCGTTAAAACTTAATAGTGACAAACTTGTCCATAGCGGACAAGAACGAGTTTCACTATCGCTAGGCTCGTTAAAGCATAGCGATGGGTTTGCCCGAAGGGAAAACTATAGAACAAGCATATGTTATCCTCCTCAATCTTGACAAAAATAAAGAGGTACTGGTCAGCAATGACCGGGGAAAAATTGGGAAGAAAACTTGAAGAAACTTTGTTGGTAGCAAGTCGCTGTTGAACATGACACTTTCACTCTGCATCCAAGTTGGGTTGGGTTGTTTCATTCATTGGTCACATCACCATGGTCCCATCACACCATCCACATTTCGGGTTAATGCTACCAATCCATCACGTCAGTGTCGTCGATATGTTCAAGAGAAGTCATTCAGAGAATTCACCTATGTCTCACCCGCTACAATACATTTACACTCCATTCTTTCATGACTACCACCCTGAATCTTTTGTCATCGGATCATTTTCACCTACATTAAAATCATTTGCGCCGTTCCATGTCATTGATGTGGGATTCATTAAGGCCCTCCTCTGACGAATCACTTCTTGTCGACATCAGCTCACTATCCAAGAAGTCAATCTAGGAACACCCCGTTCAGTACTTTGAAGCTTGCATGCCTCAATGACAAGTTTGTCACTTCCGGCGACAAGTTTACATCAATGGCCTTCGACTGAAAGATTTTGTGTGGTGTTCAACGCCAAGTCCTTTATTCACACAACGTGAATTGTACTACAGTACCTTGAGGGTTATTATCATTATCGGCGATTCCTCTCGTGCCTGTTAACAGCTTACATCATTGGCTGGTAATCAGGCGATGTCTTTCCATGTTCGACTCCAGAACATCTCTCACATGGATAGACTGGTACTTCAAGTGAAGATCGAATGAGATTGAAGACCCTGGATCTAGTTTCATCCATCCGGGCTGCGATATATATTCAGGGGAATAAAGACAACAAATGTACATTATTGCTACACAGATAATCATCCAATCAAATGGATGATGACTCTACTAGAATTATCAGTCTACACTCAGATGATTGTCTGTCTTATGTACATGAAAATGAATTTATAAAGCTGAGCATGGGAATGCCCGCCTCAGCTAGATCATAAAAATATTATGAAGATAATGTACTGTATTGTATCTTATTACAGGTCTCCTCCCAGCTTGAAAGAACTTCAGATCCTCCTAATAAAGCATTTCACCCGACATCAAAATATTAACAACCTCATGCTTTAGGGGGCAACTGTTATAGAAATTTTTGGGCACTGCAACCCCAAGCACGAAATGTCCATAAACCAAGGGCTCCTAAGTCCCTAAAAGTGTTGTTCTAACCCCTAAAGGAACAAGGTCAACTAATTACAGCTTCTCCGAGAAGTTCTCCATAAAAAACTGCTCAAAACTGGTCAAAACAGGATCATTTCAACTGCTCCGTAGGCAAAGTGCATTGCATCTCACCTAAGTACACTATGTGGGTGCCTTTCATTTCAAAAATCTCTTCTATGGGGTGCAATGGGTGAGAAGTGACAAATGGCAGTGTCATTCCGCGAGGTGGAGAGGCATGGAATCTTCCAGAAACTTCTCCTCTGACACTTGCCTCTCTGAATTCGAGCAAGGATGAGTAAGAGATCATCAATCTCCAAGTGGAAGCAAGAACTATCAGAGGGAAGACACTAATCAAATCACAAGCCGACTCATCTCCCTTATAGATATCTATATATGGATCCCTCATCCCAGAGATCCAAAGGCTGGAATTTTGCATCTTGTAAGGAATTGTTGTTGGTTTCTTGAGACAACATCATAGTGTTGGGTGATCTAATCTTTGTATGAGGTGAAGAAGGGCTTACTTGCTGAGAGGATGATGCTGGGTCAGAACAATTGGTTGTAACTCCCTTGGCTCTTTCTTGGTTATCAATAAAAGCTATTCAAGTTTTCCTCCATACTCTTGTGTCATTTATGTTTTATGCATTTGTATGGTCAATTTACATCTGATCCTAGATTGTTTATGATTATAAATCCATGTTCTTTTATAGTGTTATGCTACTGTGATCCTACAAGTACTCTGTGAAGCTGGGCATATGAGGGAGCAAGTAGCGAAAGACTATCAAGAGAGAGAGGAATCAAACTAGGAGATTAGCGCAAGACATAGGTTTGTCTTCTTTGTTCTTCTCTCATCTATATTTCATAAAGGAAAAACGGAAGTACCTTTACTTTGTTTGTTTCTAAGGTAGCTACCACACCTTAGTGGGATAAGCAGTTCTGTGTAGACACTTTTCCCTGTAACATTGACGTCCTTTGCACTCGAGTTCATCACATCTACCACTACCTGTGTTTTTCAAATTTCACGGGAATGACCATACACGTATGCTGCGTGATTTTTCCCTGAGTGCTAGAGAACTGGATGTCAGGTTAACCTTGCTATATTCGTGGATTAATTCCACCATTCCATTCATTCATGCAGTGCTTATATTAGATTCATGTAGTAGAGGAACAAGTTTTAGTCACGTACCTGAAGTCAAATGGTTGTTGTGAGGTGCTTTTTGCTGTTGCATGCATCTGTTTCGGTGATTGCATGAAGGCACCTTTGTGCTATAATATCTTTGTTGTATGATGTGTGGTTTTTTTGCTTGTGCAGGTATCCTCTAGCCGGATCTAAGCTGCAGGAGTTCGTTTAAATGTTCAAATATGCACCCTCAAGCTGTTGCTGCTAAATTTTCACAAGACCAAAACTTGTTTTTGCCATTGCTCCCGAACGATAGATAGGATCAATTTGAAACTTGCTGAGCATGTTCCTATCATCATGATGCACCTACCATAGCAAAATTTAGATCAATGGATGCACAGATTTCGAGAAAAGAGGAAAATGGATGAAGATTTCAGAGATTAATTTCTTGGAAACTGCTTGGGTAGGTTACTATCACCCATATGCATCTCCCCATGAAACATGTTTTTAAATGGATGCACGGATATGGAGAAAATGCAAAAATAGCTGACGGTGATGGAGGCAGATTTCTTCGAAACCGTGCATCGGAATGGGCTGAAGCTGTTCGGGCATGTTGCCATCATCCCTATACAATTCCCTGTAAAACGGGTTTTCAAATGGATGCATGGTTTCCAAGTTAGGGCAAAAACAAATTCTGTTCTATGAATTTTTTCTTCAAAGCATTCTGCAAGTTTTTTTGCATGGAAGGAAAAGCTGAGCTTCGGTTGTGATGCAAGCATGGAGATGATGGAGGGGGAGTTTTAATGTTGCAGGAGGACTTCTAAACCCTTGCGGAAGCTATCGTGTTTTCCAAACCACCATTTTGCAATCCATTTTTACCTTCCTGTAATTTCTATAGGAACTTCCTGTAGAAAACACAATTTTCATAAAAGAAGCACAATGAGGTGGAAAAAATGATGGAAAAGGGTGAGGAATGGAAACATGGATGCTTGCAGGCATAACCAATAGATTCCAATATTTAGATTCCCTTACAAAATCGAATCTGTCTCGCTTGAAGGTTCTACAGGATTTTTCCTGTAGAAATATAGAACTTCCTGTAGAAGGCACAAAAATTCCTTTGCCTTTGTTTTGAGTGATCCTCCTGACCTGCAATATCCTTCTTGCAACCTGCAATTATCCAATGGAAATTAGGTTTATTTTTATTTCTCTTTTTCTCCTTTTTTTTTTTTGAAAAACAACTAGGGCGCCTCATGGAGGTTTTCACCCTAATTGCCTGCCCTGGGCGCCTCCAAGGGAGGTTTTCACCCAGAGATCTTATTCTCTTTTCTCTTTTTTCCCAACCCATTAACTACCTCATGGAGGTTTTCAATCAATGAGCCAATCTAAGGCGCCTCTGAGGAGTTTTTCACCTTAGATTTTTATTTTCTTCTTATTTTCATTTTTTCTCTTTTTCTCTTTTTTTTCTACCCTACCCTACTTGAAAAACAAAATCATTTTCAAGTGTAAGAATACTTCCAATGGAGCCATGTGCACATCGCGATTAGTGACAAAATGATGTGAAGGCTCGAAATGCTTGCTTTGACAACTATACATATTTCAGAGACAAAATGATCTGACTTTGAAGGGATCAAACACAACTGAGGAAGAGAGTACCGCTGCAACTTAGTGATGATCTGAAACCATATCTCAATATAGCTCTGATATCCTTCATCCTCTTGCTGATCTGGATCATGTTTCATGTCACCTTCTACCATGAATTTCTCATCTTCCTCTTACGGTTGATCTTTCTCTTGAATACATGGAAGATTTGATGGTAACCATGAGGGAGCTTTCTTGATCTCTCATTCTGATCTCTTTTCTTCATCAAGAGCAGCCCATGGTTCTTTGATAATTTCTTTTGAATCTTATTTTGCATTTGGTCCTTCAATGTTGTCAATATAATCTCTATTTTGTAATACTCTTCCTCAGCTAAGGTGAATATCATCGACCTCAAGAGGAGTCATTTGGACATGTTGTGCCTCGGCTTTGCAATTGGGTTGAGCTACTCCATTGTATGGTTTTGGAAATGGTGGTAAGGGTAGTTGAGTGGGGGTGTAGGTTTGAGATGGATGTGGATGGGGTTGTGGTTGGGTAGGCATTTGGAGTTGCCTTGGTGGAGCAGGAGGCGATGGTTGTGGATGAGCAGGTGGTGGAGGAAAAGAAGCAGGAGGAGTGTTGTACTGGGGCCTCCACCCCTGATGAGGTGCATTCCATTGAGGTTGTGGCTGAGCATAAGAGTGAAACAAATGAGCAGCTAGTTGGGCATAATATGGATCTATGAAGGAACAAGGAGGAGGGTGTGAACCAGGAAGGATGAGCAAGGGGACCCCAAGAAGGCATGAAAGTGGCTTGATAGGGGTCATAATAGGTCTCGGATGTCCCTTCCAGCTCCTGTTGATAAGATATAGGTTCATATGGCCTCCTTTGGTTCATATAATAGAGTGATTCAGTGGCTCCTTTTTCCCTCTGATATGCAACTTTGATTTGGGTAAGGAAGGGCACTGATATGTAGGATGGTATTCTTCACAGACAAAACACACTTCTATGGAGTACAATGGACATTCGTTCTTAGGATGCTTTCTAGTGCACCTAGGACAAAAAATGGTCAAAGACCTCTTCGCTTCTTCTTACTTCTTTTGGATCCGCACGGTATCCAGTTGCATGGCAAGAAACTGCCTCATATCACTCTTGAAATCTTCCATCTGATCTTCAAATTCATCTTTGGACAAGGTGTTGCTCCCAACGTTTCTGCTTGTAGCCATTTGCTCCAGAGGAATGGTTTCTTCTTCTTCTTCCCTTGAGGTTCTTCAAATATGTCTTGTTGTCCACCTAAGGGTTCTTTAATCACAACCATCGAAGAAGAGAGGATGTTGGCTGTGTGAAGTAGTGGGGGCATTGTGCAATCATTTTTCTAACTTATCTCTACTCCTACAAGGCATGAAATGAAATCTTTTTGGTTGGTTTTTGCTTTTTTTCTAATTCTACCTGCAAAACTAAAATATATTGAACTGCTACTAACTATCTTGCTAAAATGAAAATGCGGAATTGAAATGAAAGCAGGAAAGGAATAATCTATTTTGCTCAAATGGCATTGCAGGAACGAAATGCTAGTCTACGCTTGCGGAATTGAAATGCTAATCTATGCTTGCAAAAATGAAATTGCGGAATTGAAATGCTAATCTATGAAAGTGGGAAATGCTAAACTACTTTTGCAGAAACGAAATTGCATAATGGAAATGAAATAAACTACTTAGTAGAAGGTTGTAGTGGAAAATAGAAGAAAAGCAATAATCACCAATACTCTAACGTTTCCCTGGAAACGGTGCCAAACAGATGGTGGGCTCCAGTATTGCAACAATAATGCTACAATTCCTGTAACTCCCTTCTTTAATTTTATCAACCCGGTAGTTCGTAACAAACTTGGAAGCAACAGTGTTATATGCACAAGTACTAGCTCTTGCCACAGCTATCACTTGGTCAGCTGGCACAAGTCTGCTAGGGGCTTAAGCCAACTTCTATGAGCTCTTAGAAGAAGCTTTTTAACTGATGGATGAAAGATAACTCAAAGGAAGCTAATCTACTTGTGGAAAGAAACTGAAAGCCAAAACGAAACACAAACCCTAGCAAACCCTAATTCTACCAACTAGTCCTACTGATGAAAGGAAGAGGATGCAAGCTATTGAAAGGAATGCCATTGACTTATAGGAAGGTAAAATGCATGTGTCTAAGTTATCACTATCTGAAGAAAACATCTTTCTGTATTTTTGAATAAGTTATTAGAATTATCATGAATGTGCTTTTTAACTGGCTTTTGACTGTGTAGAGGTGGATCGGTGGGAGAAAATGCTTGCAGGAGGTTGGGAAGGTTAGAAGAGGTCCTAAAGGGTCCCTAGCACCCTTCCTGAGAGTTTCACAAAGTTTGGCTATCAAGAAATCTCATTCGTGAGCTTCTATAGGAAGTCTGCAGGGGTTCTACAGGATGTTCTGGGGATTTCTACAGGTTGTTCTGTAATTTTTCTACAGGATGTTTAGAAATGGAATTTTGGAGCCTGGATGGAGGGAACAAGGTGGAGGAATGAGTATGGAGGTGAAATAGGGGTGTAGGGAGTTCAAGACTTGGAGGATGGAGTTGAGGAGAAGGTGTAGATGATGAGATTTGTTCAAGGAGGGATGAAATGATGTTGCACAAGAAGATGAGAATCATGGCAAAGTAATCGAATGAGGTAAATGTAAGGTAAGGGTTCTGGGTGAAGGATGAAACATGTAAGTTGGATGGACTATGTGCAGGTAAGGAAGGGTAATAGGTACTCTGCAAGTGGTTTTTTTTCAAACTGAACAAACAAACACTTATAAAACCTATGACCTAGTTACTTTACTCTATTCTGACCTAAGTAACAACAAAAGGAAATGAACAACAGTTTATTCGAAATGAAATGCGTGAACTAACTTATGCCACTAAGAAATCATCAACTGAAGCATTTAAGCACTACTAATATCAGCATCTACAAAAGAGGATTCCAACACTAAGAATTGCATGGCAAAGCAAAACAATGTTTTTGTTGGCAGCAAAGTCACATTGGTCCCAGCTCATGATTCCACTAAGGGGGAGGTGAGATCCAAGGTGTTTGGTAGCCTTTTTCTGAAGATATTACTATGATTAACCCATCAAGCAAATCTGAACATGAAAAACCTTTTTAAATCAAAAGCAACCTAAACAACAACACAATATTTAAATCTAAATAGCAAATTTTATTCTAAGAATGCAGCAAAGACACATGAAAGTAAACAAAGGAGGTATTTGGCACTTGATATGGGCCCAACCCCAAGAGCTACAGCCTCCTAAAGGAGATTTAGATCTGGTGCAAAGCTGGATTCATCTTTATTGATCAAAAGAAATGTTACATTCCAAAAACTGTCCACAAGGAGAACTTGAAAATGTACTGAAAGCAAAGCTAATCTACTGCCTAAAAATAGAACTAAAAAATGACTAAAAACTGAATACAAAATGTATAACTACTGGCTAACAAAAATGAGGCCCTAAGCCTTCTTATTTATATAAATTGAGGACCCAAACAGTCCTCCTAAACTTTAGGGACTCGGCTGCCCAAAACTTGTAGTGAACAGTAGTCCTACTTGACTTGCTTGGCTGCCCTTGTGCTAATTGATTTGGTGGCCCTTGAACTCCGAGATGATGGTGGATAATTCAAGGTAATGGCCCATAAATGAAGGGGACACCTTCCTACAAATCCTCTCCCTTGTTCACCCACGAATTTGGCTGCCAAGTGCTCACTAAAACCTTCAATTTTGTCTCCAAATTGACCAAAAAGACTACACAAAGCACACATTAGACTTGTTGGCATAATGACTAACCCAATTCACTCTATTAGAATAAATCTAATAAAAAACATGAAATAAACTAATGAGAATGGTGGATTAAGTCAAATTAGGAGGTTGAATGAGCCCATATAATCATCCATTTTTGGGGCTCATCAATCACCCAACACTATGATGTTGCCTCAAGAAACCAACAACAATTCCTTACAAGATGCAAAATTCCAGCCTCTGGATCTCTGGGATGACGGATCCATATATAGATGTTTGTAAGGGAGATGAGTCAGCTTGTGATTTGATTAGTGTCTCCCCTCTGATAGTTCTTGCTTCCACTTGGAGATTGATGATCTCTTACTCATCCCTGGTCGAATTTAGATAGGCAAGTGTCACAGGAGAAGTTTTTGGAAGATTCCATGCTTCTCCACCTCACGGATTGACAGTGCCATTTTTCTCTTCGCATCCATCGCACCCCATAGAAGGGATTTTTGAAATACAACGCACCCACTGTGTGTATTTAGGTGAGATGCAACGCACTTTGCCTATGGAGCAGGTGAAATGATCCAGTTTTGACCAGTTCTGAGTAGTTTTTCATGGAGAACTTCTGGGAGAAGCTGTAATCAGTTGACCTTGTTCCTTTAGGGGTTGGAAAAAAACTTTTAGGGACTTAGGAGCTCTTGGTTTATGGACATTTTATGCTTGGGGTTGCAGTGCCCAAAAATGTCTATAACAACTATGTATGTTCGAATTGAATAATTTTCTGGTTTGGAGAACATCAGGAGTTGGAGAGGGTCTAAACCCTGCGGGATCTACCCAAACAAAGGACATATGAGTATGGTCTCTCTCACATAGTTTGTTTATTTAAGCATTTTTCCTGAGTTGTATGAGTGTTTCTTACTGTAGTTTGCTCCTGCTCTGTTGGGTTTCCAACCCAAAGCCCTAGGGTACTTATTCCCATAACAATAACCATGGGGGGATGTGTTACTGAAGAGCAAGCTATCACCCATGCCCAATACTTAGACTTGGACTATTCACAATCAAGAACATTGTACGAGATATTACTTGATACTCAGAGACCATAATTCAATCTGACAACATCGAATTCTCTTGATACACCACGCATTGATGGTGTAATTGGTCCTGTGTCTGAGACTCCATGAAATCTTCTTCAAAGCAAAAATGTGTCTCGAAAACTAGATCTAATAATCCCTCCAATAATTCATCCAGTCCTGGTAACACCTCTAACGTCCGTATTATCTAGTCTACTACAGCACATAAGACCTCTAAAGGTAAAAATAATGGAAAAGGTAAGGCCAAAGCCGATGCCACAAAACATGACCCTCATAAATGTTTTGTTGATGATTCTTCTTGAGGAAGGAAGAAATATACTTGTCTCAACTGTGAGGAGGATAATTACACTAAGGATTTTCCCGACCATCTGAAGTTAGATTCTTACTAAAAGGGACTTCATCTATCTTAAAAGAACCCTTTCCATCATAGAAAAACCAAATGGTAGACCAACCTCACTCTTCTGCTTCCTCAGGTTCCCAAGTGTTCATGATGCAAGGTTCATCACCTATCTTGATCGCTACTCAAACCAAGGACTATCAAGGTGTGTCTAAGAAGATGGTGGAGAAAAAAGCTATTGATTCTCCTTCTACTTCTACTTCATCTAATTCTAGTCCTGCTCCATATCGAGTCCCCTAACAGTGAGTTTTTCATTCGACCACCTCCCAAACATGTTCTTTAGAAGTCATCTTTCAATCAGAATGCTAAAGCTGCACAACATTACAATATTTTTGAGGATTTAGCTTAGGCACCTTCGGCGATGTCTGCCTTGGAGGTTCTTCAATCCTCTCCAATGTAGCAGAAGTCACTGTTGTCTGTTATAGGTGATATTGGTCCTTCTGATTTGAGTTTGATCACTTTCGATCTAGAGAATCATGTACCTTGTCTTCCTCACCATATTGCATTTCTAATAAAGGTCCTTATCAAAGTAAAGATCATCCATCACATGGTCATTAATGAAGGTGCCTCAATCTGCATCTTGTTAGTTTCGTTTTGAAAATCCATTGGGTTTCCTTCTATTAACAAATCTCCAAACACGTTGGAAGCCTTTGATAGAAGAGGTTCATGACCATATGGTATTCTCACAAAATTCCGATTACATTTGAAGGAAAGACTATTGAATTAGAGGTAGAAGTTGTAGGCGCAAATCTCAACTACAACCTTCTTCTCTGGCGAAGATGGACTCACGCCATGTTTTGTGTAACTATGTCTTCTTTGTTTCATGTACATCGTTTTCTTCATGAAGAAAAAATTGTCATGGTTTATCAATTGTCTTTCTATTCTTTTGGTTCATCAAATGGTAACGTTACTTACATGGGAAATACTGAGATTCCTTACGAGAGCGTGGGGGCAGATCTCTTGAAGGAGTCTTCCTTAATGGGTACTTTTACTCTCCCACCTCTGAATGTTCATTCAGTGAATATGATATCGAGTTCTACGGATCCTTGGATTATCCCTATCGAATATCAAATTGACTCATTTGGCGATGCTATGCCTTTAAATCTATGGGAGATAAATTATCAAGAAATTGTCTTAGCTTCAATGGCCACTTCAGAAAGTCATATTTTATTTAGTATGAACCTGGACACTTACATGCCATCTCCTTGTCTTGGTTCTAGGGATTCTCTGGTTCCTTTGAATGAGACATTCCCTAGTGATGAGAGCATTGCGGAGGTCATGTCTCTGGATGATGTTCCGTGGAACAGTTTACATCTTCGTTCTTCCTTTCTCCCTAGCCTCGATGAGATTCCTTCATGACTCAAAGCATATATTTGTTATTCTCCTAAACCTCCACTTCACACACCTATTCGAGTACATGAAGTCTTGTCAGAGGGTAATATGGGAAGCATATTGCTACGATGCCTCTTGACATTTACGTTAAATAAAGAATTCTCGAGAACAACCATATTGGGGTTTCTCATTCTCGAGATGTGATCCAAATTGAAATAGGAACATAAAAAATTATAGAGATAACCATAAAAATAGAGATGCATCGAAAATACTACTTCATTTCATTAATGTAAAATATTGAAATACGCTTACAAACAAAAATGGAAATAGACCAGTTAGGGCGATGGTAGCTTATCTCTAAGAAGAGATGTGGTGGCTACATGCCTCTGAACTCTGTTACAATGAGGCTTGAAGACCTATTTATTGTTGAGAAACAAATGAAAACCCTAAACATCC